>JAFMOD010001135.1:308782-384691 GCA_019802435.1 Corydoras maculifer
ATATATATATATATATATATATATATAATATATATATATGGGCAGCACGGTGGCTTAGTGGTTAGCATGTTCTCCTCTCAGCACTAGGGATTCCCGGTTCGAATCCTCATCTGGGTGGAGTTTCCATGTTCTCCCTGTGTCTGCGTGGGTTTCCTCCGGATTCTCAGGTTTCCTCCCACAGTCCAAAAACATGAATCAAGTCAATTGAGTTCTCCAAATTGCCCCATATAGAGTGTGTGTGTGTGAGTGAGCTAGTGTGTACCCAGTGATAGATAGGCGCCCTGTCCTGAGTGTATCTGCCCAGCGCCCGAAACGTTCTCCCCTGAATGGGCATGGGGAACCCCACCTTGACCCTAATAAGAGGATAAAACGGATGATAATGGATGGATATATATATATATATATATATATATATATATATATATATATATATATATATATAGATATATATATATATATAGATATATATATATATATAAAGGATGCTTGCACTAAAGCTTAATAATTCAGATTGGTAGTGTGTCTATTGTCTTAAACTCCATTTCCAACATTAGTAATCTGAATTGAAATAGTCAGTCTGGATTAAAATCCGCACCCACCCCGCAGAATACCAAGTCCCGCCTTATTAACGACGCGGCGTAACGCCAGTCATCTCTTTCTCGCAGGGCAATTGGGGCGGCATAACAAAGAGTATCCTTTCTCCCGACCGGATTGGCTGGGCTGTGAGTTAAGCCACACCCATCGGTGAAGCGTTCGGGACGGTCAGTGGGGAGTGATGGGGGAGAACAGGATGGCAGCCAGGAGCTGGAGACATGTGTGCGAGCTGAAGTGATAGGAAGCTGATTATAGGTGAGCGACACGCTTTAATGATTATAAACACACAACGAGAGCCCGTCATATAATATGAAACATTTTATTTCAATGATCTGTACTTTATATAGTTTCAAATCTGAACCGTTCCGCAGGGTTTGGCACAGCGGGTGGTACAGAGGCTCATTTCGGATTATTGTATAGAGGGATGTTCTGCTTGATGTTCTGACTTCCACTTTATTCATTTTATTCCGCTTTTATAAATGTAAATAACACGGAAACCACTTAAAAACCAACGCGTACTAACTTATATTTTAATACAGTCAATAATTTACAGTCAAAATAACAATACAAAGTTAAAGAAATCCTAATTACTTACCTAAAACTGCAGTTGAGTTTGATAAAACATCAAATATCTATCTATCTATCTATCTATCTATCTATCTATCTATCTATCTATCTATCTATCTATCTATCTATCTATCTATCTATCTATCTATCTATCTATATATATATATATATGTGTGTGTGTGTGTGTGTGTGTGTGTGTGTGTGTATGTATTTTTGTATGTATGTATACATGAGTGGTCACATCTACAGACAAGTCTTTTAAAACCCTATGTTCTATGTAATGTAAAATACAATTTTGTACCTAGAAAGATTACCATGTCTTTTAATAATACAGTCTCTCAACTTACCTACATTTTCTTTTCTGTTTTCACATCCACTTCATTAATTCTATTTTGCTTTTATAGATGTATATAATATGGAAAGCACATAAAAACCAATGCGTTCTAACTTATATTTTATTGGGTTTAATAAAACATCAAAAAAAAAAAATATATATATATATATATTCATGAGTGGTCACTTCTACAGACAAGTCTTTTAAGACCCTATGTAATGTGTAAATACAATTTTGTATCTTTATTCATGATGTGTCTACTTTAATATTTATTAAAATGAATGTGATGTCTTTTAATTAATACAGTCTCTCAACTTACCTACATTTTCTTTTATGTTTTTACTTCTGCTTTATTCAGTCTATTCTGCTTTTATAAATGGAAATAATACGGAAACCACTTAAAAAATAACACGTACTAATATTTATAATACTTTATATTTTAATACAAAGGTAAAAAAAAATTCTAATTACTTAACTGAAACTGCAGTTGAGTTTAATAAAACAGCATATATATATATATATATATATATATATATATATATATATATATATATATATATATATATGCTGTTTTATTATTAATTATTATTAATAATTATTATTTTATTGTATATATATATATATATGTTTATTTATTAATATTTAATAGGATGCATGTGATGTCTTTTAATTAATACAGTCTCTCAATTTTTCTTTTATGCTTTTACTTCAGTTTTATTCATTCTATTCTGCTATAATATGTCAATGTAAATAACATGGAAACCACTTAACAACTAACTTATGTACTAACCTATATTTTAATACCAAGTACAAAAAGCCTAATGACTTATGTAGGAGTGCAGTTAAGTTTCATAAAACAGCCTATTCGTGAGTGGTCACATAGGCATGTTGATCTTTATCCATTGTGTTCACTTTAATATTTATTAGGATGTATGTGATGTCTTTTAATTAATAAAAAAATTTTACATTTTAATAATAAAGTGTCTCAACTTAACTACATTTCAACTTCATGACAGGTATTTAAGTATATGATAATATATTATCTAATACTATAAAAAAAGTTTTAAAAAACCCATAATATTTCGCTTCATTATTAAGCTAAGCTTACAAAAGCCCCTGCCTTGAGGAATCAGCACTCTGCAATATTAAAGACACATTACGAATCCAGCTGAATACAACCAAGTAATGCCTTCATTTTTAATAAAAATTTTATTTTTAGCTTTTTCTTAAACTTTCAAAGAGTCCATGCCCCCTCTTAATTATGTTAGAAAAATCAAGAAAGGGATTTCCTCTACCTGCATAGTTTACTTTAAAGTACAACGGGGAACCATATGGGTTTGGGTCATTTCAGAGTGGCAGATGGGGCAAATGGGCCTCCTGTGGTTACAGGATGGAGTTGATTAGATTTAGTGGCTGTAATGGCCATACTAACGCCTTGAAGTCATGTTCTGTGTATTACAGCATGTTCGCCACACGTGTACTGTTTATTAAGTGCTTCGGGCTGTGGGTCCCAAGGTGTGACTTCATTGTTGCATCTTCAAACCAGGATGCCAAAGTTTGAGGTGCAAAACAGGGTTGTCTTTGGGATCTTTATTTTGGAGAGGACATGTGGGTATTGAATGAGGTTGGGGGAGGGAGCTGCATGCATGGAAGAGCCTCTCAGTTGCCGTGTGAACGGAGCACTATTGTCCCAGCAACCTTTGAGAGTGGCTTCCCCGAGGTCCTCGCCTCTCCCCTCCCCCACCTCACTCATTCACACGCACATAAACAGAACAGCCTGACTCTCCATCACTCTCAGGACTGACCGAAAGACGTGCGGATGTTCCACGTTCCATTCATCACATGTCTGCTCACTTACCTTCTCACTCTTGATGCTGCATGGAGGCATGTCTACACTCAGATTAACATCCTTTGATGCTGAGATTGTTATTATGACTCAGCTCAGTATGCACATTGACGTTTCTGCCTCTCTCATCCTATTGGCCTCATGTGCAGCGTCGACCCATTGCATAATTAAAGTCTGCCATATTTACTAGATTTACAGTAACATCGAACAAGCTCTTAAAGCAATACAGCTTGGCTTTCCTTCTATTTCACTGTGCAATAAACATTCATATGTGCAATACAGTTTTTTGCTATACAATCTGTTGTTTTTCTGCAATTACAACTTCATTTTATTTCTAATCATATGTGCAATACTATATTGCTGTGAAATTCTGTTTTTCATTTCCTCTCCCCCTGTATTATACGCCGTGTACATAATAGAGTACTTTTTTATTTTATTTTAGTTTGTATATATTGAGCTCTATTTTTATTCCATTTTTCTTTTTAAAGTATTTCTTGTAATAGATACATTGGTATCCATAACTTTTCGGTCACTGTCACTTTGGCTGCTTAGAAATGTGAATTTCCCATATTGTGTGACAAATTAAGGATTTTCCTCTCTTATCTTATAACATTAAACTTCCAATGAAATTAACACATAAGTTTAAGACACGGTCATCACTATCTTACGCAGTTTTGAATGCTACAGCTGGTAGAAGCCAAATTCCTATTCTCAGATTATTTGTTATATTTCACTGACAGATGAAGGTCGTAAGGTTGTGGATGAATTACAATGTGTCAAGCTTTGTAACTAGCACATTTTAATTTGTTCTACAACTCATGTAGTGATCTGCTTTTATATATAAACGGGGTGGGGGGGTCTATTTTGCCTACTGTGTTTACACATAGAGGAATGTGTCCTCCACATTTAACCCATGTGTTCAGTGAAACACACACATATACACACTCTGGGTGATGGGCAGCCTTGGCCTTGTATACGGCGCTTCATGGGTGGGGGGAGATTTGCCTTGTGCAAATATATATATATATATATATATATATATATATATATATATATATAGTATTTATAATATATATACATTTATATACCTACATACATATATAATATGTGAACACTTCCAAATTCTTTTTTAGAGCTTAAGCACATCTCCTGTTGTGTGAAGAAAGCCTAGAGAGTATTAACAAGACAGCCGTGTTTTGTTTATTGGGTATTTTTGTCATATGGCTAAAAAGGCCATATCTATCTAACGATCATTTATGAGACGACAGAAATATAATGAAAGTGAAATTTGTTGACCTTTCTGAATCCAACAACTCCTAAAGCCTTAAAAATAGCTCGATGTGTAAAATCTGCCATTATGTGTTTGCTGTTCAGTCTCGCCGCATTGTTCACCAAGACAGGATGTCTGAGATGGGCCTCAGAGAGAAACAGGATGCTGGAAGCTGTGTAGAGAGGTCCAAAACAGGAAGCAGGAAGGTGGCTTGATAAGATGGCCAGCTCAAATCCTTCTTCACCATTTCTCCATTTCTCTCATTAATAATCACCTTCTGCCAATCACTTGGCAGATGGACTCTCGGCTGGCCAATCCCAACCGGTGCCAGGATTGCACAGCATCCTTAATGGAATCTAGACACATGCTGAGAATGACAGTCCGTGTCTTGTCCGTGTGTTTCGGAAATCTACAGCTGAAAGCAAGAGCAGGATTAGTTAAACTCCATCTTTCACTAATACCGTCTAATCTAAAAACTGTGAAACAGCTGCCATTATGCAGCTGCAGTTCTGTATTGGGGTGGATTTGAGTTCACTTTTAAAGTGTTCAAATTTGCACATTTCTTCAAGATAGCTAAAGATTTGTATTGCACTGACTTTAAGTGAGGTGTTTTTCTTTAGTCCCACAGTTTGTACATTTAAAGCACAGTGAGCTCTGACCTGAAAGGACACATTAACACATTATATGTGAAAATTAGGTTGTTATGTGATTGACTATTCAGCTTGCAGTTTTGTAGATATGTCCCATTGTCTGTTTAACACATTAAAAGGATCACAGCACTACGAAAAATTGAAGAACTTAATAAAGTCATTTATTTAGAACTCATATATAAATATAAATATAAATGTAGAGGATCAGGCTGCAAAGAAGAGAAATTGTATTCATTTATTTATTAATTTATTCATGATTATATTCACGGTGGGGTTCCCCATGCCCATCCAGGGAAGAATGCCTCGGGCGCTGTGGGAACACACCCAGGAAAAGGCACCAATCTATTGCTGGGCACACACTCACTCACACACACACACTGTGAGGCAATTTAGAGGATTCAATTTACCTTGAATCCATGTTTTTGGATGGAGGAAACCCATGCGGACACGGGGAGAATATGGACACTCCACCAAGATTGGGATTCAAACTTGGAATCCCCAGCACTGCGAGGAGAACATGCTAACCACCAAGCCACTGTGCAGCCCAGCAGAGAAATTGCTTATTGGCATTGTTTCTGAAGACTGAATTTCTGTTTTCTGTAATTGTTTAATAGTAATACAAACTAATAATAACACAAGGAATACAAATGTAGGGCCTATCCCTGCTGGGTTATTGTATGTTAATAGCTACTGTTAAAGCAGCGAGTTATCTGGTCACTGAAAACTACTTCCTTTAGAAAAAACATTCACACCAGAACCCTTCATAATGACATGGGTGCATCCTAGCACTGTCAGTCTGTGCTTGATCTTCTACATTTGTTGTAGAGTCCTAAGTAAAATGATCTGAATTCAGTGATAATGTGGTGTATCTCAATACTTTTGTCCATATAGTGTTTTTTTTAGATTTTGCTCTTACCACTTAAAGTGATGTCATGTCCTTATTTTGAAGAATCCTTGTCTAAGCTAACCTATTCTCCATAAACAAACCTCTGCATGTTGTAATACGCAATTACTTTCTATTAAATGTATTTAACTTTTTGATGAAAATACACCAAAATGCACATTGTATAAACATAATGGCACATTTTAGAATTTAGTTTTGCAATGAATCCATAAAACATGTAATTTAAGCAGCTACATAATTTACATGTGTACTATAGATTTTATAAAATGCAACTAGACAACAGAATCTAAAAACACTTCATTTAATTTTTTTTATTCGTTTCATTGTAATGGAGTTTGTTGAGAGCTGAAGGAGACCAGACACTTGCATGCACCCATTAGACTGAATTCACAAAAAAAAGGTTGTGTATTTTAAGAGATAATGCACTTCTCTACATCTTTTACAAGGTAAATGGTACAACTTCTCTAAAATGTGACAGTAAAATGATTTTAAAAAAGGTCACTAGAGTGTAAAAAGAGAATTTGTATGACCGCTGCATAAACTGTTAAGAAACAGGTGAAAACTTGTTAAACCTAAAACTGAAACCATAGCCCCTTAGTGTGTTGGATGCAGCTCCATATGACTGTGCTGACTGCACAGCCTTGAACCTTAACCGTGACATGAGTGTGTGTTTGTGTTTGTGTGTTTGGCACCAGACTGAATGTGACGGTGACAGTGAGCCATGCCGCTGCTAAAGAGGAACATTGAGCCCCGGCACCTGTGCCGCGGGGAGCTGCCCGAGGGCATCGGAAGTGAGTTGGAGTGTGTGATGAACAATACACTCTCTGCCATTGTCCGCCAGCTCAGCAGTCTTAGTAAGTATATGCATAGATGTACACATGCACACATTCCCACATACACACTCGCACACAAGATAATAACTCTCATAGATATACATGCTACAGTCTTATGAAAATATGAACAAATAGGAACAATCCGTTTATAAACTATGTTGCGCACATTTCTTTGCACATTTATAAATAACTGCTGTTACTTCACATTTATAACATTTATAACCATGCACATTTTCTTTTTCTTTTTTTTTTTTTTGCACATGTCGCTCACACCACTAGGGGAGCACTGCACTGTACATTTACATTTGTATTACATTTGGTCATTTAGCAGACGCTTTTATCCAAAGCGACTTACAAGTTGATCACAGGGTTAATCACAACATCCCTGGAGCAATGAGGGTTTAGGGCCTTGCTCAAAGACCCAGACTGGTACCTTCAGTGGAGCTAAGAATTAAACCGCCAACCTTCAAATTGATAACCCAACGCCCTGACCACTGAGCTACCATGCCCTCTGTTCCTTCTCATCACTTAATGTTTTGCTTTTTACATACTTACTTAATGTTTACTGCATACTATCTGTTGCACTGTTCCCTTCCATCACTTGGATGTTTATTCTACTGTATTGTCCTGTATTTATTGTGATCCTTGTGTTTGCACATGCACACGAGCACTTTATGTTGATTGTGTAGTGGCTGTTATGTGTAGCACCTTGTTTTTGGAGAACGTAGTTATTTAGTATTTCAAAATGGGTAGTTCCGGTCCCTAAATCAGCCATGACATTATTGACCATAATGCACACCACCACTTCACATTCATATTAATGCATCACATACAATACATTATTTTCACAATGTTTTATATTAACTGCGCTCTATTTGACACCAGAGTTCAGTATTTGATTGTTAGAGAACCCGGAATCCTGTTACTCACATCAGTGTTTATTTTAAAACCCGGACTAGATTACAGCTTATTAACACTTTTGCTTTCCATTAGCACATTTATGAATCAAAACTTGTTAACACAGTGCGATTGTAACCGTTTCATAAAAGCAATAACGCACTGTCAGTCTGTGTCTACAAAGTTCTATGTAATAATCATGGCTATGTGCTTGATCTTCTACATTTGTTGTAGAGTCCTAAGTAAAATGATCTGAATTCAGTGATAATGTGGTGTATCTCAATACTTTTGTCCATATAGTGTTTTTTTAGATTTTGCTCTTACCTCTTAAAGTGATGTCATGCACAGCAGATGGGACTGTAGAGGGAGGGCCATTAGGAGAAGAATGTGTTCACCACTACTCTCTTTAAGTGATGCACGTGTGTGTGTGTGTGTGTGTATTGTAGATGTCTGTAGAGGGAGTGGAGAGGGGTTTTCAGAAGCAGCTGTGTGGGTTAAATATAAATGAGTGAGCACAATGACCGTTGGGTTAGAAGGGCTGACACACGCTGTGAGTGTTAGAATGTATATGTGTGTTTGTGTTTTTGAGTAGAAATTAGGCCACTGTGTAAATTAAAGTGAATTTTGTCAAATCAGCTATGGAATGGTAATACACCATCACTTCCTGCCAGCTTGTGTTATAAGTATGAGACTATATGCAGAAAAGTATGTGTGACTAGGGTCATTGACCAGGGATTGAAAAGTGCACGGCCTCTCTTCTTTCCTGTAAATATTTTCCTTAAACCATCCTACAGGCTTTTGTTTAGCTTTGATATAAATAGAGTCCATTGTTCTACCATTCACGTCTGCTGTTCTCTGAAATACATTCATTACTCTACCACAGGGATTACAACATTGTATTTGCTTTAAACTGTGGTAAAACGTAATTTATTTTTCCCATAGCAGCACCAACAAGTGCAAACTAAAGCCCAGAACTATGTGTGAGTAAATAATTCAGCTTTTTTATGATTTAACAAAACTTGTAGTAGAGGATCCATTTGTTACTGGAGAAATGTAGCAAATTGAATTAATACATTTAGTAATTTCACACTTGTGTAAGTCGCAAGTATCCAAAATTATATAATTAAGTAATAAGATACAAGTGGGCATGCATTATTGTGAATAAATCATGGGAAAGATTTGTTGTTAGGCACACGCTTAGGGGAGTACAGTTACACCTTTTTCCTGTGATTAATTCACAATAATGCACTCCCTCTCGTACCTTATTGCTTTTAGAAAATGACAATATACAAACAAGATCTGATTTATCAAAGTCAAAGTAGGCTTTATTGTCAATTCCTTCACATGTTCCACACATACAAAGCAATCGAAATTACGTTCCACGCTGTCCCACGGTTACAGACATTTATGACATTTATAAATATGTTTATTGAAAGCAAAATCATTAATAAACTGTTCTTCAATGATGTATTCTAGTCCATTTTTTTTAAAAGTGAATACTGGTCGCTGAATAACAGAGACCAAATTATGGAACACACTTTATAAAAAACAGCTGCAAAAGACTTTTCTAATTAAAAAAATTATATATCAAACATCATGTGTTGATACAAATGTGTAGCATTCAGAGGTGTGTATTATTGTCACGGCTGGACAAACGGCTCAGCCAATCAGATTTAAGGATCGGTTTTATAAGTGTAATTAGTGTTGTCATATGTAATTCAAAGATTAAGTAACTAATGAATATGACTGTCATATAACATGCCATATAAAAATCATTTTGTTTTAAATGTACAAATTTGTACAATGGTTAAAATAAATGTTCAGCCCTGTAGAGTAATAAATAACTATTTAGGTTAGAGTTCCAAACCAAATTTACGTACTTTACGAAATTTAGAACTTAAAACTTCTTGAGAATTCAATTAATAATGCAAAATTATGTAAATAATTTAGCATGGCTGGAAAGCTGCTTTTAAAAGCGACATAGTATGAAATTCTAAAAGTCCTACAATTCAGATACAGTTCAGATTATTAGAATTATAAGGAGTTATGAAATCTGGCACTCTCAACACCTTGCACCATCCAGAACTGCCTTGTTTGAATGAGAACTAATATTTGAATATAATTAAAAATAGTAGTAGGTTATAATTTGCAAATTATACAGCTGAAAACATAAAGTGCAGCCATCAGAGCTCAGACCAAAATAGAAAATAAGTGAAAAGACTTGAGTAAAAGCATTACGTTAACACCAACCTTGACAAAATTTGACTATATTTAAACAGCTCTGCATGGAACAATAGGCAAATATTTCCCAGTCTGTTTGTGTAAAACTGTTGGAACACATCCAAGCCGAATACTAAAATCAACTAAACAAAAATTGTCCTTTAAATGTCAGATCAGGATGCTACTTTTTTCCATATAAATGTATTTGATCAACACAACAGCCTTTTCCGAATCAGTAAATACAGGTTTTGTATGAAATTATAAATAAAGAGTCTAAATGATTGTTCATAGCAAACCGTAGTCACAACAAATGGCATTGTGTTTCCATTGCCGTTTATCCATTGTGTAAGCCCAGAGTAACAAAGTGCAGCAAACAAAAAACCCAACGTTCTTTCTGGATTCCAATTTGGCTTCCAAAATAAGACTTATAGAGGGTATGCACTGAGGTTACCTTCAAAATTTAAAAGAAGCAGCACGAGTTGTGGTAGTTAATTGGTTAAATTAAACACACCAGCATTTGATTACAACTTACTAGAAACAGTGCAGATACTTAAAAGTAAACTAAAATATTTGTGATTACTGTATAAGCAAATCTACCAACTGTATGCTTTTGTGTAATGCAAGTAATGCAATACTCTACACTGTGCAATGTTCCAAGGTAATTATTGGCTGTCATTTCACTTAAACTATGTGTGTCTTGGTGATAATACAGTACATGAATGTAGACAACTTAAATACATTGCATGTATAACAGGATTTCTTAAACACATGAACATTATTTATTAACTGTTTTAGAAAACTGGTGTAGCTGCCATCACGCCATTTTTTCTGTCACTACTGTAAATTCTCTCTACCTTCTATGTCTCGTAATCCTAACCATGACTCAGCTCATATAGACTGCACATTGGCCCTTAGTAGTAGCTGTTTTGATGAAGCAATGAGGCACAAAGGGATGTGTGTTAATGTGAATAAATCACAGGAAAGCTATGTTATCATGCTGTTACACCTACATCCTGTAATTTATTAACAATAAAGCACAATTTCAACTGCCCTATTGCTTTACTAGAACGGTTACGGACGTGTCCTGCGAAAACTGCATAGATAGCTCAAATATTGCGAGAGAAGAATGTCGGACAAAAACATTGGAATAATAAAAATCGGATGACAATAGTGTGACAGCCATATATGGCAATCACACTAACTATACTATAGATATTCACTATAGAAGGACTAACATATCTGAGATGATTGAATTCAATTGCTAAAATGAATAAAAAGTCTATTTGGTATTGTGTTGGTTTAGTTAGGTGTATTTACATCACTTGCTATTTAAGAAACATCCATCCAACCCTCCATTATCTTCTGCTTTATCTTCCATTAGGGTCGTGGGGGGGTTCCCAATGAGGCGCTGGACAGATACAGCCAGGACAGGGCGCCAATCTATCGCTGGGCACACACTCACTCACACAGACATAATCTATATGGGGTAATTTGGAGAACTGAATTGACTTGATCCATGTTTTTGGACTGTGGGAGGAAACCGGAGAACCTGGAGCAAACCCACACAAACACGGGGAGAACATGGAAACTCCACCCAGATGGGGATTAGAACTGGGAATCCCTAGCGCTGAGAGGAGAACGTGCTAACCACTAAGACACCGTGCCTCCCTATTTAAGAAACAGTGACATCTAATTGAAACAAGATTGCTCATATTATAATGTAATGTAGATTCTTTTGATATGTTTTTGTAATGTTCCACCAAAGCGCTAATGCAGCCACTATGTATTAATACCTTTCTGCCAATCAGTGGGTGTAACTCTAGAGAGATGAGGTCATGTACATACCCTCTAAGCAATCTGCTAGCTCTTGATTGGGTTCTGCTCACACCATATTTTCCACAAATATAGCAAAATATACAACATTAAAAGCTTAATACAAACACTCCTCCCCAAGAAAACAATAGTAGGCTTGAGGCGTGCGTCCCCCTGGTCTGTCCTTTCTTATAAAGATTTCGCTGACACCAGTGACATTCTCACTAACTTTTCTAGACAAGTCTGGATGCTGCTGCATTTCCATCCCATGTTGACTCCTTGTTTGTTCTTGTTTGTTTGGGAAATTTCAGGTTTGTAACTGTAACTTGTCTGCTCCTTTTCTGTAGGCAAGCATGCTGAGGATATATTCAGTGAGCTGTTCAATGAGGCGAATGCTTTTTATCTGCGGGCGAACTCCCTGCAGGATCGGATCGATCGTCTCGCAGTCAAGGTCACTCAGCTGGATTCCACTGTGGAGGAGGGTATGAGGCATTGTGGGAAACTGAACTCGGGGACATCGGTCAATACATTGCTTATTCAGTATCACAGATAGAGTTACATAGCACTGCTCTAACATTTGAATCACTAGAATTCTTGAGGGGAAGCATATAGAACACATTTTGCTCTTTTATTTTCGCCTCCAAAATATTTTGCGACAATCAGAGCAGATACACCCAGGACACGGTGCCAATCTATCACTGGGCACATTCACTTACTCTATATGGGGCAATTTAGAGCATTCAATTTACCTTGAATATATGTTTTTGGACTGTGGGAAAACCCACACCGACACGGAGAGAATATGGAAACTCCACCTGATTGGGATTCGAACCAGGATCCCCAGCACTGTGAGGTGAACATGCTAACCACTATGACACCGTGCCACCTGAGGGTTAATTACAATTTATAGAACTTGTTTGGTACCTTTTATTTTTTACACACATACAATTATATAGACAAAAAGACTGAAACACGTATTTTTTTGCACCTGACTCAAAAAGACATAAAAAAGACACATAGGTCCTTCTCGAAATGTGTTAAATCTTAATGTCCTCCCGCTGCCTGAGTGGGTTTATTCCTGGTTTTCTAGTTTCCTCCCACATTTTGAATACATCCTGATAGGTACTTTAAATGTACTTTATTGCCTTATGGCTGTATAATGTATAATATGGCTAACTATTTTTTTTGAAGGAAATAATTGTCTTGACGTTAATTCTTAAATAAATTAATTAAATTATTTTTTGTGAATCATATTGTATATACACAGTCTGATAGCATTTATCCTTTGAGTAAGGTAAACATTTTGTTGTCTAGAATTATGATTTTGGTTTGTAATTATCTACCTCTCTCTCTTTGTGTGTGTGTGTGTGTGTGTGTGTGTGTGTGTGGGCACGTGTGTGCAGTTTCTCTTCAAGACATTAACATGAGGAAGGCTTTTAAAAGCTCAACTATTCAGGACCAGCAGGTTGTGTCCAAAAATAGCATACCAAACCCAGTTAGAGAGATGCACTCTATAAGCGACCCGCCTCCTCCTCTTAACATCCTGAGTTCCTACAGGTGTGTATCAGCATCAGTAGTCATGGTTTCATCAGGGTAGATCACGGCAAAATGATGAAATAAAAATAAAAATAAAATAATAAAATGGAACATAATGTAATGCATGCACATATTGAGTTAATGTTCTTACCATACATGCACACAATCTATAATTTAGAGGATAACATCTTTGGTGGGTCCTCTTACTTTTTACATATTCATGCAAAACACTGTGAAAGCCCTCGCCTGAGACCCTGTCATAAAACACAGTGTATGAAGTATAACATTAAGGCATGAATAGTGCTTGATATTATAAGTTTTGGCCGCAATCAGCTAAATTTATGTTTGGAAAGGAAAGGTGTAGAAAAAAACTGATTCCACGAAATATAAAAAAAAATTATGGAAGCAAATGTTAAATTATCTATAAAAAACCCAAGGCTTAGCATAAGATTATACATGATAACAACATGATAATTATTCGAATCAAAACCCTATTATTCTTTATGTATTTACCGAATAGAGAAAAACTCAAGGTTTTGATTAGCTGATACAGTTCCTTGACTTGAATAATTAGCATTTTAAAAATATATTAAACAATATGTGAATGCTATATAACCATACATTAATTTTTAATTATTATTATTTTTTATTAATTATTATTAATAAATATTAATAATATGACATTCTAAATGACATTCTCTTCATTTTCTGTCAGTATGTTAACATGTGAATTTTCTCTCTCTATTATATTTGTGTTTATAATATTAGATTAAGTACTAATTCAGAATATTAAATAATTTACCAAAATCAGTTTTAGTGTTACTGTACTTTACTGTACTTAATCATTCATAATATCATAATATCCTACTGTTACATGGTGATTGATTTGACATAGCAGTTGTTGACATAACAATTAAACATCTTTATTATCTTTAAAAAATAATAATAATAAATTTGAGGAATCTTCTTACTTATTTTTTTAAATATTCATGTTATTGGATTGTGATGAATGTCGTTTTAAGCAGATGCTAACAGTTATGTTGACAACATTTTTCTCACCTACCTCATGGATTGTCAAGCTGTAATTACACCTCTGATCTTCCTGCCATTTATACAGGGATGATAATAAAGAAGGACTTAAATTTTATACGGATCCCTCCTACTTCTTCAACCTATGGAAAGAGAAGATGCTGCAAGACACAGAGGACAAGAGGAAGGAGAAAAGACGACAAAAGGTCTGACATTGCACTTTTGTGTTGCCCTTGTCTCATATTGCTTTCTATTCCCAGTCATATTATAATCCTTCCCCGAAAAATCCAAACTTACCAAACCTGGCATTTCTGCAAACAACATTAGAAACATGTCTGTCAAACAATTTTGCATGATTATTCTTGAGCTGTAATGTTGCATTGCTAAACGTACAGGAGCAAAGGCGCTGTGTAGACGGCACACTACAGAGGGAAGTAAAGAAGGTGCGAAAGGCCCGTAATCGCAGACAGGAGTGGAACATGATGGCGTTTGATAAGGAACTCAGGCCTGATCTTAGGCACACGCTTCACAGAGGAGGATCTTCAGAGGGTTCTATGTCTCCAGAAATCAGGTAAAAGGCTCTACGTGCCTTTTCACCACTATGAAACGTGCTAATCAGACATTTGTGTGGTTCACATGTGGACTCTTTGATATTTACAGATTTAACAGATTTAACAGATTTTAAGATCATATAGCATTAGCTGCTAATTATAAGAGATGCTGATGTTTGCAGTTCCTGCGGGACAGTGACTTAACTGTAAAAAAAAAAGTGAAATAAAACCAATGAAGCTTTTGCACTTTGTCATTATCTGTAGGTCTCATGCTCATGACCACTTGGACCATGGATACCTATCTATGTCTAACCACGCCGGTCATGCTCATACTTACTCTGGTCCTCCACCCAGTATGGCAGCACTGTCTGCACATGCCCAGAAAAGTATGGACCAGGATTACAGGTCAGCATCTTTGGCTTACCGCTCTGGCACACTGGGTCGTCCTCACCAAGCCCCACCCCCTCCACCACCCACCGACACCATGAATGGCTCCATGCCACCAACAGACTACAGGTTTGTATTTTTACTTTATTGTATAGCAACAATTATTTCAGTTTAGGCTTTTATTCAACTGTTGCAAAGCAGTTGTATAAAAATATGTTGTATAAAATATTAAAAACCCACTAGTTTTAAATGTATACACATTTAGTAAAACATAAAAACAACAAAATTATTGAAATTATCATGCTTTTATATAAAAAATGTAATACCTATAACACAACTAAAACAATAAAGGAATGAAAAGAGACGAAATAATATATTATATATATATATATATATATATATATATATATAGTCATCTACAGTACAAAGCTTTCAAAGAGTCTTTTAAAACCTTTGTATTCAAAGGACAGAGCAGAAGCCTGGTATTGGATCACTCTGATTTTCAAGTTTATGGATTAAAATAAGATTTCTGTAGTATAACTCCTTGCAGGGGTTCAGAAACACTTTTAAAAACACAGTTCATCTTTGGTCTACAAATGCAAATTCAAAGTTTCCCTTGCAAAGAAGAGAGTCTGCCACCTTCTCAGGGCCCAGTATTATTCAAAAGATGACCATTTCATTGGGAACAAAATAGAAATCTGAGTCAAATGAATTAAAATTTGTTCTGCAGTTCTTATGTAACAAACATACAGTTGTAATGTAAGAAACCTAATATATATATATATATATATATATATATATATATATATATATATATATATATATATATATATATATATGCTGCCACCTTGTGGTGACTACTGACTCCAATTTGAATAACTCTTTTTTCACTTCTAGTATGGATTATCTAAATTCACCACCACCACCACCTCAAGTTCCACACATCCCATCAGGGCACATGGGCTTTGCCATGGGTTCAGTGTCTTCCCCAGGTCACACAGGACCAGCTGGTATGAACACAGCTTACATTCTGCCGGCTTCACCAGCCTCTGGATCAGTGGCAGCTCCACCTCCACCGGGGCCACCACCTCCTCCACCCAGCACCAGCCACCCTATCACTCCCAAACGGCCATCTGTGCCTAATGAAGTACCACCTACAAGTGATGCCCGCAGTGACCTGCTGGCTGCCATACGTATGGGTAAGAAATGTTTATGCACCATTTAAACATTTTTGAAATGTTTTTAGATGATGTAGATTTTAGTGTACATATTATAGTTTTATTTTTAGTTTTAAAAACATACTTAAAAACATACTAAAAACATAAAAATTAAATAATAGTAAGTTATTTGAAAACACGTGTATGTTTTTTTTATCGTATAAAATAGTTTCTTACTAATTAATAAAAAATTATATGTATATAATATATACATTATCTTCTGCTATATCTAAGGGTTCTCCATGCTCATCCATCCAAGGGAGAATGTTTCGGGCACTGGGCAGATACACCCAGGACAAAACCCAATCTATTGCTGGACACTCACACACTCATTTACACAAACACTAAATCTGGCAATTTAGAGCATTCAGTTTATCTAAATCCATGTTTTTGGACTGTGGAAACCGGGCGGACAAAGGAACATGGAAACTCCATGCAGATTGGGATTCGAACCTGGATCCCCAGTGGTGCTAACCCCCAGGCAAACGTGCTAACCACTTATCTACCATGTCGCCATATATATATATATATATATATATATATATATATATATATATATATATATATATATATATATTAAAAGGGAATATTGAGAGTAGAACCAAAGAAATGAGGCGGATCTGTGCATAACATTCATGGGTGCATCCTCTGTGTACAGGTATTCAGCTGAAAAAAGTGCAGGAACAGCAGGAGCAGCAGGCAAAACGCGAGCCAGTGGGCAATGATGTGGCCACCATCCTGTCTCGTCGTATAGCTGTAGAGTACAGTGACTCTGAGGATGATTCCGAGTTGGAGGATAACGACTGGTCTGACTGACAATCACAATAAACTGTTTATACTGTTAACAGTGCAGTACCTTCATAGATGTGTGCTGTATAGTACCAGCTCATTTGAACACACAATACACCTAATCACATCTATTGCACGCATATCAATCAATGGAATTAATTAGTGATTAATTAATGCAAATTAAGGGAGCAGTGCTATATATATTTTTTAACTTTTTTGTTAATGTTCAAATAAAACATAATGAGGCCAATACGAATAGCAGATATTATCTAAAATCAAATTCTACAGTCAGAACTCTCAGGGTTCTGTTTAGGGCAGGTTTTGTTTGGTTTGCAACATTTGCTTAGTCAGCAATGGGATAGGTTTTAGCGGCCTGTGCGAGGAAAAGCACCTGAATAATAAATGTTTGGTAAGTTAATGATATCAATTCTTTTATAGTGGTATTGAAATTAAACAATGGCACATTAAGTCAGCTGATATCAGCCCTTTATAGTTATTTAGTCAGTCATATTTTTTGTGTTTGCTTATAAGAAAGCACATTTTTAATACTTACTTTGTTCTAAATACCACATCATCCTCTTATACAATTTATGTATTCATTCATTCATTCATTCATTGTCTCCTGCTTAATCCTATATTGGGGTCGGGGGGGGGGCCCCCCCCCCCCCCCCCCCCCCCCCCCCCCCCCCCCCCCCCCCCCCCCCCCCCCCCCCCCCCCCCCCCCCCCCCCCCCCCCCCCCCCCCCCCCCCCCCCCGGATCCCCAGTGTTGGGAGGTGAACGTGCCGACCACAAAGCCCTCTTATACCAAACGGCAATTAATTTAACTTACTTCTCATACATAAGCTTATACAAAGACTCTTAAGGTAATGATAAAATATAGGACACAGCAGTGCACATCTGTAACTGATACCTGAAACTTGAAATGCAGTGAGATAGTTCATACCATACTGGATTTCAAGTGTTAGTAATTGTTGCCAAGTTTATTATGTGTTGTCTATTTTTTAAAAGCTTCACAATGCCATATGTTGCTTATAACTCACACACGGTATTTACATGCAGCTAAACGAATAGCATCGAATATTTAATACTATAAAATAAAGCCGTATTAAAACTATCAGTAATAAATATCAGTAAAGCTGGTATCTATGTGCTTCTGTTCAACATTGGAGATTTATTTTAGCAATTCTAATGTAATAAATATCAGACCCATCAATGCATGTGTGTGTGTGTGTGTGTGTGTCCTGGCACTTTGTACAGGTACTATATGAAGTAATATTTTTGTAAACCCTGTTAAAGGTCCCTGTCCAGAAGATCATTCCAATTTACCAAATGCTTTTCTTTAGCCATTGTGTGACTTTTTCTAAAAAGAATATTCAAAATGATGTAAATTCACTACTGTTTATAGTTAATTACTCACAAAACATATTATTTTATTATGCATTACATGTAATTGGCCAAAAGTAATCGGCTTTCACATCCATATAAAGCCTGCTGCTTTCCCTGTTATAGATCTATGGGCATTATATGTGCTGTGTCTTTTTTTGTGCTGTGTCCACTATTACACGTAATGATGGAGAAGTGGGTAAAGCAGTTAGGCTCAGTTGCCACACAGAGTGTCATCTTAAAGATGCATGTTTTCCCCATTATATGTCTCCACCGGACTCCCACAGTTTAAGGAGATGTAAGTCAGGTCAGTAGTTATGATTGTATGATGTTATATGTTTGTGTGGCATCTTTACATTGTAATGGGGACCCATACACAATGTCTCCTCACATTTCGCCAATAAGATCTTATATATGCTTTTAGCATAAGCTGTTTTAAAAAGAAATGACTGCTATATCACAGCCACCAATATTCTGAATATATTTTCCATTCCTGATTTATTATTTAAGCCATTTCAATAATTAGAGTATTTGGAAGATTGAGCACAGATGCCTTCTAGTTAACCCACCAGCTTCCAGCTTTATCCAGTTCAAACTTTAATTTTAATGAAAGCAGTTTCCACTGGCAAACTGATGTATTAAAGAGTTTTTTTCTCTACGCAGCAGTATTACACTAAGAGGCCCATCCTAATCATAAAAACAATGAGTGTGCACATTTTTTTAGCCCCAGTGGTGTCATGCACAGTAATCAGCCTGAGAATTGATTATTCACACTTGTCTGTGCTTAATCTTCTCTTTTCGGAGTGAGATTACAATGTCAGATTAAAGAATAGAAGTCATGAAACACAAATAAAACAGTGAAGTGTGATTGATATGAATCACTTCAGACCCTTCAGTGTCCGTGTCATGGAGACACGACTCGAGGGACTCTCAGCTTTATGGAAACCATACAGCTGGGATACAGTAGTCTATGGCAACCGGAGAACTGGGTAGTGATGCGTAGATGTATTTGAGAAAATGAGTACGCACAGGACGAGGCGTTGTTGATGCTCAGCACATTCTTTTTAATACAAAATTAACAAGATCTGTCTGAGAACTAACCAACGCAATATAAAGATACCACTAACACTTTGGAAAAATATACACCACGTTCACACGAAGTCTTGCAATGTTCTCAGTTGAATAGTGCATGTTTGAGTATCAGTTCGAATAATATTTTGCAGATAAGTAATTTGTTGTGCCATTTCTCTGAAAAATAAAGTGCATTTCACAGTTAAGACTAAGCATACATATGTCTACTCAAGATGCTGTAACTATTGCACCCCCTTTCCTAACATACACAATCTTGGTTTTGGGTGAGGTTCAGATGACACTGTGTTCTGCTCAAACTGGTGTAGTGTCTGGGTTTTTTTTTTTAAAACAAGGTCTTTACGTTATGCAATGGTTCAAAACATACCCCAAAAACCAAACTGAGCTCTAAAAGTTTTCTGTTAAAAAAAACAGCACATCCTGTTCTGCTTTAGCTGGATTTACAAATGCTTACATGCTGATTTTTCTCAGAAAACACTTCTGAACACACACATCATAGTGTTTTCTTCTTTTAGAGGTAAGTGTCAGCACAGCAGCTCTGTCATGTTAGTTATTTGACTGAATGAAAATTGCCCTCTTCATTCAAGCCCTTTGTAATGATGACCCTATCTTCTTCATGACATCACAAGTCATTTCACAATCAAAGTTATGTTCCTGCATTGGAATACAGTGCACAATCATCTAGGATTGGTTACATTTTTGTTAAAAAATAAGAAAAGTACATCGAGAAAATCAAAAATGATACTCGTTGCCGTGCCCATCGATGCTTTGTGCTCCTCCAACTGTGCAGATCACTGAACCACATGGATTTTTTTTCTGATCTTTCATCACATTTTAATGCTCAGATGGCCTTTCAGTGAGTAGATGAGGAAAAGAACATGGTAAATCTGAATGAACCAAAGTGAATTATTCCAAGGAGCACCATAACTTGCTTCACAACACCGCTCTCATGAGTCGCGTCATTTTTACAGGGTAGGACACATTCATGGATTAGCATTACATAGGATTAAAAACAGAAATACATTCAGAAAAAGCTGTACAGCACGAGGAAATTAAAATAGAAACCTTATTCATATAACAAAATAAATAATTTTTCATAGCTTGTGATTTCTTCAGCAAAGTCATTCCTGTTAAGAATTACCGATATGCTGTAAATACTCAGAGTATTAGTAGAATATTCAATCTAATAAAATCAAAGTACTGGTCTGTTTGCAGTTTAGTATAGAGGTCACTCTGGTTCATCTAGAACATTTTTGCACACACAGGGTCCAAGGTTCGAAATGACAGGAAGACAATGCCAAGTCTCTGAGGAAGGACACCTATTCTTTCCGGCCTCTAAGGGCCTCCAGAACTAGCGATATGTGCAGCTGACAGACAAAAACACACGTATAAAATATGCATGCACTCACACCCCATCATGCAACTGGTATGTAACAAATCAATCAGACCTTCACTCACATACAAACACATACACGAACTCAAGAGTACAGAATAACAACAGTGAATGAAAACGACAGGAAAGGTCACCTCAGTGGTATTAGTTCATTTTGCTTATGACAATGACTTGAAAATAACGAACCCCAAAAACGGACTGTGGTTAGATTCACACAGGTTCATGACAGACACTCATAACCTGATCACATTTTTTAAATCTAGCATCATGCTTGTGGGTTTATGGGTACAGTCAATTGAAACAAACACTCTTTAGTTCCACTCTGCAAATAAGAAGAGTGAGTCTGAGATTATATATTGACTTCAGGACCAATAAGCTAAGATTCCTAACTAAATAATAAGAATAATTTATAGCTGTTAACAAATTAATCCAAGTTTTCTTGTTATTAGCTTGTGGTTGCCATAAGCTACTTAGGATTATATACAGTACATATGTAAAATGTCAGGTCATTACTTCAGTCAAATTCTGTCAGTAAATTCCACCTGTTTGGCATCGAGATTATACACAACTTGACAAATAAATTAATTCAGAAATCCTGTCAGGTAAAAAAATGCTAATTAGCTCGTTAGCATTATTAATTAACATATAGTGCTTAAAGGTAAAAACATGGGTCGAAATTTTCCATCTTTTATGATTCAGTGATTTAGAATGCAAAAAAGGGCAACCAAAAGGCTACACATGGCAGACATGCACAGCAAAGTCATTTTTGCCAATTACAGCCTCGTTATGTTATTAAGTGACTGACAAAATAGGTAGTAAACAAACACACTAAATTGGATGTTGTATCTGAGACAGGAAAAAGAATAAGGTAAAGTATTCAGACTATTCTAATAATTGTATAAACCAGCAGCCAAACCCACGAATATAATTCAAGAATATGGTTATATTGAGGTTGTTGGTCTCTGCATTCTAATTTAACACTGAATACATTTAGATTTTTTGTCTCAAGTTCATATCTGTACAAAAAATGGAAAAAAATAAGGCTCATGTTAAAATCACTGAAGATTCCCTTTAACACGTCACAAAATCCTTGGTTTCGGGTAAGGTTTCTAGCAAGTTGTCTCACTTTCTCTTTAAAATTCTGTTACATTATGCTAATGTTATCTCCAATTACTCTTCTCCTAATATAATTAATACTAATTCTAGTCATTTTAAATATACATCCTGCTTATTTTCATATCCAAACTCAGTAAGACACTGACAATTACATAAAGCAGGGTCAATTCTGTTATACCAGTTAGGGGCATCAGAAGGTAAATACATTTGTAGGTACTAACATGATGGTTGTATTTATTATTATTGCTGCTAAAATATTGCTTTTAGTTTTGTGAGACAATAAGAAATCAGATGGTTATTGCTTGCTAATGGAGTTTAATATGGATTGTGGCTCACCGGCAGATCTAAAGCAGCTATTAATGATTATAATAAAACAATAATGAGATTGGGTTTGAAATATAATTTTAGATTTTTTTTAAAATTATATTACTTAATATGGACCTAACTTTGTGCCATAGGCACCAACAAGCCGACCAAATGCCTCTCACTGGCAACTTTATAAGGTACACCCTTTAATTTGTACACAGTTCTACTTAACATTCAGATGCACTTTGTAGTTTTACAATCAATCTGTTTCTTTGCATTCTCAATTACTCTGTTCACTAACGATCAAGATCTTCACACTGTGCGTGATGTGTGATCCAGTTATACTAGTGCAACACACATTACCACCATGTCAGTCTCAATGAAAAGCAACCAACATCCAAATAGTACCTGCTCTGTGGTAAAAATAAAGGGAACTAACAAAGTATGCAATAAAACAGAAGAGCTACAGTCTGGAATTGTAGAGCTACAAATAGCAACTATATGATATATGTAAAAAAGAAATTGGACAATAATTGTTGAAACGAGGTGTGCCTCATTAAGTGGCCAGTGAATGCACCTGCTCTATATTTAATCTTACTAATTTATAGTTGCCTAAACTCAAAACAAATAGTTTTAAGTGTGTGGAACATGTGTGGAAAATATCTGACTAAAATTTAATAATACCATTTCTGAACCTGCATATTAGCTCTGATTCAATTATTTTAGTATCAAATCATGGCATTATACCTGATTTATAAAGACAGTATGTATTCAAATTATGCTACGTAAGTAAATATATTTCTAAACTTGAATCTGGAATCTTTAGAATTGCAGATTTTATTTTATAACACTATTTTACGTGTCATATGTATGCCGTACATATAACCTCTTAACATTTAATAAGCTTAATTGCATTAAATTAACAGTTAATTTAAGTACAGTCATAAAAAATTGTACAAATTTGGCACCTACAAATATGTTTTTGCAAAATTC
Organism: Corydoras maculifer; assembly: GCA_019802435.1. Classification (NCBI taxonomy): domain Eukaryota; kingdom Metazoa; phylum Chordata; class Actinopteri; order Siluriformes; family Callichthyidae; genus Corydoras; species Corydoras maculifer. The sequence continues at coordinate 332,500 of JAFMOD010001135.1, forward strand.
TGACTACAATATAGACGTGTTTATATTCTATAAAGAAAAGCATTCAGTTACAAGTAACTATATCCAGTTTCCACGTGATCCATCGATTTTGGGAATGTTTAGAAAATACACACAGGAAAATCTGCTGAAGCAGATAAAAAAACTCTACTAGCAGACTACTATTCAGACAGTTGAGGGTGCTCGCCAAAAGCTTATCGAGTGGAACTGGAGATGAATGACTGTTTTCTCTTATGCTGGCAAAAATAACAATTGAAATAATAGAATAAATACATGGGTGCCAACAACTGTGCCATTTACAGAAAAGGAAAAAAACACATAATCATAGACACATAAACTGCAGGAATAAAAACTCCAAGATAGTTGTATGATGCTAATTTTGGTCCTAATCTGCTTCACATTTTAGCAACAGAACATTATACTAGCCTTTATTTTAAGCACTATTTTATTTTAAGTCTTTTTTACCAATAGGAATCATTTTTCCAAACTATTTTCTAAGTACATGTCTAAGTCACCATGTTGCTAAGAATGTACTTTAGGTGTCCCGCATTATTATGTAATGTATGTAATGTTTGTTTTTCTCTAAAAGCATGTGTTGTTATTGCACTTCTTAGTTGCTATACTATATGGACAAAATACAAAAGTATGGATGTGGATGTTCTGATTAAAAAAGGTTAAAAAATCTTTACGGAGGCGTATAATTGTTTCAATATCATTGTATTGGTATTTGTATTTCTACCTTGAAAAAAACCCTAATTAAAGGAGTCAAGTGACTATCTGGAGTATCTGCAGGCTTAAAGCTATACAGTGTTTAATCTGGCTCAATATTTTGGTTAGTAATCCATTTACATTCTTAATCTATTTAAAAATGAAAAAAAACAGATTTACTAACCTAACAAATTGAAATATTCACTATTAAAATAATATTAATTAAAAATCAAATACGACGTCACAAAATAGGAACAAACATAACTAAGCGTTTTAGTGATTCCCAGTCTGAAGAGTACAGCTCACTTCATCATGTACATCAAATCATGCAGCCTCCGCATTAAAGCAGAAGCTATAGATTGTAGAGACCATCACTCGCTGCAATAAACTGGAAATAAAGGCATCGGCAGGTTTAATACGTATTAGGAATTTTCACATTTTCATAGCTCTTTGTGGGTTTCAGTTTTGGAGGATGCTGTCAATTTTGGGTTAGGGCGTGTATAGCCAAAACAGAAATAACGCGCAAGATGAAGCCAGATGAGGCTGCTTTTCTCTCCATCGGATCAGTGAGTGCCATGGCTATTTTTAGCTTTCTGTGGCTGCTTAGCTTTCAATGCACATTCAGAATGCTGCAGAGAAGCAAAGCCCTCATCCCCCCACCTCCTTCTCTGAGGGACGCCAGCTGACTGCTGTTTCGAAAAGGAGCACACATCTGTAACGGGAGATTCATATCAGCATTGAATATATGTACCACCGCTTGCCATGAGCCATGGGCTTTGCTGTCAGTTTGTTGGAAGCAGGATGAGGGGATGGCTCCGTGGCAGTGGTCAAACTCACAGTAAAGGGAAGACATAAAAGAATGGCCACACAAAGGCTTCCTTTTTCTCTGTAGTTGGTGCATTTTAGTGTTGATTAAAGGAATATTCCAGCCTTTTAGGCCCTGATTTGTATCAACAGCATCTGTAACGTACAAGTGATTTCGATGTATAGTAATTCCAACAGGGTTTTTTGGAGTTCTAACTGAAATCACACAGGAGGTTTTAGTGCAATTACTGGTACAGATATTAAAAGCTTAGAATATACCTACAAAACACAACCACAGAACCTCTACAGCGACAGGCAAACAAGCCATAATGTTCCGAATCAACCCATAATGCTTCAGTAGGTTTGTGTTTTGACTGATATCTGCCAAATCTGTTCATGAATATAAAATCTTCTTTCATATACTGGAGCATATTAACACTGGAAGAAGAAATAACCTTTCTAATATGATTTGCATGAATGAATGAATGTGGGAGCATATAATTCTAGTCTAAAGTCTAAATGATCTCATGGTGGCACGGTGGCTTAGTGGTTAGCATGTTCACCTCGCAGTGCTGGGAATCCAGGTTCGAATCCCAAACAAGGTGGAGTTTCCATGTTCTCCCCGTGTCCACGTGGGTTTCCTCCGGGTTCTCCAGTTTCCTCCCACAGTCCAAAAACACGGATTTCAGTTAAATTGAATGCTCTAAATTGCCCCATATAGAGTGTGTGAGTGAGTGTGTGCCCAGTGATAGATTTGCGCCCAGTCCTAGGTGTATCTGCCAAGCGCCCGAAACGTTCTCCCCTGGATGGGTATGAGGAACCCCCCGCGACCCTATTAGAGGATTAATGAATAAATGAATAAATTATCAGTGTATAGACTAGAATGACCAATAATTTTACTAAACCTCAATAACATCCTAGCCTTAGCTAATTAAGGCATTAATTATTTGTGGGTGTCCACATATTTTCAGCTAAATATCCATGATGATCCATGAAAACAAAAAATCAGTCCCCTTTTAAATGTCACATTTTAGATATAAATAATGTGTAATTCATAATGAAATGTTGATAGATTTGATAGATGGGTTCCTTTCGTCACCACAGTCACTGATGTGTTACACATTTCCTAAATAAAAATTGGAATAAATGAACTTGGAAGTATACCGTGTATTTTTTTTTAAGACTGACTGAGGGCATCATTGTATCAGACATCACTTGGTGTCCGTGCGCGATGGGCCACACTAGCTGGGATGCAGCCACAGCATATCAGCCACAGCGCTTTCTGGATCTCCTGGTTACGAAAGGCATAGATCACCGGATTAATGATGGAGTTGTAGGTTGCGGGCACAAGCGTGGCATAAGTGTACAGAGGTGGGTACGTGTAATCAGCAATGAGAGAGTAGACAGTGAAAGGCATCCAGCAGGCGGCGAATGTACCGAGGATGATGGCAAGAGTGGAGACGCCCTTGCGTGTGGTGACGTAATGAGGCGTGGCGGCCAGGAAGTGATGCTGGACGGCGATCTGGTGCGCATGCCGCATGACAATCTTGCAGATCTGGACGTAGAGTTGCAGCATGAGTCCGAAGAGCAACAGAAAGGATACGGAGAGGACGGCCACATTGTTCTTGGTCAGTGGCCACACCACGCTACAGGCGTCTTCTTGATCCAGGCAGTTGATGCCAGTGACCGGCAGCACACCCAGGCACATTGAAGCACCCCATAGCAACACCAGCATGGTGTAGGTGAACGCAGCTGTACGTTCTGAGTTATACGTCAGTGCATAGTACAGGGACAGGTACCGGTCGATTGTAATAGCCAGCAGGCTGAAGACAGACGCCGAGAATGATGCCACCACAAGGCCCACCGTCAGCAGCTGAGCGGAGTCTGAGCGCAGGAGATATGCAAAAGTAAAGTGCAGTACCAGCCCCACACCAGCCAACAGGTCTGCCAGTGCCAGGCTGCCTATCAGCAGAAACATGGGGGCCCGCAAAGCCGGATTCTGCCAGATGACCAACACGACCAGGGCGTTTTCACAGGCAATGAGCGTTCCTGATGTGCACAGCACGATGTCCCACGGGTTTACCATTGGCCCTGAGGCAGACTGCGGTGGTAGGATAGCTGGCGGAGCGAGGGTTCCTGCTGTGAGGTTCTCAATACCTCCACCACCACTGCTTACCCAAACAGAGTCAGGGCTCAGCCAGCTTGGTGTGACTGGCACCTGCTCACTCATTGTGCCTCCCGTCTGAAAGACAACACACAAAGAATAGGAGAACTAAATAATTACGTTACATTCACTTAAATTTACTTAACACAATATCATGTTTTTTTACGGAGCCCCTAAAGGGACATGAGCAAAAAAATATATAGAGGGAACATAAGTAAAAAAAAAAATTCTTTATTTTGCTCACCACTTATTATATATTTTTTTGCTCATGTCCCTTTAGGGGCTCCGTAGTTTTTAATGTGTACTTTATAACTATTTTGTTAAAAAAAACTAATGGTGCCTCTGTTAATACCCTCCTCCCCCCTCCATTTCATTTATTATTAAATAAAACAGTACTTTTCAGTAAACCTTTTGTTTAAACATTCTGTTATTGTAATTATTACTTTTCAGATTAGATTTTAATAACTGTTATTACTGCAATAATAGTCTCTACTTGTTCTTTGTGTTCTCATTCATTATTCTGGTAATTGTGCCATTATAAAAGTCTTTTATATTTTTTAACTACTAGCGAAGGGGGGCAGCACGGTGGCTTAGTGGTTACACGTTCTCCTCTCAGCTCTGGGAATCCAGATTCAAATCCCAATCTCCTACAGTCCAAAAACAAGAATTAAAGGTAAACTGGCTGCTCTAAATTGTCCCATATGTGTTTGTGTAAGTGAATGTGTGCCCAGCGATAGATTGGCACCCAGTTCTGTGTGTGTCTACCAGCACCCGTAACCTTCTCCCCTGGATGGGTATGGGGAACCCTCCTGCGACTCTAGATAAGCGGAAGATAATGAAAAAATGAATAATTAGGAGAGAAGCAGGGCAGGTAAAGCTCTGTCTTGCTGCTGTTGTTGGAGTTTGTAAGGAAAACTTTCAACCCCTGAGTTGCTATGTATTTTTGTCATACAAACCATAGCACTAGGAAACTTGGTACTTTATACAAACTTCACTTTACTTACTAAATACAAACAAATATCAAATAATTCTTAAACACACTAAAAAAAAACACTTTTTCATCATAAAATACTTTGGTCTTATGTTTGTGTTGTCACTATCATCTTATTAAAATACTCAAAATCACTCCCTCTTGTGGTGTAGTGCTTTGTTGTTAGTTTAGCCAAAGATTTATTTACTGATGGTATTATTATAGCTGCTAACATATTATAACTTTAACCATTACACTTTATTTCAGCCTTTAATGTGTGTATTTTTTTACATAAATATAATTATGTATTTTCTTTTAAATTTTTGCTTTGTATTGTCTAACTTTATACATTTTATATCTATTCTTCTTTTCCTGCACTTCTTGTTAGAAGTCACCAGAGTGGGAAAATCTGCACATATGAACTAGTACAGTTTTACTGTAACATCAGAACTACAGGAGGACTGAAACATACACCCCAAATGGATGGGGCAATTCAGTACCTCTAATTCACCTATTGGCATATTTATGGAAGGAAACCAGAAACCCAGGATAAACAGACAAAATGAGGACTTTGTTTTCTCCTTTTAGGAAATCATTGGCTTAGTGGTAAAAACATCTGCATCTTAGCGCTGGGGATCTAAGTTTGAATCCTGATCTGAGTGAAATTTTCATGTTCTCCCCGGCTCCACGTGGGATTTCTCCGGGTTCTTTGGATTCAAGGCAAATTGGCTGCCCTATGTATAGTTTCTGTGTGAGTGAGTGTGTGTTCAGCGATGGATTGGCGCACTGTCCTGGGTGTATCTGCCCAGTGCCCAAAACGTTCTTCCCTGGATGGGCATACACACACACCACCCTAGAGTTAGGCGGAAGACAATAGATGGATATCGAACCCATACCCTTTTTCTTGTGAGGTGGAAACTTCATTTGTATGATTTTTTTTACTTTTTAAAAATAACATGTAAAAATAAACAGTTCAGATTTTTTAAATATCTTTTTCCAGATTTGACTCACTGACTAAACTTTAAAATCAGATTTTTATGCTCATCACAGACATGCTCTTAAGCATAAATCAGTATAATGCATATCACTTCCCTCATATGCTGTTGCAGATTTAAGCCCTTTAGACACTTGTTACTGCTGCCGCAGTCCTTATAATATGTTTGATGTCATCTTTAATTTTGCCTGAAATTCTGTTACCTGCTGTAAAAACATAAAACCTAAACAATAATTAGAATGGCTATAAAAAGAAGCCATGTAAATCTAGCATTTATACTCTTTTATATTGACGTTTTATGTGAGAATGAATCTACACCCTACAGAAAGCTACGCAGGCCTGTCTGATGGGGTGTAGCTCTGATACATACAGAAGCTTCATTTAAGATGGCACTATTCACCGAGGTTAACAAGAGAACCCTCACTCAAGACCTTTTTAATGCAGACTTCAGTATGTGAAACATAAGCCTCATTCAAAATGTAATGTAATGTAATTTTAATGTAATGTAATGAAAGCCAGCATCACTAACACGACTGCATCATCACCACGGTTACCGGTGGTATGCGGTAGGTAGTCACCATCACCTTCAGTCAATGGCCGCCTGCAATAAGCCGCATTAAATCCCTGAAATTCGGCCATTTCAGCCTTGTTTTGTCTGCATCACCTGCTCCTACCTTGTGCTGCTGGAGGTGGAGGTGCGCGGTTCAGCGACCTTGTTGCGTCTCCATGTCAGTGGCCGCCGCGGCGTCGCTGCAGCGCCTCTTTAACGCGATGAGAGGCGCATCTTCATCAGGAGGGGGATGCAGGTTTCAGCTGCACAGGGCTGCAAATTCCAGCTGCACAGAGCTGATCGGCTTACTGATCATCCGCCACCTTTTATTATAATGAAAAGATCAACCACCAACAAAAAAAAAAAACATAGCACGCGTCTGAAATAAACCTCTAAAGACGGAGTGCTGGTGCGATGCGCGCTCCCAAAGCGCGCCATGTGGCTTGGGTTGCCAGGTTGGGTTTCACGGTTAAACAATCAGCGTTAAGCCTTCGAGTGAGTCATATTCCATCCATCCATCCAATAGCTTCTGCTTTATCCTATATTAGGGTCTTCGGGGGTTTCCCCATGCCCATCCAGGGAGAATGTTTTGGGCGCTGGGCAGATACACCCAGGACACTCACTCACTCACACAGACACACTCTATATGGGGCAATCTGGAGAATTCAATTGACCTTAATCCATGTTTTTGGACTGTGGGAGGAAACCGGAGAACCCGGAGGAAACCCACGCAGACACGGGGAGAACATGGAAACTCCACCCAGATTGGGATTCGAACCGGGAATCCTTAGCGCTGAGAGGAGAACATGCTAACCACTAAGACACCGTGCCGTCCGAGACATCTTCCACTTACTCCACTACTAGGCTCGCGGGGGTGTTCCCAATGCCCATCCAGGGTCATTTTGATCATACACAGAATATATGGGACAATTTTGAGCATTTAATTGATTCATTTGATTAAATCCATGTTTTTGGACTGTGTATAATAACCCATGCTTACACTACTCAGTTCCACCTACCATAGAGATGCACTTTGTAGTTCTCTGTTTACAGACTGTAGTCCATTTGGTTCTTTACAGCATCCATAGAACAATGAGGGTTAAGGGTCTTACTCAAGGACTCACGTTGATAACGTAACTTGGATTTGAACCCACAACCTTTAGAGTGATAGCCCAACACCCTAACCACTGAGCTACCACTCCTACACCCGCTTGCTATAAAGTAAATAACCACTGTAAAAAATATAATTGCAGCAAGTGGCAGGTCGAAAATTCCTTTTTCCTGAATCAACAAAATTTATGATTATATTTATATGAATTTCAATGAAAAATGATTATATTGATTTCACTGTTAATACCTAGCTATTCTTAGACGGGGTGGATTTGACGTTAAAAAGTGCAATCTGGCAACTGTGCTTGTAACAGGAGATGGGGAGGTGTTGATTCATTCATCCATTCTAACTGATTTACATCAGAACTGTTGAGCGTCAGACAATTATCTTCAGGTAAAATGTACGTTTTTATTTGTGTTAAACCTAAACCTGTAACCTCAGCAAAGTGAGAAATCCTGATACTTTTAGAAAGAAAAATAGCCACCATCACATTTGAGCCTTCAGATTTGATTTAAATACTTAATATAATGAAACAGCTTACCAAACTAAACTAGACTGTTGTTTAATTTTTCCATCCATCCATTATCTTCCGCTTTATCCTATATTAGGGTCGTGGGGGGGTTCCCAATGCCCATCCGGGGAGAACGTCTTGGGCGTTGGGCAGATACACCCAGGACAGGGTGCCAATCTTTTCTCTGGGCACACACACACACTCACACAAACACACTCTATATGGGGCAATTTGAACAACTCAATTGACCTTGATCCATGTTTTTGGACTGTGGGAGGAAACCGGAGAACCCGGAGGAAACCCACGCGAACACGGGAAGAACATGGAAACTCCACTCAGATTGGGATTCGAAACGGGAATCCCTAGCGCTGAGAGGAGAACCTGCTAACCACTAAGCCACCGTGCCCTGTTGTTTCATTTTTGTCATTTTATTTTTTCATTCAATCATTCTTTATCTTCCACCCTCTTAAATCCATGTTTTTGGACTGTGGAAGGAAACCCGGAAACCCAGAGGAGACCCATGCAAACACAAGGAGAACATGGAAACTTTACCCAAATTGGGATATAAACACTTAAGTCCCGAGCGCTGAGAGGTGAATGTGATAACCATTAGGCCTCTGTGCTGTCTGTCATTACGTCTATAAAACTTATATACATTCATTATCTTCCACTTAATCCTCTACTAGTTTGGTTTAAAGAAAATAAACCCTGCTTATTCATTCTGCCTCTTCCACTTAAGCTTTAAGACTGCTCACTTGGTGCCTTGTATATCTCATCCCCGGACATGTGCCACAGTAACAAAATGATCACTGTTATTTATGTCACCTGTCAGTGGGTTTTAATGATGTGGCTCTGTGGTGGGAATCCACTGAGACCCACAGACAGGTCTCTTGAACTCATGGTATGGTTTATGTCCTGACGACGCAGGGTAAGTGATGGCCCAATGTGGACCCAGGTCTGCCTGCCGAAACGAAGCCAGGTAAAATCAGTGGATCATAGACATCCTGCAGGAAAGGAAAAGACATACTGCACCATCACATTAATCTGATCACAGGTGCCTCAGGAAAGGGTCTGAAATAATCTGTGAGTATTTGTTTTCTTGGATCCAAGTCATGGTGCTCACTGGTGACCCTGCCAGTCTCTACACTGAATACAATGCAGAGAAACACTCTGGACGCTCTATAGCAGAGAAAACACACACACATGCATGTAGACACGGCACAATCACATATCGACTATTCACCTCCCAGCATGCATTTTGATAGTGAGAAAACAATATCACTTCCAGAACAATACTTTAGACACTAAGAGCATGCACTCTTTAAATTAAAATAATCCTGTTTATAGGCGGCACGGTGGCTTATTGGTTAGCATGTTATCCTCTCAGCACTAGGGATTCCTGGTTCGAATCCCCATCTGGGTGGAGTTTCCATGTTCTTCCCGTGGGATTCCTCCAGGTTCTCCGGGTTCCTCCCACGGTCCAAAAACATGGATCAAGGTCAATTAAGATCTCGAAATTGCCCCATATAGAGTGTTTCTGTCAGTGAGTGTGTGCCCAGCGATAGATTGTTGTCCTGTCCTGGATGTATCTTCTCCCCTGGATGGGTATGGGGGACCCCCCCCCCGCGACCCTAATAGAGGATAAAGCGGAAGATAATGGATGGATAGAATCCCAATCTGGGTGGAGTTTCCATGTTCCCCCATGTCCGTGTGGGTTTCTTCTGGGTTCTCTGGTTTCCTCCCACAGTCCAAAAACATGGATTTATAAAAACATGGGAAACATTGGAAAGAGGGTGTGATCTGCGTACAGCTGAGCGCCTGTGCTTAAACTCAAAATACTGTAAAAGCAGTAAAACCCAGAAGAGTTTTGTGGCAGAATAAAGCAATTTTGTCTTCAGCACTCACCCCTTTCCTTGTGTCAAACCCCACTCCTCATTACACGGGCCGATATTTAAATTGGAGATACTAAATTGTCCTTATGTCTGTAACGTTAGTGACTACCCCTGCCATTGATGCTGCCCAGATTATGCTGATGTTACATATAGTTTACCTGCAGAGAAAGTACACATCCTGAAGTCAGACCTTAAGTCAGACCTTAAAAATCCATGTTCTTTATTTATAATTGGCTTTGTGTTCTGTGGTAACAAAAACTGGGTGGCTTAGTGATTAGCATGTTTTCCTCTCAGCACTAGGGATTCTCGGTTCGAATCCCCATTTGGGTGGAGTTTCCATGTTCTCCACGTGTCCGCGTGGGTTTCCTCCGGGTTCTCCGGTTTAATCCCACAGTCCAAAAACATGGATCAAGTCAATTGAGAATCAAAATTGCCCCATATAGAGTGTGTTTGTGTGAGTGAGTGTGTGCCCAGCGATAGATTGGCGCCCTGACCTGGGTGTATCTGCCCGGCGCCCGAGACGTTCTCCCCTGGATGAGCATGGGAAACCCCCCGCGACCCTAATAGAGGATAAAGCGGAAGATAATATAGATGGGTAAAAAAAACTGCTAAAGAATTATAAAAAATGTTCCTGTGGTGCAAAAGCATGATCGCTGGGTAAGAAGGCAATAAAGTTGATTTCAAAAGCAATTCAAAAGAGGGAAACTGAAAAATGCTTGTACTCATCGTATAATTTTATTTCTTTTACTGTCATGAACATGATCAACACCTTGATATCCAAATGTATGTGGCCACCCCTGCACCCAAGTGACTATATAGGTGTCAGCACTACAGTATTGCAGCATTACATTCTCTTAACCCCTTCCTGCTCTTTACTGACTGTTTCGGTGCACAAATCACAATTGGTTTGAAATGTTAAGTGTATATCACTCCAGTGAGCACTGGATTTAACAACTGGAATAGCAAACATGTCATCGGTGCTCCTAAGGTGGCAACGTATCTCTTTATTTTAAACTCAATAGGTACAAACAAACCCAAAATAGTGTGATTAAAGCTGTGATGAACACCAGGTTCTATCTCTATAATATAATTGGGAGCTGAATGATTAGGTAATTAGGTGCCCACATACTTTTGGTTAAATATAGTCAGAATCCTGTAAACCAGTGGTCTCTGGGCCGTGTGCTTGCAGTGCCAGTAAGCAAGACTTTTGGAAGTAAATAGGTGTGAGCTTAGAAATAAAATCAGACCTCACCCATTTTCTAGGTCATGGTCTATACACTTTATTTCTTTTTCTTTAAAACAGAAAATTATTTCACAACAGGCCATCTCAAGCAAGCCCTCACATGAACCTGCCAACACCTACAAAACTGTATCAAAAGTGCACCATAGTGTTATACATATTTTCCATGTTTCAATCTTTTTCACCTATAATCAGTAATATTATAATTTCATAATATTTATACAAATACCACTATGTACAAGGTAGAAATACATCACCCACAAATATCCCCATCTATGTTCAGGTTGTGGCCCCGCCCCCTTGTTTAGGACACACCCTAATTTTCCGTGCACAGATGCTCGAATCAGGTTCTGAGAGCTGCAGCATGTCAGAACAGTAGATGCCTGTCAGGATCATATAACCTATTATACTGAACACAAGAAGCACAAATCAGCCAGTGCGAGTCCACATTCTTACAGTTCACACATACACACACACACACACACACACACGTACACACCCGCACACACACAAGCACGCACGCATGCACACGTACACTCACACATTTGCGACCTTTAAAATCCTTTTAACAACCCTGTAAGTGCATCATGTCCAAGCTGCCTCAGACTTGCAGGGGAAAGCCAGGGTCAGGGGTCAGCGGCTGATAAGGGCTCGCAGACTGCTTGTTTTCCAAGTGTCCTCAAAAAAGGCCTGCTGCCGAACAATGTCAGTCTCTGGACTGGTAGAAGAGAATATAACCTGACTCCGAGTTCTTGGAGATTTCCGAGGTAAGTCCATAGAACTCTTCTATCGCCTGGGCATCAATTTTCTGTAAGAGGAACAATAAAAAAATGATTTTTTTATATTAGTACACACTTCAGCTTGCATACACTGTTAATCCCAAAAGAATTCTCTAAACCCCTCTTAATGTGATGGCAGACTGTGGACAAAAGTATTGGGACAGCTACACATATACAGGAACTTTTATTTATTCTATTTTAAATAGATCACTTCTTTTATGTCTTTGTGAATCGGTGTAGATTCTGTATGTCCTCGCCATGCCTGTGTGGGGTTCCTCTAGTTCCTCCACAATCCAATGACATGCACTTAGCTAAACTATAAAGTCCCCTGACACCTGTTCCGTGTCTCTGTATTGAAAATAAACCGTACACTGTCCAGTGCACTTATTTTTGAATAAGAAGACATGTTAATACATCGAGTGGCACGCTGGCTTATTGGTTATAACATTTGCGTCACACGCTGGGCTCCAGGTTCTCCCCGTGTCTGCATGGGTTTCTCTGGTTTCCTCCCACAGTACAAAAAATGGATTCAAGGTAAATTGTCCCAAATAGAGTGTGTTTGTGTGAGTGAGTGTACACAGCGATAGATTGGCGCACTGTCCTGGGTGGATCTGCCCCAGGCACGAGGAACCCTCCCGCAACCGTAGTAGAAGATTAAGTGGAACATAATGAATACATGAATGAATTAATGAATTTCAGTTATAATTAACATAATCCTTATAAATCCCCCAATCTAAATTTTGTAAACAAACAAAATCAATTTTGTTGGATTAATGTAGGTTACCTCTACAATGTCATCATCAAACAGCAGCCAGAAATCATGACTCTTGACAATTGCAATGTAGTGTCCGCGATTAGGGCCACTGTGGAGATGCATAATGAAGTTAACAACTCAGCTTTCAGGGATGGCATTGCAATGTTTTTTTGTGGATTGATTATGCACAAACCTCCCACAATGCACCACAACGGCAACAAGGTCGTAAAGCCGTTCGGGATTGGTGGCGTCTCCGGATGTATTGAAGAGTCGGAGCTCCAGAGGGAAGACCACGCGGTAGCTTAGCTTAGTGTAGCGCTGGAGCTGCTCCATGTACTTAAATCTCTTCAGGTGTAGGGCTAAGATCATAGGGAGCTTCTTCACCCTCATCCTGTCACACAACACACATAAATGCATCACACACATCATCTGATCGAGGGACGGTACGGTGTGCCAAGCCTGTTTTATCTCAATTCTGTATATGATTAAAAAAAACCAATCAGAATTAAAAATAAAATGCCTTCTTGCTATAATCCTTGTTTCCAGAAATTCTACTCAAAAGAGCAGCATACCCACGCAGCTGATTCATTGGAATGCAATGCACACTGGGGATGGGTGGGGGGGGGGGATTCTGGGTCTCTCACCTTTTGTGTGCCTCCTGTTTACTCCTGCATTCCTCACAGTAGTATTTGTATTCACTGCACAGGGTCTCTGTATTACTAAAACCCCTGCAGATACCAGAATGAATATCAGGATTAGAACCTTAATGAGAAACAAAGCAAGTTGGATTTACATGTTAAAGTACAGAAGTGCAGCTACTGACCTGAGGCAGTGTGTGATTGAAGTGTTCTGCTCAACATCCACAGATAAATCTAAGAAGTCCTCATCCTTGCTGCTTATCTGAAGAAAGATAAGAGCCAGCGACGCATTTGAGATGATGCTATGGCAGCGGGTGGTATATAAGTTAAATATAAACTGTATTTATAAGTGAACTTGGCAGTCTCTTCAGTGAATGAATCAGTCTCTGTCAAAGCCATATTGACTTAGTTACCTCTATTGGGCTTTACAATTGAGCAGTCTCATATTTTGTTTTATATATATTCATGGTGATAAATAGTTTAGCGGCTTCAACATTTTATTTAGACATGAATAGGAAAACCGAGCGGCACGGTGGCTTAGTGGTTAGCACATTTGCCTCTCAGCACTAGGGATTCTCGATTCGAATCCCCATCTGGGTGGAGTTTTCATGTTCTCCCCGTGGGTTTCCTCCGGGTTCGCCAGTTTCCTCCCACAATCCAAAAACATGGATCAAGTCAATTGAGTTCTCCAAATTGCCCCATATAGAGTGTGTCTGTGTGAGAGAGTGTGCCCAGCGATAGATTGGCGCCCTGTCCTGGGTGTATCTGCACAGCGCCTGAAACGTTCTCCCCTGGATACCCTGGATAGTGGAAGATAATTGATGGATGGATAGGAGAATCGACCACAATGCAACACTGTCAGGATTGGTGGGTGTACTGCAGCTGTAAATGCAAACAACAAACTCAGTTGTACTGGAGCTAGTACTGTTGTCCAATGAATTTTAGATGTTCAACTTTACCAATAGACTTTATACTGTTCCCCTGCAGCAACCGAACATCTGATAGTCTAATGAATTCACAGCCTGTGATTAGGTTCATTTTGTTTACATCAGCTGTAGCACAACAGAGGATAAATGTCGTGGGGAAAAACTTAATTAGCGAGACAACACATCTGTAATCTGTCATGCACCACATTGTAGTCATTGTTCATGAGTCACTTGTTAATCATGAGATTCACTGACTATTTTGTTGGTAATATGGTATAAAGGGCTGTTAATGCTGATCATGTTAAAGTCACAATTATTTATGACTGCGCAACCCAATATCAAGCAGTGATACATTTTTGAATCTGCTTATCCTGATTAAGGTCATAGGGGCTAGAATCCTACCAGCACTTATACAGCAAGGAAAGTCAGACACACATTACTAGAAAACATTTGAATATAGAAGCTATTTAAAATGTCAAATTCATCTAATGGACACTATATTATATATTACACTATATTACATTTTGTCATTTATTAGACACTTTTATCCAAAGCGACTTACAAGGTGAACACAGGGTTAATCACAACATCCCTGGAGCAATGAGGATTAAGGGTCTTGCTCAAGGACCCACACTGGTAACTTTAGTGGATCCTGGGATTTGAACCCCCAACCTTCAGATTGATAGCCCATCGCCCTGACCACTGAGCTACCACGGCCTAATAATAATAAATGTAACTGGGTGGCATGATTGTGCAGCAAAATATAAGTATGCTACAGCAAGGAGATCATGGGTTCAATTCCCAGACGGTGCAAGTACTGAGTTGGATTCTCATTTGGGGAAGGTGCTGGGTTGTATTCCCAGTTGGGGCAGGTCCAGGTTATAACTCCCAGTCAGGAGTCTGTATGCATGAGTTTCCTCTGTGGACTTTCCTTCCACGTTCCAATGAGATGCCAATAAGTAAACTGGAGAAAATCAATTTGGCTCACCCCCTTTGACTGCAACAAGGTGTGAACACTGTATCACCACATATTTAACCGCCATTAACTAACCTTTAAAAGTGGATTGATTCATTATTAATTACTCATGTTCAGATACCAATTGTTAATAAGAAAATGTGGTGGTGAGGCTGTGATCAAGATCTATTTTGTGAATATGGGTGGTGAAACCAGAGATGTAGGGACCGTAACTGCCACAAATGACCTGTTTTTGTTTCTCTTAGGACTCTAATGTACTGAACTATTTTACTGAAGAAGGTTATGAAACTGTTACTTTAATGACTCTGAGGTGACCAGAAATATCAACTCTCATTTAAAAAGTCCTTTGTATTTCATGTTTCATGGATGCCTTTTACCTGAAAGTATATAATGTCTGTATATAATGTGTGTGTATGTGTGTGTGTCCAATCACAATGACAATCTCTCAGAATCATGATTTCAGATATACATAGCTTAACAAGCCCATTACCGTCTCACAAGTAAGGCAGCGAGTCTCGTTGGTCAGCGTGCCCTGGAAGATCTCATGTACCCAGGTGGTAGATGTTGGGGTGCTATTATTTTTCTGTGAATCCAGCGTGCCATTGGCCAGCTTGCCGTTCTGTTTGTCCTGCTTCTTCTCTTCCTGCAGCAGGTCAGCTATAGTATTCAGAAGGTAGTTGAGGAACTCGTGTGCATCCTGCTGC
Source organism: Corydoras maculifer (assembly GCA_019802435.1). NCBI lineage: Eukaryota > Metazoa > Chordata > Actinopteri > Siluriformes > Callichthyidae > Corydoras > Corydoras maculifer. The sequence continues at coordinate 348,218 of JAFMOD010001135.1, forward strand.
ATGTAGTTATCGAAGAGCTCTGCCAACGGCAATAAAATGTGCATTTATTTACAGCAAACATTCATCATGATATCAGGTGTCAATTGAAAGTAAGCGTGTGGCATTAGCACCCATAAAAGAATCTTCACACTGACTTAATGCTAACTGCCTGTTACATGTACTTTTAGCTTCATCCTTTGTCATACCGTTCTCTTTACGTAGTCTGGTAATGAATTTCTTGGGAGGGATAACCCCCACCTTCCTCTTCTGGTTGGCGATACTGTGAAACAGATCAGCCAGGCAGGTGAGCAGATTCTCTTTGCGTCGCGGCTGACTCCGATAAGCCAGGATTTTCTCCCGAAATGGCCGGCAGAAGTAAAGAGCCTGCAGCACTGAGTTGCAGTAGCAGGTATTTCCAAACTGTTAACATTAAAACCCAGGTGTAAACAAAAGTAGTATAAATGTAACTAGATTCAAGTGACTTATGATGGAATGTCTGCACTCACGTTGACCAATCCGAAGTAGTGCTCATTGACAGGGAACTGCTCCGAGCCAATCTCTTTCTCCAAAGCGGAGGCATTGGCGCCCTGGAACAAATATCATAAGCATAAATAATCAGCGTTAATAATCCTAATACTCTAGCTAACCAAATTCTACAATATCAATATCTAAACCACTGCTCTATATACATTTGGGGTCTATTACAGAGGTTCCAAATCTTTTTTGTACCACAGATGAATTTTTTAACATACGAAAACACAAATTTCATTTACATAAAAATGCTCAGCATAATAATGTTATTTGGCTTATCACCACTCAACCGACTGTTCCCATGCTGCTGCTGCCTAGCGTGACCTGCCGCCAAGACTCGCTCTGCTTTTCTCTCTGTCTCACTTCTCTTCAAAGCTTTAACAGGACACAGACAAACATGCAAACAAATCCCAGGTGGAAGCCATCACCTCACGTGTTTCCCTGGCACTCATTTAGAAATCCACACCTGATCGCAGCTTCGGGTCACAGAAATGATTTAAATATTTAATTGTATTTTTACAATTAATTTACAATTAAGTTGTACGTGGTATAACTATGCATGTGACTAATAAACTTTGATTTCTGTATTAAATAGTAGCTTGGAACAATGATTTGAACTGAACTACATCATGTTAAGTGAGCTGACCTGTGACCCAGATGTGGGATGGGTTTGGGTAAAGTTTACCAACTGATATTACAGACTAGTCGAGTTAAAAAGCAACAAAGCAGAATTCTGACTAACCGTGTTTACAACAGTGAAACAGAGCAACAGAAGTTATTCATAGTGAGCATCTAGGCTGTACTGTGCCGAAAATAATCAGCGACAGCAGATATGTTCCTCTATTTTCTATTTTCCATTTATATATTTTCTAAATGCTGATTTGTAGCATTTCACTTCCCATAGCAGAAATGAAGAAGAAACGGTTTCTTTATATACACTGCTGTGCAAGTGGCGGTAAGTGATAGCAACACAATGACTGGGCGACTCAGGGTTAATCATTAATAATGAATGAGCTTTTCATACATGAACTCTGGGAAATGGCTGTCAAATCAGAAAAACACAGAGACATTTTCACCTTTTTCAGCGGCCTAATACGGGACAAATATAAAGTCATGCAGTCTGGTTTTATTTTGTTTTTGAACAACTGTGTCTGCTGCAGCTACTCGAATACTGAATTTCAGCATCTGCTGTTATAAACCAAATCACATTGTTTCTCCTCACATGTCATGGTTCAAGCTTGGGTGTTTTTTGTTCTGGTTTTCTGCTAGTCCCATGAGAAAAACATCATCAACTTGCCCAAAGTGAATTCATACATCAGTCAACTTAAAACTGGAAACCTGGCAAAATAAATATACTACTAATAAAGATGTTTGAATTCACACATATAGAGGCAAACAACCAATGCATTTTAAACATACAGTGCCTGCATGGAAGTGGGTACAGTTTTGCATTATTAGATAATCAAATAAATAAACACACACACACTTTTATACAAAGTGACTTACATACACACCTTAATTATAGAAGGCAATTCTTTACCCTATACATATATTACTAGACATTTTAACATTTCTGAAATATATTACAACACTGTACTTCAGACATTTACAGAAAATGGATGTGAAGTAAGCAACACAACATTATTCCAAGTTTATTTAATATAATTAATTAAATAAACTGCCCATAAATTTAACTTTTTTTAATATAGTAACTTTATGGTCTCATAGTCGAGTTTCTTTAATTATTTTGTTTAAAACATTTTTGCAGTTTTAGAGACCAACCTTCAGCCTTTATATTTATATATAAATATTTGTTTACAAATAACTTTGTAATATGGAATTGTCTGTTCTGCACTCAAGTGTGTATAAGTCTGTTGTCTAGAGTCAGAAAGTTAAAACTCACATCACCCTAAGTACAGTTACCTTTTAAATTTAAAATCTCAATAAATACTCCATCCAGTTTCGGAGGCCCATTTGCGAATACGAGTGCATTTCACAGCCAGTAATTCCATTATAACAATTACGAAGACACGAATAAGCTGAATAAGCATGAATTATCATGACATGATTCATCATGACATAAGCTTAATCTGTTATGAAATCCATTCATTCATTATCTTCCGCTTATCCTCTATTAGGGTCGCGGTGGGGTTCCCCATGCCCATCCAGGGGAGAACATCTCGGGCGCTGGGCAGATAGACCCAGGACAGGGCGCCAATCCATCGCTGGGCACACACTCACTCACACAGACACACTCTAAACGGGGCAATTTGGAGAATTCAATTAACTTGATCCATGTTTTTGGACTGTGGGAGGAAACCGGAGAACCCGGAGGAAACCCACCCCCCCCCCCCCCCCCCCCCCCCCCCCCCCCCCCCCCCCCCCCCCCCCCCCCCCCCCCCCCCCCCCCCCCCCCCCCCCCCCCCCCCCCCCCCCCCCCCCCGAACCGGGAATCCCTAGCGCTGAGAGGCGAATGTGCTAACCACTAAGCCACCGTGCCGCTCCTGTTATGAAATGATCCAAGTTATTTACACTGATCAGTTATCTGTTCTTTTATTCAAACAAATCCAAAATCTAAATATTTGTATGTGGTTAAATAAAATGTCATTGAACTAGAAAGAGATACTGAGCACGACTTTTGATTAACTCTTCTGCAAATACTTAAATTATAAAACATTATTTTCTCATTTTAAACAATCTAATCAAATCTTTTCAACTTTAACAAAAGATTTATTAGAATATAATGTCTGCCGATTAAATCTGAAAGGAAAAAGACAATATACAATGATGTATATTGTGAATGGGTTACAACAACCAACAAACAAAGTCCTGCTCCTGTTAACCAAAACAACTGTTTTTGGCCCAACAGGACAGCCGTTACATTATTAAACAATAATTCCCCAGACACAAACCCTTATGCAAACAGTTCCTTCTGCTCCTGTTACTGTAATGCCACTGGGACAAATCATCCTATTATACACGGACTCCTTTATGATCAGTTGAGTTCTGAAAGCCACGGCCTGTGAGGATTATTTCTAAGTATCAAACCCATACTCGTCACAATACAACATCTAATGGCTACAAGCAAAAACTACAATGTACAACTTTCAAAACAGGTTTCACGAACAGGACGATACTTGTGTATTTATATATGCAATTCCATTGCAAAAATTAAGTAGCGCTACATAAGGAGACTGAGCACGAATGTTTCCAAACTCTTTTGGTAATACAGTTTGTGGTCCCTGCAGTTTAATAACAATGAGCTTCTAACGCTGACCAGGCAATTTTCATAAAAGGTGTGGTTTATTTGTGTTTCCACAACATACAGTGGCTTTAAATGCAACCCAAACAAGATGTATTTGGTGTTTGCTGATGTAAAGTGAATCATGTTACACCTGAGCTTTGAGCCACAGCATTTTTTTTTTTTTTTTTTTACAATTTACTATATTAATTTGCACCTATGATTTACGAGCTAATAGGCTGTTATTTATGATCCACAAAGTTAATAGTTTAACAAATTGATTATAATGTGTATATGTGGGTTACACACATAATACAGGCTAAATCAGGAGTAGAACCACCCAATAACAATTTTAATAGCAAACAGCTATGCAACAGTCATTCATTCATTATCTTCAGCTTATTCTCTACAATGGTCACAGGCCCATCCAGGGGAGAATGTTTCGGGTGCTGGGCAGATACACCCAAGGCATGGTGCCAATCTATCACGGGGCACATTCACTCACAAAGACACACACAAAAACACACACTATATGGGGGAATTTAGAGCACTCAATTTACCTTGAATCCATGTTTTTGTACTGTGTTTTTGTACCAGAGAACCCAGAGGAAACCCATGCCGACATGGAGAGAACATGCAAACTCCACCCAGATTGGGATTCAAATCTGGATCCCCGGCGCTGAGAGGAGAACATGCTAACCACTAAGCCACGGTGCCACCAGCTATGACAACAATCAACTAAAAATGAAGCATCATGACGCCCCCACTATCTAGTGACCAGATCTGAGCTCCCTCGAGGACAATTCGATGTTTACTATAACATGTGGAGGTGGAAGTACATGACGCCATCATGTCATCTTGAACCAGAGTCTCAAATACGAGGATTCTACGTCATTTAGGTTTCATTTTCTACTTAAAATAAGTATAGTCCAATAAACAAACCAAACAGCTTTAAAGGCTGTAAACAATATGGGACGGGGGGGGGGGGGTCATTTGAGGTCGGAACAAATCGGTTTGTATACAGAAAGAGCTCCAGAAGCAGGTTGCTGATGTTTTAATGACTCTTCTCAGCACCTTGTCGTCCTGTGATTCAGAGGGTTTGGTCTGGATTAGAGTGATATTTCTAATAAAGTGGCCGGTGATTTTAACAAGGCCGCATACAAAACAGCAAGAAAAAGAACAAAGCTTAATAAATATTTAGTAAAAGTGAAGCCATCTCGCTGAATTTCAGAAATTATTGTGCTTTACTGTCATTCACTTGTCATTGCTCTCCGTCCGGTTTACACCAAAACACCGCACGTCCTTCTCCCCCCGCGGTTCTATATTACCGGATACAACAGAATCACGGAGGCGTCTAAAATCGCACCAGAAATCTGTAGAGCAGTGAAATCTAGAACATCGCGGTTATGGAGTCGCTCGTCAGTCGGCCTGCGGAAACATCCACAGTTGGCGCACAGGAAAAAAAACAGCTCGCAACTGCAAGCAAGTCCAAACTGGCAGCTTAAACACACCGAATCTCTCCGACTCGCCCGCAGCCGACACGCACCGACACGCGATATCGAAGAGCGGTCGATACCGAAGCAAATATTACGAAATGTGCTTACCATGGTACAAAAAGAGGCAAATTTGGAAACTGTCATTAGGATTTCCATTCAGCCAGCGCCATCTTCCACCCAATCACCGCGCACAGGCGAAACCCAGTACCCCCGTCAGCACCGAGGGCTGCTGAGCCTGGCGATGGACTGTGTCCCAAAAACGGCTCCCTTCACAAAATAGTGCACTACGTCGACTGCGGAAGTAATGGCTCAAGACGAGCGTCATGCGCTTGTAACAGATAAGTACAGAGCCGTTTGGAATTCAGCCATATAGGGCCCTCAGTAATCCCAGCCCGTGTCCGTCACAGTGCCCTTATTCTCGATTCCGTAAATCATTAAAGAAACTAATGGTAACGATACACTGCACGAATTAAAACATTATTATTATTATTATTATTATTATTATTATTATTATTATTATTATTGTTATTATTATTGTTATCCTTGTAATCATCGAGGATAACGACGATAGCAATAATAATAATATTAATAAATAACAACTAATAATAATAATAATAATTATTATTATTATCCTCGTAATAATCGAAGATAACGACGATTATCAATAATAATAATAATGATAATAATGACTATAATAATAATAATAATAATAATAATAATTATAATTATTATTATTATTATTATTATTATTATTATTATTATTATTATTATTATTATTATTGTTCAGCGATGGATTGGCACCCTGTCCTGGGTCTATCTGCCCAGCGCCCGAGTTGTTCTCCCCTGGATGGGCATGGGGAACCCCACCGCGACCCTAATAGAGGATAAGCGGAAGATAATGAATGAATTATTATTATTGTTATTATCATTATTATTATTATTATTGCCCAGCGATAGATTGGCGCCCTGTCCTGGGTGTTTCTTTCCTCAGCGCCCAAAAAGTTCTGGGAGGAACTTCTTATGTATAGGAAATGTATAAATAGATTTTATTAAATATATAAATAGATTTTTATAGCAACGTTTTAACGTCTGGATTTTAATGTTACTCTAACCGCTAAATGAGTCCAGATTCGAATCCCAATCTGGGTGAAGTTTCCATGTTCTCCTCGTGTCCATGTGGGTTTCCTCCGGGTTCTCCAGTTTCCTCCCACAGTCCAAAAATTGCTCTTAATTGCCCCATATATAGTGTGTCTGTGTGAGTGAGTGTGTTCCCAGTTATAGACTAGCGCCCTGTCCTGGGTGTATCTGCCCAGCGCCCAAAACGTTCTCCACTAGATGGTCATGGGGAACCCCCCCCCCCACTAGTAGATGATTAAGCAGAAAGTAATGAATTAATGAATGTTTGATATTTTGTTTACGTCACACGGACACATATACATCAGATTGAACAGTAAATAAGGTTTGTCTTTTTAACATTTTATTTGGTATTAAACTCTTTAAAAATGAGTTGAGTTAATGAACAGGAGCCGCGTAACTGTATTGGATCAGTTTGGCGCATAAGCGCAGGGTTCGTTGTTTTTGTAATAAACAACATTATAAATTATATATTGTGTGCAGTCAAACTTGGGTTTTGCGCAGGCGATCAGCACAAGCTCCTATTTACAGCTAGAAGGCCGAGCTGTGGGCCTTCGTCATTCTCTTTCCGCCCGACCCGCCATCTTGCGAGCAACCCGGGGGTAAGATGTGCTCCTGAGTTTAATCATTTAAGACTGTTTTTACCCCGAAATGTACACGTTTACTGGCTTTACAATATCAAATGTAGCTTTGACTTCGATTTGGGGGTAGAAAAGGGCACATTTGGTCGGTTTTGGGGGTAAATGGTCGAATGCGCGTGCGGACATGTGGATGTGAGGAGCCGCAGCCTCGTGTCTGCCTCCAAACATTTACAAAAAACAATAAAAATGGAAGGTTTTATTTTCATGAATCCACGGACACGGCTGCGTTTAGATTCCGTCTGTTTGTTCTGTATGTGAGATTTGTACAGTCGGTCAGCAGCGCGCGCCAGCTCACACCAGTGGATTTAAAAACGCGGTGGTCTCTCTGAAAAACGTAATTAAAATATACAAACGACCAAATCTCATTTTAATGTCATTTTCCCATTAAAATATCTACTTCTGAACAAGTTGAACATTTAATTCACATGTCAAAGTCACGCGTAGGGCACTATACGGGTGAAACTTAAACATGTTTCATGATGTATTTAAGGTTTTGACAATGCTGTCAGCGATATCAGTCTAACAAACGAGCAGGTCTTAGTTTTTTATGAGATTTTACTCTCATAACAAATTACTCAGCATGCTTATGGTGTCAAACATTATACATTATGCAGGTAAACAATAATAAGGACTTTTTCTTGCCCTTGTCACATTAACTTTGCTCTCGGGGTGGGGGGTAGGCTTTAAAAATGTAAGGCTTCTTTATTGTTTTTAACTTAAAGCAAGCCACTTTTTAGGTCTGTGTAGTGTTGGCTTTACAGATTTACATGAGTATATACTGTACCAGTCAAATGTTTAATGGTGCCAATTTCGAAATCCATTGCTGGGACAGGAATAATGCACCATCCAAATAATACCTTCTCTCTGGTGGTACTATTGGGATTGTGACCGTTAGAGAACAGAGTAAAAGGGACTAATGGAGTATGTACTGTAGTACACACACAGATGGATTACAGTCTGAAATTTTTGGGAACAGTAGAACTACAAGTCCATCTAAGTGGAACTTAGGAAGTGATGTGAAAAGGAGGTGTGTGTAAATGTTTACCTGGTACTGTATAGAAATAACACTGTCTTAGAACCCTGGTGCAGATCACAAGTGAAACAATATCATGCAGACATGAAGAGTGTAGCATTCCAACAAGGTTCTACAATAAACACAGGGCTTTTCTTTATTCCTTTGCCTTTATTCAGTAATTAGGCATCATGACGAATACAAGAGGCAAGAGGAGGGGAACCAGGTACATGTTTGCCAGACCCTTCCGCAAGCATGGTGAGTAAGAAAATCAAGGTAAATACTTTATAGTACCTACTGAATTAAATTAAGTTTTACTAATCGTCACTGTTATTCCATAGGCCCAATCCCTCTGTCCACTTACATGCGCATCTACAAGAAAGGAGATATCGTTGATATCAAAGTGAGTATGTTTAACCTAAAAGTGTATCAAAAGCATGTTATAGTCACATATAGTTTTCCAGTTTTTAGTTTTTCCATTTGTTAAATGTCTCTACATGGCTGTCCTACATTGTTTTTGCTGCCTGGCCGCTCAAGGAGGATGAGTCCCCCACTGAGTCTTGGTCCTCCCAAGGTTTCTTCCTTGAATAACAACATAAGAGGGGGTTTTTTTCTTGCCACTGTCGCTTCGGCTTGCTCGTTGGGGGTTTAAAGGATTTTCATTCTGTAAAGCTGCTTTGTGACAATGTACTGTTCTAAAAAGCGCTATATAAATAAATAACTTATGTTAAAAAATCATTATTGTTAAAAACTAAGATGGATGCTTTCAGAAAATTGGCTCAGTTTTTGGAAGTTGGAAATTTTCTTGTTAAATGTTAACACTGGTGATCTAATTGTCTTGTTAACAGGGCACAGGAACTGTGCAGAAGGGCATGCCTCACAAGTGCTACCATGGCAAAACCGGACGCGTGTACAATGTTACACAGCATGCTGTCGGCATCATTGTTAACAAGCAAGTGAAGTGAGTACAGTTTCAGTTTTTGGTGTAGAATAGTGTAACATTAAAAGAAAACATCTGAAACTTTACTCCATTCCCACCCCATGTTCACTTTGCCATAAGGGCTTCTACATGTCCTGTGTGGTCATTCATATGGGTAAGAGTATTCTTCCTTATGCACCCTGGACAGGCTGCTTCATGTCTAGACCAGATTGTCTATAAGGATACAATGTCATTGCAAGTTTACCAACCTGCCTGAAATTATTTATTTAATAAGATATAAATATTTTTTTTAAAGGGGCAAGATCCTGGCTAAGAGGATCAATGTGCGCATCGAGCATGTGAAGCACTCAAAGAGCAGAGACAGTTTTCTGCAGCGTGTCAAGGACAATGAGAAGAAGAAGCAGGAGGCCAAGCAGAACAACACTTGGTTCGAGTTAAAACGTCAGGTAATGCAGAACTGTTGAAGGGATGTGGTGCACAAAGGGTCTCTTACAGTTTAGTCATTTAACACACAATACCAAAGTTTTTGGTGCAGTTCACTCCTGATGTTTTTGCTAGGATTCTCAGAAGATCACAATTGAATCTTTAATCAGAACTTATGTGATGTTGGAACAAAAGTAGATTAATTGTGGGTTAAATCGTCAAATTATGAGCTACTTGGCTAAAGTTATCACTTCTGTCCTTATATTGTTGATCCTCAAGTATAGAAAAGCTTTCTTTTCATCTCATTTTATTTGTATGAATCAACACCACTTTTCAAGTAGACTGATTAAGGTGTTTTAATATAAATGGTTAACAACATATGTTAAGCAGCAACTGTAATGTTTGTTGCATCACTTTTGTGATTACTTCTGTTGGTTTTAGTCTAGAACAAGTATCCTATGCTCCTGATCCACAGGATCAGGATTCATCCTTTTATATTTTTCATTTTGTTAAGATGTTACAAATGCTATCAAGTAATATAATATGTAAGTTGTAATAAGCAAGTGGTTTAAAGAGTTATTGTTTTTTTTTGTGTTTATTTTATTTTAATAATACTTCAATCTTTGTTCAAACTGATGGACCATTTGGGATATTGCAGTCTGTGTAAAGTTCTATCAACAACTATTTTTTGAAAAACATTAATTTGACCCTTTAAAGCTAAACATATTTTGGGCGACTGTCAGGCATAAATTTTATTGTTACTGAACTGCTCATCATTATGTGCCAACATTCATCTTCATTTGCATTATTCAGTTTCCATCTTCTCTCTTTCTCCCTTTAGCCAGCTGCTCCTCGTCCTGCCCACTTTGTCAGCACCAAAAACAATGTGCCCCAGATGCTGGAGCCCATTCCCTACGAGTTCATGGCATAAACTTGCTGACCGAATAAAAATGTTTATACATAACCCTGTGTTAAGTCTTGTATTATTTGTACAATTATAATTGTAATGTGTGGAAATATGAGGTGTTAAATTAGTTGTTTTGAAAAAAGGTGCATAGGTCATAGACTTTTTATTTATTGTGAAATAATAGCACACTTGCTGTTGTGACTAAAACTTAGTTGACATACAAGCGGTAGAAATAATACAGCTCCCACTAGGGGGCACTGCTGGTTAACTTTCTATTTTATGTATGCTTTAAAGATATTATTTTGCATTTTTGTTTTTTCCCCGCACAAATGTACAAGATGACTGGGATTTCTATAACAATATGATGACAAACATAACCTAGAATGAAAATGACTCTCATTGATTCAAGGTGCCTTATAAAAAGATTGGACAGTCATGTCATTCTGGAGGATTTTTGGTTTTTCTCTTACAATAATGCTATAAATCCTTGAAATAGGTATTTATTACTATACATTAGGATGCTACTATCCGAACTTAAGTATTCCACCTGTATTTTTGGTGTCAGAGCACAGGGTCAGCCATGATGCAGCACCTCTGGAGCAATGAGAGTTATGTGGCTTGCTTAAGGGTCCAACACGGAATTTTTTTTCTCAGACTTGGCATTTTAACCATCATACCCTAACCACTAAGCTATGTTTATATACCTAAGGTTCTGACACTGCGTTTCCGTTGGATTTAAGTATGGGATTTGACTAAACTATTGCAAAACCTTAATTTAATTGTTTTTTAAAGCTATTTCATTATAGATCTACTAATGTGTTTTGAAGAATTTCTGAACAGTTTAAGCTGTTGAATAAATGGCCTTACAAATGTGAATTTGCTGGTATGTTCAATCTAATAAGGCTGTCAGCTGTCTAATTTCTTTTACTATGAAGTATTGGACTTTGAAAATTACCTTATAACATTGCCTTGCTATCTAATAATCAACAGTTATCTAAGACTATTGCTGATGGTTTTTTTTTTTCTTTTTTTGCTTTGCATTGTGATAACCCTTAAATACTTCAGATCAGCAAAATTCCCAAACCTCTGCCTTAAAAAAGGTGCTTACACTAATGAGCAGTCAAGGGCATGTGATTAAAAGAACCTGACTGCAGCTTACCCTCTTTATTCCTAGTGATACAGTGAGGTTTTAGTAAACACTTTTTTTTGTTTAAAAAATATTAATGTAATTTGTTGTGTGCTGTTCTTCTGAGATGTATTTAAATCATTTTAAGACCTTCAGATCAGATTTGTTTATTGTATCCCTTTGCATAGAACAATACAATTCAAATGGTGGTATTTTCTTGGGGGTGATTTTGTTTGTTTTTACTCTATTTCTAAAAATTATTTAATGTTGAGTGAAAACATTGTGTGTGTGTGTTTGAAAGAGAGAAGAGATGAGGCTCAATGTGTATACACAATCAATCTGTATGTTTTTCTGTGCAAGCAAAGGAACTGAATGGTTGACTGGATATCTGACAAATTTGTTATCTTACCCCTGCTCAGTACTTTACCCAATATTTACTTCAATTAGCCTTAGTTTCCTCTGATAGGGGCAACATGTGTGTGTGTTTGAATGAAAAAGTGCAAGAGTTTGAAAGCATGTTAGTAAAACCTCAAGACTCAAACATTATTTAAATCAAAATAATGCTAGAATGTAATGTCCCCACACATTTTTGAAGGCCACATTTAATTGCCCTTTGCCAGACACACAGGTCTGATTGTGGATATTCAGGTGATAAGATGAGGGGATGGTGTCCTCTCTGAACATGTATGAGAACTAACAGATAACCTTGCTGCATGGTGTCTGTCCTCTGGTTTCAGGGGGCAGAAGATAATGGCACCTTTGCTATCAAGCTAGTGTTAGTACATCCGCATAGTTGAATGCAGATGACCCTAACAAAAAGAAAAGCGAAAAGAATCCATCAACAGGTGACATGTTGACCCAATATTGACAAGTGTTGGAGGTTTCTCTCTTTTTATGTTTTATGAAATGTTCTGTGCATGCGTTCTGTTAAGATGCACCAAAGCAACACATATTTGAATTGCATCCCATTTTAATTTGGTCTTTACTTTACAGATGTAACTACTTCCAGTCTTTATAGTAGGCATTTTATAAGTTTTTAAATGTTTATTTTGCCCATTTAGAGAAGTATTTGTGAGGTTAGACAATGATATTATATTAGATGAGAGGACTTGACTCTCAGACTTTTTTCCAATTTAACCTAAATATGTTTGAATGTGTTTATATCAGGCTCTGCACATGCCAGGGAAGTTTATTTATTTATTTATTTATTCACACAAAAGCTACAATTACTTGTGTATTAGTGTATATTACTAACCAAAATTTTCTGACAAGTAAGTTCATGCGAGTCTCGTAAATTTGTATATGAAATTTTCATTAAATTGCCACTGATAGTTTATTGGATATTCATTATATTTGCATTTATTACTAATAATGTAACGAAATCTTCCAAATTTACTGCGTTGTATTTTATAATCCAAGCAGATACATTTTTTTAAACAGAACTTTGATAGTTAATACATACATTTTAGGCCTCATTTTGTCAAATGAGCATTTCAAAAGAGGTTACTAATATTGTTTATTGTAAAACGGGTAGTTAATCTCTGTTAATCTGACAATTATTGTAATTATATTAATAATTATATTGACAATAATGCACACCTCTTTCAATTTCATATTTGTATATTTTTTTCCCGATATTCTTTAAAAATCGCGTTCTGTAATTTACCCGCTAGAGGGCAGTATTTAATAGAGACACCCGAAACATGTCTTCTGGTTCAGTTTTCGCTGTAAAAACCGAACTAGATTACGTTGTGGAACATCCATCCATCCATCCATTATCTTCCGCTTTATCCTCTATTAGTGTCGCGGTGGGGTTCCCCATGCCGATCCAGCGGCGAACGTTTCGGGCGCTGGGCAGATACACCCAGGACAGGGCGCCAATCTATCGCTGGGCACACACTCACTCACACATACACACACACATACTGTACACGCTGTATATGGGGCAATTCGGAGAACTCAATTGACTTGATCCATGTTTTTGGACTGTGGGAGGAAACCCACGTGGACACGGGGAGAACATGGAAACTCCACCCGGATTGGGATTCGAACCAGGAATCCCTAGCGCTGAGAGGAGAACGTGCTAACCACTAAGCCACATCCGCTCATGCCTTATTGCTAAGGTATTTTATTACTAAATTCAGGGAAGAATCCTATAAATATATATTTTCACATAATTCCAAAAGAATGTCATTTAATATGGTAATATCAGTAGTACAGTGGCCTGGATTTTATGCAGAACACTTTTTATTATCTTTGCTTTGTACTCAATACCACAGTTAGACTGGAACGCAAAAGAAAAACCTCTCAAAATTTAAAAATAGCCTTTTTTCATTAAATTAGTATGAAATTTGCATTGGTGTGATTTAATAATATCCAATATGGAGGTTACGTAATCTTGTTTTTACTGACTTATATACAGCGTCAATAAAGCAGCTATATCATGACAGCCTATTGGAAGGTGACCTTTATTCTAAGGCTTGTTCTAACGTAAGTGAAACACATTGGTTAGTTACAGGTGATTATACTTCATTAAAAACAATTGTTTTTAGATTATGTTCTGCTAATATTTATTCCTTCATTTATTATCTCCCGCTTTATCCTCTATCAGGGTCGCGGTGGGGTTCCCCATGCCCATCCAGGGGAGAACGTCTCATGCGCTGGGCAGATAGACCCAGGACAGGGCGCCAATCCATCGCTGGGCACACACTCACTCACTCACACAGACACACTCTATATGGGGCAATTTTGAGAATTCAATTGACTTGATCCATGTTTTTGGACTGTGGGAGTGAACCGGAGAACCCGGAGGAAACCCACGCGGACACGAGGAGAACTTGGAAACTCTACCCAGATGGGGATTCGAACTGGGAATCCCTAGCGCTGAGAGGAGAACATGCTAACCACTAAGCCACAGTGCCGCCTTGTTCTGCTAATAGATCCTGCAAAATGTTATCCACTGTAAATGTAAACATAGTTTATATGGTGGATGAAGATTGTAAATTTTTTCCAGCACATTCAGAATTTCCTCTAGATTTAAAGGATAAAATAAACTACTGGCCTCGGATGAACTATTCACTGGACCCCAGCTAGCAAATCCTAGTTCTCTTCTTTATATGGTCCTAGATTGAATCAAATCAATAGATCTGTTACTCTGTGTAAATGACCATGCTGTGCACTGGAAACCAGCAACAAGATAAATGACAAACACCAGAGTCTGGTCAGAGTATGGATGCTGGCAGAGACAGGACAAAAATAGACACAAACTTTATGTAGAAGTATTGGTGAGAGAAAGAATGACAGAAAATACATGACTATTGTGTGTATTACCTAATCTTTCATGTTTGCTCATCCCAGTTGGTTAATGTGTAACTTTAGGTCGATATGGCTGCTGCAATGCTCAACGGCCTCAATCTGTGTGTGTCAAACAGGCATGATTAAGGAGCTCGTACTGCATGACTGCTTTCATCCACTCCACCACCACCACCCCAGGCTCTCCTCTTCCCCAAGTCTGTTTACTTTTGCTTTATTCAATCAGTAACTGCTATGAGTCAGCTTCTCTTTGCTCCTCTGGCACCACTGTGGGAGAACCCACTACCACTTACCATCCAATGGTAGTAGTATGTTAGTGTTCGAATTTACTTCAGACACACAAAAAGTTCATGCAGAAATATATTAATCTAAGTAATTTTATTTTAGAACATATTAATCAAGTGAAACCGTTATTATTGTGGATACTTTTGATTGAAAAGTTTCTCACTTCAGAAAACAACTGAGAAAACTTCAAAAATTGTATTGCTTTATTAAAATTACAGTATAGGAAAAAGTCAAATCACTCAATATGTAAGATGAAACAAAGATGAGAGGAAAAGTGCCAGCTTCTTCAATGCACTGAAATAATCTTACAAAAAAGTGTAACTGGTTATTCAACTGATGGTTTATATACTATCAACTTACACTGAGGCAATAATATTACATATATTACGATATTAATATAACATTTTAAAAACCCCTGTATCCACATATTTTTTTAAATTATATTTGAAACTATATATATATATTTTTTTAGATTATTAAGGATTATTAAAATGACAAGTAGTATATAAAAGACCAAATAGTTCTCCTTATACTTCTTATAATATTTATATATTTTTGCTTATTTTATATTAGTAATAAATAAGTTGCTGTACAACCACATGCTCTCATCATAAACATACAAATAATTACTATTGTAAAAAACATAAAACTAATTAGTTATTTTGTATTTCTTAATTTTATTGCATTAGGATAAAAATGTGAATACAACAATAAAGGACAGTAACAAATAATTCCAGAGGCTTGTATGTGTCTTTTTAGATGATGATTGTGTGGTTATGTAAGCATTACAAAACCCCTTTTACTTGTGTCTGGTGAAAGCTAATTCATGAAGTTTATAACATAGTTTTTTTTTTAATTTACTATTAATTTTTATATAAACTTTTATACAATTAAATAGCTGTTAGTATAATAAATTGTAAAATGATTTACATGTTTAAAATAAAACATCAATACTAGTCAATACTAATCAATACTACTACTTTAAAAAAAGAACCAATAATATTTTATTATCTGCAAGGATGTTGTCTACAAGTTTACCCACAAATGCTAAACAAAGAAATTTAATTAAAAATGAGATAGCATCTTGTATAATTGTATAAGGAGCTTAGACAGTAGTTTAATTCTTGCTAATTCCTTGAATCTTGTTTTTTATGTTCACTAAAACATTTGATGTGCACTTAAATGTGTTAATTATCAGTCTGTCACAGACATACAGCTAATATTCCCTATTTAAATTCTGCCAAATTGAGATTAACATCAAAAATATTTAAAAGACAATTATAGTTCAACTTAAAAAGGACCATAACTTATTATACTTAAATTCTAATGTCTATATTTCTCAATAAGTGTGGTCATAATAGGATTGCTTGTTTTGAGACAATGGAACCGGGTTAGTCATGGAATATAATTGTTGTAATTCAGACATATCAGCAGACCTTACCAACCATTGATAAAATGTGATAAGTGTCATAAATCTACTTATGCATGTGGGTGTTCGGTGTGTTGTGTATTATTAGTCTATCATGAACGGCACTCCTAGCACAGAGAGACGCACTCGAGGAGCCAATTTTGACAGCTTTATACACCCATCAATCTTTGTCAGGCAATCCCAAAGACCTTCATCCCCAATCACATGTTTGCAGGCCAGTAGCAGCATTCTAATCCACCATGAGGTAATATGAAGAAATAATGAGGGTGTTGTACATAAATCACCTAGATATACAAATTCAAGCATTTTCACTCTGGTAAAAAAAACTCTTTAAACTTCCACACTTATTAAGTGAAAAAAATAACGATTAGTTATAACTAATCTAGTTAATTAATTTCTTTAAAATCTTGAAAACAGAACCTCTGGCAGTTTGTTTTTAATTTCATATAATCAGCAATATGAAAAAAATACTAGTATGGTTGCAGCGGGGGGGGGGGGTTCTCCATGCTTATCCAAGGGAGAACTTTTCGGGCTCTAAGCAGATACACCCAAGACACACTCACTCACACAGACATGCACATACACACACTATATGGGGCAATTTAGAGCATTTAATTTACCTTGAATCCATGTCTTTGGACTGTGGCAGGAAACCGGAGAACCCTGAGGAAACTGAAGCAGATTAACATGAACCCAGATTGCCAGATTGGGATTAAAACCTAGAATCTCCAGAGGCGAACGTGCCAACCATAAGTCACCATAAGTTTTAAATTTACTTGTAAGGGACAAGGCGGCACGGTGGCTTAGTGGTTAGCACGTTCGCCTCTCAGCGCTAGGGATTCCCGGTTCGAATCCCCATCTGGGTGGAGTTTCCATGTTCTCCCCGTGTCTGCGTGGGTTTCCTCTGGGTTCTCCGGTTTCCTCCCACAGTCCAAAAACATCGATCAAGTTAATTGAATTCTCAAAAAATTGCCCCCTATAGAGTGTGTCTGTGTGAGTGAGTGTGTGCCCAGCGATGGATTGCCGCCCTGTCCTGGGTCTATCTGCCCAGCACCCGAGACATTCTCCCCTGGATGGGCATGGGGAACCCCACCGCGACCCTAATAGAGGATAAGCGAGAGATAATGAATGAATGAACGAATGTAAGGGACAATTGTGTGGTTTTCTTACATAACGTATTATATATTCATTCATTCATTTATTCATTCATTCATTATCTTCCGCTTATCCTCTATTAGGGTCGCGGTGGGGTTCCCCATGCCCATCCAGGGGAGAACGTCTCGGGCGCTGGGCAGATAGACCCAGGACAGGGCGCCAATCCATCGCTGGGCACACACTCACTCACACAGACACACTCTATAGGGGGCAATTTTTTTGAGAATTCAATTAACTTGATCCATGTTTTTGGACTGTGGGAGGAAACCGGAGAACCCGGAGGCCCCCCCCCCCCCCCCCCCCCCCCCCCCCCCCCCCCCCCCCCCCCCCCCCCCCCCCCCCCCCCCCCCCCCCCCCCCCCCCCCCCCCCCCCCCCCCCCCCCCATTCATTTATATAGAATTAATTTATGTAGTAGCAAATTAAATTATACTAACATTTTTTATCACTACAAGTTGCAAAAAGACTTCCGGTTGAGAGGGTTTGCCCTTCAGTGATAATTCGATTGGAAGCTTTTATATCATGTTTTCTAAAGTAAAGTCATTAGGTTAATTTAAATATATTAAGTGATTGTAGGCGGTACGGTGGCTTAGTGTTTAGCATGTTCGCCTCTCAGCGCTAAGGATTTCCGGTTCGAATCCCCATCTGGGTGGAGTTTCCATGTTCTCCCCGTGTCTGCGTGGGTTTCCTCCGGGTTTTCTGGTTTTATCCCACAGTCCAAAAACATGGATCAAGTCAATTGAGTTCTCCAAATTGCCCCATATAGAGTGTGTCTGTGTGTGTCTGTTTGTGCTCAGCGATAGATGGGCGCTCTGTCCTGAGTGTTCTCCCCTGGATGGGCATGGGGAACCCCACCACGACCCTAATAGAGGATAAAGCAGAAGATAATGAATGAATAAATTATTGTAATCAAATGAAGCTCTATAGTATGACATCATATCTCTATGTTGCGGGTTCTGAGTGAGGTAGCTTACAGGTAAACTCATGTTAAATGCGAATGAGCCATGTTTACACTTAATTAACCAAGAAACGTGGTTTACGTCGGGTTAACTCGACTTTTCATTGGTTGAAAATGAACACGTGGTGATATAATTGGTTCATACAATTAATAATGTGTCTTTATTTTTACAAACAAGTCGAAATGGTACGACCCTCCCAAATAAATACAACCGCTAACGTACTGCGGCGTCGTTGGACGCAGGCTAGAGCAATTTGTTTGTCGTCGGCCAACGATTGGAAAACACTTTGTAAAGGTGTGTTCGCTTAAAAAAACGATGGGAGAACGTTTCAAAGACCCAAATAAAAACTTCATTTGTTCCTTCCACAACTGTAAAGCTTCATTTTCCAAGTTGTGGAAGCTGGAAGCTCATTACTGCAAACACACAGGCTTGGTAAGACTCAGTGCTGTTTCTGCTTTAACCCGGTTCACTTACGTTCAATCTAAAGCAGCCACATTTAAAAATTAAAACAGTCATTTGGTATCGTAAGGAAAACCAGTAACGGTACAGCACCATAATTGAAACAAGTCTATAATCCTAAAAGGATGTCTTTATTTATTTATTGTTAATTTAGTAATTATTTTACAATTTTATTTAATTTAAATGGTTTAGCGCACAATTGTGTAAGCTTTTGACTTTTATGTAATAAGGTCGGATTCATAGAATTAGATTTTCAATTGCACTTTTGTTCTCTTTGATGTTTTACCCTTATTTGTTTTGTTATTGTAACGATTTCTGCCATGTAATTACACGTGGTTCAGTTGTGTACAATATCAATGTATTTAATGGTAAATAACAAACTAGCGTTACATAACAATATTTGAGCTTTTTATAATTAAAATGTGATTGAATGTATATTTGTATCCATGTTAGCGACCGTTTGCCTGTGACATTTGTGATAAAAGCTTCTGTACTCGGTATCACCTTACACGGCACAATCTGAACCACAAGGGGGAAAAGCCATTCCTGTGAGTCTCCTCGTTTTGTCTGTAAATCTACTTTAAAGTAGAAATTAAGTAATGTTGTTAAAATGGATTAGTCTTGCTTATTGACTATATGAAATAAGGATAACTACTTTTGTTTTGAGATGTCTTGTGTGACTGTAATAAATCTTGCCTTTGCTTCAG
Source organism: Corydoras maculifer (assembly GCA_019802435.1). Taxonomy (NCBI): domain Eukaryota; kingdom Metazoa; phylum Chordata; class Actinopteri; order Siluriformes; family Callichthyidae; genus Corydoras; species Corydoras maculifer. Next base: position 367,952 of record JAFMOD010001135.1, read on the forward strand.
GCCAAATACAAGAGTTTACCCCAACTCATGTAAACTGTATTTTACACAATTTGTTTTACACTTTAGATTTAACATGTTGGCAAGTAGTTAAGTACTGTACTGTGACAATCTCAGGATGGTATCAATGATGTTTCCTATAAAAGTATGCAAGTTCATACCAAATATTTGGCATTATTATTAAACCTCAATAAAATACAGGTAACTTGTATAATAATAAAAAAAATGGTGCTCTAAATTGTTTTCCTGTCTGATCAGGTGCCCAGCTGAGGGCTGTCCTGAGTGCTTTTCTCGTAGTACTGGTTTAAAGAATCATGTTGCCCGTGTACACCAGCACCAAGAAAAACATTATGTGGTAAGTGGAGTAAAGGTACATGGTGAACACAAATATTTCCTCTTTTAATAAACTAATTGTTTCAGTGTGACCATGAAGGGTGTGGAAAGGAATTTCATAAGAATAAACAGCTAAAGACCCACCGTTCTGTGCATATGGACCAGTTACCCTATGAGTAAGTACATTCATCTAAATTTGTACTTTTCTATTATAAGATTAAGCACTACAAATGTACTTTTGCAGGTGTGAAGGCTGTGGAAAGAAGTATGACACCCTTAAAGCCTTAAAAAGACATGAGAAAGTTCATGACGGTAATATTATTTACTGGGTAAAATGGGGTGTCCAAGTTATGAGTCTTGAATAACTAGATTAAATCTTAACTTTAGGGTATCCTTGCAATGTTGAGGGCTGTGGTTTCCGAGGAAAAACCTGGACCGAGTATCAGGCGCACAAAAAGGCAGAACATCGAGGTAAAAGCTGTTAAACTCCTCCATAGCCTCCCACACATTCTGAAGATGTATCTTTATGGTGATTATTCTGGGTTAGTGAAGTTCTCATGCCATTAAACCCAAAACTTCAACCTCTCCTACTGAAGTATCCAATTGTAACTATTAAAGCAGTTTAGGCAAAGTTAGCTGGTTTCATGTACCATGTGATGGTGCATGTCCAACCAAGTAAGATTTGGGGAAACTTTCAATGCATATTTGACTCTGTTGCAGAGATATTACAATGTGATGGTTGCACAAAGGTTTTCCATGAAGCCTGGTTTCTGAAAAAGCACAAACAAGTGGTCCACCTGGGCATACGCCGTGTGTTTAAATGTACCAAAGAGGCATGTCAGAAAACCTTTACTACACACTTCAATCTGCAGAATCACATTCTGTCCTTTCATGAGGGTGTGCGCTCTTTCATCTGTTCTCACACAGGATGTGGCAAAGCCTTTGCCATGGAGGTGAGTAATGTCAGCTGTTGTGTGAAGTTAAATGATTGTTTTGGAAATAAAGTTGATGGATCTTATTTGCAGGACAGCTTGAAAAGACATGGTATAGTGCATGACCCTGAGAAGAAGAAAATGCAGGTAGATAAATGTTTCATGAAATTTAATTGGGATTATGGTCAGAAGCAGGGGCTTTAACAAGCATGAAGTGCAATGTTGTGTTTTATATTTAAGTAGTTACAAGTTAAGTAGGGTCCTGAATTTTAAGATGTTGAAACCCTTTATCATGTTTCTGGAATTTTGGTGGTTCAGTATTGCTTAAGTATGGAAAGTTAAGGTGGTCAAGGATAAATGGTAACTTTTGCCGCTGCTGCACTGTTTACTGGCACAGGCAATGATGTGATGCAGGCAGCTGAAATGCCACTTTCCAGTGGAAAACTGCTAATGAGATGCATCAACTGCAGTGATGGCATTTAAATGCATGAAATTGGAAGAAAAACTGAATATGCACCAAGATCTTTTTCAGCCATTTTAAAATCATAAATGCTTGCATGGATTTGTGCACATTGATTACAAATGCTCAATCATGTGCTCGGTATCAGAAATAAGTACTGTATTACAATTTTAGATTAAATCATTGAGACTATTTTAGAAATCCAAAATGTCATTTTATTTGAATTGTTTTCCCCCCTTGACTATCACCAAGCCTAACTGTTTTGATTTCTTCACAGAAGATCAAAGTGGCAAAAAAGAAGAAACCTAAAGTTAAAGGGACCATCACGAACGCATTGGCTCTATCTGCACGGCTGCAAAATATTTCTTTGAACAGGCCCTAAAAACATCACAACCATACATTTCAGTGTAGTATGTATTCAACCTTACATTTGTGACCAAATAAATTCACTATATCCTGCACCTCTTGAGACATTGACTGTTTTAATAATCAAGCCAAGTGGCTATGTTCAGCTGCTGCTTTAGCTTTTTCTATTTCTTACTTGGTAGGTTTGGAAGTTGTTCAGAGGAATTTTAAAACATTTTAAATATAATGTATTTAAATAAAGCAAGTAAGTTCAGATTGTCTTTAAGGTTTGTGGTCAAATTCCGACTGCAGAATTAAGCCATATAGTAAATGTTGCAGAATTCCAGTATAAATTAAAATATGCTAAGATTTGAATTTGCCATGAATAAATTACTTTTCTAAATTTTCATTACGTAATGTTTAAAGTGGGCACGGTTGCTTAGTGGTTGGCACGTTCGCTTCTCAGTGCTAGGGATTCCCGGTTTGAATCCTCATCTGGGTGGCGTTTCCATATTCTCCCCGTGTCTGCGTGGGTGTTCTCCGGTTTCCTCCCACAGTCCAAAAACATGGATCAAGTCAATTGAATTCTCAAAATTGCCCCATATAGACATTGAATTCTCAATTTTCCGCATATAGTGTGTGCCCAGTCCAGATGGCTTGGCACCCTGTCCTGGGTGTATCTGCCCAGCGCCCGAGACGTTCTCCCCTGGATGGGCATGGGTAACCCCACCGCCACCCTACTAAAGGATAAAGTGGATGATGAATAATGTTTAAAGTGCTAACCTAAAATTTTGTAGAGAATTTAGTACTATGGTGGCAAATTTATTTATTTTTTTTTTTAATTATATTGACTCTTAAATGGTTCTAAAAGAATGTGGACAGGATCATGTCTGGTTGCTGATGTACTTGACCAGCTTGTTTTACATTTTCCCCAGAGATGCTTCCTAGAAATAAGATTGAGACTGAAAGATTGTGGGAAGTTAATTATCCTGCGAAGTGTTTTTCTGCCTTAAACGGCTGCAAAAAAGGTATGAACTTGGTCCGCCACAATGCATAGGGATTAACTAGTGACACATTTTTACAGGTATCAGTGGATCCAATGTATGCTATAAAATCTTTACACCATGCTGTGCAACAGGTATCAGAATTTCTCTGACCGGTTGGTGGGTTTTTCTGTCTGCTGCTTTAAGACTCTCTGCTATTTTAGCCAATTTGTTCTAAGGAATGTTACCTGGTGCTCCAGCAATGTAATGTTTATTTGACATTCTTTGCTCATTTTGGTTGATGGATTGTTTATATATGCATGATTTTCTTTTTCCTGGTTTTTAATTACCTAATATTTGGTGTACATTCAACATGGAAAAGCTGTACAAGTTTAACGTTCTAATATTGGTTCACATTAAAACTGATCCACTTGTTTTTATGCTGTGCCCATGCTATGTTCTCTGAAACATTAAAATGAGTGTAAAATGCTCATGAACTGGTGAAATGAAGTTAAAATAAATGACCAATATGCTTGTAGACTGCTGCTGGTTTACAACAATCTTATTTTGTAACAAAAATTAGTCAGTTGCACATCTGGCTGGGGCTTAATGCATACAGGCTGGAAATCAGTTGGCATCTGAACTTTGTTTTGCTCCCAGAAGTTTGTTTACTAGGCCATTTCTTAAAGAGCAGAAATTTGTAAGTGGGTGGAGGTATTATGTAGCCTAGATCGTTCACTTTGGCTCAAATATGTGGAACTTTTATATTTATATCAGCATTTTGCTGATTTAAATACAACACTGCTTTAAAAAAGGTATCTAACTGAACTTGTACAAAAATGCACTTGAAACATCTGTAGAACTGTTTTAAGCTGATGCTCAAATACACCAAACTGAGTTGTATAACACACAGGACCATTGGAAAATTATTTATTAAACACCTGTACACAAACACATATTCAAACAATCTCACTCATTCACACACGCATACACAAAACACGGTGCTAACCTCTACATATAAAACCCCTGGCAGGGTGGAGTCATCAGGAGGCCTTAAGGCTGCTCTCCAGAGGGCCGGGGCCTCCCTCATGGGCATGGCAGGGTTTTCTAAGGCCTGTTTTATTCAGCATTTGAGTGAAGCATTCAAGTTCTGAGACTTGTGTCCTTGGCAGAACGAAGGATGCAAAGGAATGATCAACCTTCTCGACACGAGCGAGCTGGAGCACAGTGGCTATGCTAGACTACCCGGCCAAGAGATGACAGTGAGTGCCACACGGCTGCGCTGCTCCTTCAGCATGGGCACCAGCGCTGAGTGACTCATGCCTGCTGTAGGTAGACAGTTAACTGCCACAATCATGTCGCCACACCTGGTTTAAAAGATAAAAGCCTCGAGTCATTAAAGGAAAGGTTATGTTAATTCATGTAGAATAATATGCTGTTTGGTCATAAGTATGAGGACCGTGGCCGTCGAATCACTATGAACGGGGTGGCTTATTGGCGTTTATCTTGAGTTGGACCCTTTAGACATCTGGGAAGGTGTTTTGCTGGGTGTTGGAGTTTGTGGAATTCTGTTTGTCGAAAGACTATTTGTGAGATAAGGTCTTGAAGTTGGATAAGAGGTCTGTGTTCTAAATCAATGATTCTGATTATCTTAAAAAGGGGGTTTCAGGTCAGGGCTCGGTGAAGAACACTAACATTACTATCTCATTTATATTCCGATGTCTATACACCACATTAAATTATTTATAGCATGACATTTAAAATATGTCAGTAAGTTGGTATTCCCCTACATTAATTATTTTAAATGGAATAATTGGGAGGGGTGTCCACAAGCCACTGCACACTACACATGTAGTGCTGGAGCCTAACCCAGCACTTTTAGGATGAGAGTTTTGGAAGATATACAGAGCCTTTCATACTAAGAATTCATCACTGCTGAATTACATTTACTGTCATTTATTGACACATTTTCATACAATCAGTGTATATTTTACTAGTTCTAATTACCATATAGATGCACTTTGTAGTTTTAGAGTTACAGAGTGCAGCCCATCTGTTTTTGCCTACTTAGTGTTAGTCCACTTTATTCTGTTCTCTAACAGTCACTGTGATCACAGTACATATAGTATTTCAGTAGTAGCAGAAGTTTTAAACAGTTTTAACACACTGTTGCACATTTAATGTATTACATCATGTTATAAAGTCAGACACAGTTTATCACAGTATTTTAGCTTTACAGTATCACAGTAGTCTTCAAAAACTCAAGCTGCACTGTTCTCCTTCACTGTGAAGTATAACACTCAGTTCAATCTGTTATTATTAGAGGTCCTGTTATTAATTAAATCTCTGGTATGTTATAACTCTATAAACTGACATCTGGCCTTGTTTCAAACTGTTTAAAAAAGTGTGTGGTGCAAACACACTCCTGAAACACATGCTGCAAAGCAGAATCAGGTTGTAGTTTTTAGTAAAGTTGAATATTAAAATTCAAGCAATAATCAGATGTGTTTTCTCTTTGTGACCCAGTTTCAACAAAATGACAACCAAAAATCTTACCTGTCTGAAATGTTACAACTGATCGCTTATGTGATTTTGTGGTAGGTTGAATCTGGGTTTCTCACTGAAGTCATGCCTATTTTCTTATTTAATAATCATCATTTTAATGAACTATAATATTAAGTGTGACTTTGAAGTATTATTATATTTCAGGGGGCGGCACAGGGGTCCGAAAACAGGCATTAGTATTAGGCAGCAGAAAATAAAATGAGATGTGTATATATAAGTTTGAAACTAGCGCCACTGAAATACTCCACCACCCTCTCTGACCTTTGCAAAAATAAGCACATGAGTAAAACAATGAAATAAATGTTTATTTGTTTAATAATTTTACATTCCAATAACATAAGTTTGTATTGTATTATTCTTACTTTAGGCGTCCATCGTAGTAGGCAGGTGTTCCCAACACGATAGTCTTGATGAAAAATGCCTGGTTGCTGTGGTTGTCCTCGTAACCTCCAACAATGCTGAAACCCCAACTGCCAGGATGACTTCGCCGCAGGACGATCTCATGACTACTGTGCAGGTAACTGAGTCACATGGGAAAGAGAACATATTTGATTTGTACATGTGTATGGATTAAATCTGTCTTATACTGACGGTGATAAAGCACCTTAAATTAAATTAAAATGAATTAATTAACCAGGTGGAGGGATCTTTCCTGCCCATCCAGGGGTGAATGTTTCGGGCACTGGGCAGATAAACCCAGGATAGGGTGCCAATCTATCACAGCTACTTACTAGCACACTTACTCACACACAAACACACTATATTTGGCAATTTAGAGCATTTCCCTTGAATCCATGTTTTTGGACTGTGGGAGCAAAGATCAGATCAGATTAGGATTCAAACCAGGTTTCCAAGCACTGAGAGGCAGACGTGCTAATCACTAACTGAATGTGCTGCCGTCCCTCAGTAAAAAATTAAACATGATAAAGGCTGCATCCACACTTATATATTTCTGTTTTAAAATAATGTTGTATGGTCTGCATTCATACCTATCTTTAGATTTATAGCTAAAAAAATTTAGCTATAAAATTTTTATGCCTATTCTTGTTCACTGGTGTTGGTTAAACTACGTCAAAGATTTAATCTTTGAATAAACCTTGAAAAAAAACATGTGCTTAACAGCAGGGTTCTTTCCTAAATTAAGCCTTTATGATTACACTAAAATATCAAAGTACAATGTGTTTAGACAATAAAGATTGTACACAAATGTGACTTCTCATGCCAACGATTCAAGACAATATAGACACAAATTACCATAGTTCCTCAAAAAATGGTCATATTTAACTCCATAACAGCTTAAGTGGACTCATCTGGAGTAAAAGGTGACAAAGGCACAAAGGGGGAGGGGGATAAAATGGTCTTAATGAGAGAAGAAGGAGCAGCCTGTATCTCAGCTTGAGAGAGAGACTGTGATTTAACTGCACATACTGTCACTTACAGCTGATGAGCAAACAGCACATCCTGACACACAATCTCTTATGTCCTAAATCTCTAAGACACTTGAGACCTGACTTCATACTGACACAAGTCACGTCCTCTTAATTAAAATAGATCCTTTCCAATGTCCTTAAGACTTTTGGCTGGTGTTCACTTAAGAACATCAGCAATAAGTAGGTGAACCCAAAGCGCAGCATCATGTTGGCATGCTGCCCTCACTTTCCCTGGTGTATTTTTATTTCCGGCACGACTCACTAAGACAAGGTCGTTATTTTTGAGTATCCTTTTAGAGTAGTTGTTTCCAGCCTAAAAACAGAAGCATGCAGTTTGGAACGTACATCTTGTTAAAGACCACCATAAATCTGTTTCAACGCTTGGGCTTTAGGGGTTTTTAAGAACTGAAAGCAAAGCTATTTACCCTTCTCATTCATTAAATTGCTCCATCGAGGTTCTATATCATTTTATTTGTCCATTTCTTTTTGTATCCACTTCCTAATCAGGCTATCTGATCGTTCTTAAGGCAAATGGCCATTGTAAAGCAAACATACGAACACATTTAAACACACATGGGAAAAATGGCATATAGTTAATTCGCATACTAGCATGTTCAGGACTGTGGGAAAAAATGCCTGGAAAGAACATGCAAAATATTAGGTCTATTTGGGAATCAAACCTTCGATTCCTTATTGTAAGACAGCAACACTTATTTAAATAACTACAATCTTACCTGGGAAGACCGAGCCACATGACCCAGGATGGTGACCAGCCTGCATCATAGTCGCTTTCGTGGTGAGGCAAAAGCCCTTCATCGTGGCCTGATGTAGTCACTGTGTTGACCTCTAGTGCCCGTAACTGCACAGAACAGGAGGCAGCACTGGACTTGAGCGTTCCAACTGCTTCACTGTGGCTCAGAGATGTTAAGTCCTGACCATTAATGCTCAGCAGCACATCTCCTGAAAATAGAAAAACAAATTATGCATAAGGCTGCTGCCAAAAACATTTATTTAAACAACAGCAGATCACACAGGGTTCAGTTAGAGATGAGGTTATGCCGTGTAGCCATTTGAGTACGGAGCTTAGGCTGTCTTAATGCAGTTAATGATAACTGGCCTGTTAGGTTAGTTGTGCTGTGCATGTGTGTGATGGTTCCATGCACACTGCAAAAAATCTATGTCCAAAAAATAAACACAAAGAAAAAATGTACATCAATCAAGTACCATTATCTTTCAGTATAATGAGTAAATTTACTTTGTAAGATTTATTTAATGAGAAAATGTTTTTAAAACTAGATCATTTATCTCACTTAGAAATCTGTAAAGTCAGAAACAAGATTTGTTACACTGATTTTTTGACTTGCTAAGATTTATTTATTTTGCAGTGTATCACATAAATACACAGTCAAGATTTTACTTTGCTATAAAAACTTTAATTTTATTAAAAACTTAATAAAAAAAATATATATATATATAATCTGCTTTATATTAACAGACATTTCTATTTTATACTACTTCACTCATGATTCATACATAGTGAGAGATAAACGTGGGCTTGAACTGACTCATAAAATCATAAAATTTGTTAATTTTTTAAGCTGTTAACTTACACAATGAAACTGTTGTTGACACTGACCTCGTTTGATTCGTCCATCTCTGGACAGACAGCCATGCGGTTGGACACTTGTTACGAATATGGGCAACTCTCCACTCTTACTGCCCCTTCCCCCTGCCACAGTCATTCCCAGTGACTCGTGTGGCTCCTTTTTGACAGTGATGTGTTTTTCTTTGCATGTGACACTTTGTGAGAGGTCCTGGCATTAGCACACACACACACACACACACACACAAACAAGCACACATTAAATATTATTTTGTATGCTTATAAGGTGCTGAGAAACTATATTCAGTAAATAGTGCGCAAACTTACCCTAATGGCAGAGGATCTTGTGAGTTGGAGGCTGGGTGCGGGACTTGGGATTGCTGTTCGTACAGGAGGCAAAAAGTGTTCATGACACCAGCTGTCACGGTTCGAGCCTGTATGTACAGCCATGGTCTGCTTGCCAGGTCGGCTGATCATTAGATTGACTCTCTCGCCACTGGCCTGAAGTCGTAAAATCAAGGACAACAACTGTATCAATAATTGTTCCACTTAAAAACACAAAATTTTTGTAATAATACCGATATGAGGTATATGATTTTTAATCCGCATCAATGTTCTCTTAATAGCCAAGAGGACCTGCAGATACAGGTGTAAATGTGCAAATTCTAAATTCTGTTTTTGCACTGAAGTATTTTAATAATTTATTAGCCATTTTATTTCATATAAACCAAAAATATTCCATCATGGATTAAATACAATTCTAAACCGTCCAACAACACAACTGACTCCTACAGCATAATTGTCCTGGGTTCAATTCCCAGGCAGGAATTCCATGGCCCTTTCTCTGTGCAGTTTGTATGTTCCCCACATGTCTAACTCCAAGCTAGTAGGTAAACTACAAATACCGAACTGCCCTTAATGTAAGTGGGAAAGTGTCTAACATGTCCATGATTCTTTCCAGCCTTTTATCCTAGTATTTGGATAGACTCCAGTACCCCTTGCCTCCCTGATTAGACTAAGTGGCTTAAATATGTACATAATACTTTAATTAGTTTGTATGAGAGCAGATTAACATGTCATGAATAAGCAAATTAATTAGACCTTTGATTTTACCATCCACTCTTTCACCCTAACCAGCCTGCACGCTAAAAAGATCCTAACCTGCGCATTTTAGTAAATACAGAGCCGAACAAACATGATAAACACATACAACACCCTTGGAACTTTCCTATTTAAGCAAACCAATATGCACACACATTATTCTTTTGCTTTTACCTGAATGATTTGTGCAGCTTGCTCAGGCGTCCCGTGTCTCAGGTCATGCTCGTTCACAGCCAGCACTCTGTCATTGCTGTGTAGACGGCCATCTTTGGCTGCTAACCCACCCTCCAGTAAATCCAGCACAAAAACACCTGGCTCATCCGTACGCCGTACTAGCTTGATGCCCAGTTGTTCGGTGGAGTCACGCTTGTGTAAGGTAATGCAAACGCTAGGTGGGCTGCCTTCAGGGACAGTGGAGGGGGGCACAGTGGCCACAGGGTGTGGTCGGGCGCTATATCGACGCTCTCTAAGGACAGTCAGCTGCAGGGTGGCACAGGGTCTTGCTAGTGTGGAACGGGCAAAGTTATGAGGCGTGTTACTAATGTCCACATTATTTACCTGGGGAAGGTTAGAGGAAAAGACAGATGCTCTAAATATAGCGTGATCAACATGGCTGAATAAACACTTACACCCTGCTTCCTCTAAATAGCAAAACAGTCTGAGAACACGCAGATTTAGCTACTGACCGCTCTCTAAATGTACTGTCATTCTGCTCTATAAATAGCTGTGCTGTCAGGAACACTGGCATTCAGGTTTCAATTATAAGGCATTTTGCTGGCACAGGTTTATTCAAGGAGAAATTCATAAGGACACTGGGAAAAAAATCACAGAAATAACTATAATTAGTGATTATCCTTTGGAAATGTCTACTTAATTCTAAGAGCAAAATTGCTCCTTTAAATCCGTTCTGATGAAAATTTAATGGTAAAAAGAATAAATTCTGAAATATTTAAATAGTTTTTACATTTGTTTTTTTTTATAAAACTATATTCATTAGACATAATGGGGCCCATCTTACACTCTGCACAAGGCGCGTTGCAATGCTCACTGCAATCTTACACCCCGCCAACAGTCTGTTTTCACGCCCTCTGCCTGCGTCATTTAAATAGCAAAGATTCTTGCCAATATATCTACGTCGAAAGGCGTTGTTGTCTCCATTCACAGTAAAATAGACAACCTCATGGGCCAGCGCATTGAGTCCACGTAGCTGTGGAAATAGCTGAAATAGCAATCTGCAGACATGCTGATTGATTTATTGCATGTTATGACCAAAACATACCCATGCATGTAATAATTGTTAAATAATTGCAAGAATTAGGTACATGCATTTTTTGGGCTTCTTACACTACCTAAGGCGTAACATTAGCAATGACACACTGACAGTCCTTAAATCAAGCTGCGCAGTGATTGGCGCCCTGAAGATTGTTAAAACATATTCTGTTTAATTAGTTGCATATTCTGTTTAATTAGTACCTTAAATTATTAATGACCACTTAAATGTACTCTCTACTTTATTTCAAATATATCCTTCGTCAGCCTACAATTTTGTTTTTGTGAAATCTTTGAGGTGAAATAATTCCTTTAACTGCAATAATGCAGTAAGTAGCTTCTCCTTTTCATAATAAAGGCAACTGAGCATGAATTATATGGTCAGAGAAAATATTAACACATTACATACATTACATTAAATTACTGGCATGAAAAGGATTCATTTATTGATTATCTTCTGACTAATCCTCTATGGATTATGGCCTATGGACTAGGAGAGTGGACACACACTCACACACAGATTATATAGGGGGCAATTTAGAGCAACTGATTAACCTTGAATCTATGTTTTGGACTGTGGGAGGAAACATGTGGAAACATGGAAACTCCACTGATCGGGAATCAAACCTGGATCCCCAGTGCTGAGAGTCGAACGTGCTAACCACTAAGCCACCGTGCCACCAGAATGAAAAGGATAATTGGTAAAATTATTACATTGGGCAATTTTACAATGAGCTTTGTTAAAATGCAATGTGGTGTGCTGAGTTCAGATTGACCTCAATCCAGAGTGGATGGCATGCCAATGTAATTAGGGAAGTGCATGAAGTGAGTTACAACCATACATAGTGTCCACTGTACAGTAATTTTAAGTCTGGAGATGCTTTAGGTGCTCAAATCAATGCTCAACAAAGATATGTGGCAATAAAAGAAGCCAACTGAGTTCCTGAATGTACTGAATGATTAAGTTATTCCATTATTATTTGTCTTATGATGCCATAGGAACATTTTAAGATGACAATTCATTTGAATTGATTTATTTATTTCATTCATTATTTTCCGCTTAATCCTCTACTAGGGTCACGGGGGTTCTCCATGCCAATCCAGGGGAGAACGTTTTGGACGCTGGGCAGAGGACAGGGCACCAATCTATCACTGGGCACACACTCACTCACACAGACACAGCAACACACTCTTTGGGACAATTAAGAGCAATCAATTTACCTTGAATCCATGTTTTTGGACTGTGGGGGGAAACCGGAGAACCCAAAGAAAACCCACGAGGAGAACATAGAAACTCCACCCAGATTGGGATTCGAACCTGGAACCTGGAGCGCTGGGAGGCGAACGTGCTAACCTGGAACCTGGAGCGCTGGGAGGCGAACGTGCTAACCTGGAACCTGGAGCGCTGGGAGGCGAACGTGCTAACCACTAAGCCACCGTGCCGCCCTTTCCCTGTTTCGTTGTGGTCAAATTAGTGGTTTATTAAGCAACAGGACCCAACTTCACACAATCTAGTGTTCAACAAAAGATTAAATAATGTCCCAGTATTCAGAATCAGAATACTTCATTTATTTAATTAATTAATACAAATTGCATTGTACTTAAATATTTTTGGGATAAATCAGTCAGGGTTTCATTATGTATCGACTGGTACTTGATTCCATGACAGCATGCAGCTTAGTCAGCACAGACACTGAGCAATTACAGAGCTAAAATGAAGTATAAATGATTTGCTTCTTTTTCTACACAACAGTCAAGTTATCCTGTTCTGTTTGTTACTTCACGTTACTTGTGCTACTGCTAAGTAGAAAGGGCTATGCACAAATTATATGGCACTAATCTTTATTTGTTGTTTGCAGAAAGGATTACATTTAAATCCTTTGGCCAATTTAAACAAGCTGAAATTTAGTAGCTTTTTTACTACCTGGAGTATTTGGTCACCTGCCAGTAGTCTTCCATCTCGAGCGATAACACCATCCCGGTACACCTCCTGGATTACGATATTAATCAGTGGTGTTTCGTTTCCACCCACTATGCTTACACCCAACTCCACATATGGGTTTGAGCGATGAATCTCAATGGTGGTAATCTCGCCTTCGGGCAGAGAGGGCAACTTCACACAACCTGGGATACAAAATTAATTCATCAAAGAGTAACTATTGTATTTACAATTTTTGTAGTTTCAATACATTATTTATAATAAACAAATACCTTTCACATTTATAGCATCAAAATATAATCAAAAGCTATTTACCTTTAAATTTGTACTGATATTTCTGCAGTGTTAACAATGTTAAGAATAATAATTTATTTTTATTTTTAAAGTTTTGTAGGGTTTTAAATCTAATAAACAAATAGCTGAGATAAAATGTTTTATACAAAAGGTTAAGTTATCTTACTGCATACAAAGGCATTCGAACAATGTATTTTGGTACAAAGGCCTAATTCTGCAAATGGGAAAATGTTCTCCCCGTGTCCACGTGGATTTCCTCCGGGTTCTCCGGTTTCCTTCCAAAGTCCAAAAACATGGATCAAAGTCAATTGAGTTCTCCAAATTGCCCCATATAGAGCGTGTCTGTGAGTGTGTGCCCAGCGATAAATTGGCGCCCTGTCCTGGGTGTATCTGCCCAGCACCCGAAACATTCTCCCTGGATGGGCATGGGGAACCCCCCCGCAACCCTAGTAAAGGATAAAGCAGAAGATGATGGATGGATGATATCTCTCTGCAAATATTAATTAATTGTAGGCATTGATTGTATAATTTTGTATGAACGTGGGCATTAATTTATTATTCATTCATTCATTATCTTCCGTTTTATCCTATATTAGGGTCGCAGGGGGGTTCCCCATGCCCATCCAGGGGAGAACGTTTCGGGCGCTGGACAGATACACCCAAAACAGGATGCCAATCTATCGCTGGGCATGTGGGCATTAATTGTATAAGTTTATTTAATTGTAATTGTCTTTTGATGAATTTTCTGTTTCTGTTTCCCTGTATTTTTGTTTATGCCCAATTGTGTTACTAAGGCAAAATAATAAAAATTATTTATTTTTATTAAAAAAAAATGCAGACTTGCTTCAAATAGCTGAATACAAACACCAGGTCATACCTTCCTCTGCTGATAAGGGAAGAGACTCAACAAAATCCCACCCAGACGAGGCAGAGCTGCCTGTCCGAAGAAGATGGATACAGGGGTTACTGAGGGGGCGCTTTACTCGTGGGGGGATACGCTCCAAACCATTAACATCTAAAAAAAAGCATACATTAGGTCAGTTAAACAGCAATGCACATAGACATCATTTTATTTGAGGTCACACTGACTAAACTCACTGTCCTCCTCAGTGCTCCCCTCAAACGCTGGGTTGTCCACCCCTCTCTCTTCTGTCCACATGGGCACACTGCTGCAGGCGGTCGAGGGAGCAGGGTGTGGGGATATGCTCTCCCTCACCTCAGTCTGTGGAGATTTAGTCATGTCTGTAACCACGCTCTTCCCCTCACCACTTTCCATCTGGGTACTCTCAACTGCCTTCTTACCCTGTGTGCCAGGGCACCTGCACACAAAATTACATACAGGATGACCAATATAGCTACCCAATCCTTGTAACTGAACAATCCATAAAAGTATGGTTAAGTGAGTTGGTGTGGAGCAACTTGACTGGCATTCATCACATTAAGGATGAACTAGAATATATATATATATTCCCATAGCTGTGCTTATTTCTTAAAATACCTCTTTTTTTCGAAACCACTACACAATAACAAAGATCTTGAATTAGACATTTGTAATTTGTATATTTTTGGGTCACTGACACTACCAATTTAGATTTAGTCATGAAACTCAGGAGAGCATAGCAGAACAAAATGTCTGTAGGTTAATCAGAGATCATTATGGAAAATCCCCTGTGATCTCTGGCGCCTTGCTTTAAACAGATTCTGGTTCAACAGCTTCAGTAATAGAGAGAGACAACTTTAGCTTCATTACAATGGACCACAACACAATTAAAATGCTTGCTTTCATTCGAACAATAAGTTCAGATTTCATGCAGCATCACAAGTCATAAAGCATCATTGCTGGACCCATGAAGTGCTGCTTAGTGCTAAAATACTTAAAAAAAAATTCTGTAGTCTAATTAGTCTAATAAAGGTTTTTTTATAATGTATGCGTGTATATGTAATAATAATTTAGCATAAAAGAACATAAATATTTTTACTTTATTCTTACACCTAACAGAGAACAGAATTTTAATAAGATGATATTGATACCATGGTCATTGAGTGTCTTAGTACTGTTAAAAAAGTAGCTTTAAATCCTCCAGGAATTTCATTTTTTCTACAAATTTCGTATATTTCTACAAAAAGTTTAAACTAAACAAAAATCTGCATTTCTTACGTGTTTTTAGATTTACATTGGTTAATTTTTGTGTTAATACTTTTAATGCAAATCACCAGGAGTAAATTAATGTCCATCCACCTGACCGGAAACTGCTTTCAGATCGGCTTTTGAATTTTTCATATGCCAAAGCTTTTTTCTTGTCCACTGTATTTTAATAAATCAATACTATCAGTAACTTTCTGTACATAGCACTGCAGTATCATGTTCTTTGCTCTGTATATGACTCTTAGAAAAATGCTCTTTGTGTTTTTGTAAATTGAAACATTAATGAAGTTAATTATTATAAATCAGTTTATCTTCTGACTTGAGTGTGAACACCTGAAACATATTCACTGTATCCAAACTCCATCTTGTGTCCAAACTACTCAGCCAATGACATTTGGCAGGAACTCCCCCAGACTATTGCCAGCTGAAATACAAGCCAAAACCTAAGTGCATCTAAGCACAGTTCACGCTGTAGCCCAATTACTAATCCCAAAATCCATTCAAAGATCTCACCACCTGAACCAGAACAACTTCAGCACTCACCACAGGCTTGGGTTGCCTTTGGCAGTCTCACAAAAGAAATAGTTGAAAAGATCTCTGGAGTTGAAGTTTCCCAGCATGACTGCAGAAGATATGGGTGTGCAGTCAGCCAACGCATGCCTCAGGAGTGCCTCTAATCTCCTGTCACATGACTAAACTGTGAATAATCCCCTGGTGGGATGGCAGATCAGCTTTGGCTTGGCCGGAGAAAACTATAGGTTGGATAGCACATGCACAAATCAGTGCAAAGATGAAGGAGGCCATAAATACGCAATATGCACATTTTAAACCCACCACTATCTGCACATGTTCACTTCAGTAAAGCTCATGCTTCAGTGGTGCTTTTTTACAGGAATACAGTATGTGAGGCAGTTATTGCACGCCTACATGGTTTGCCATCTGCGGTACATCAGATGCTGTTCAAATGGTGCACTTCTGTGTGCTGAGTGAAGTGTATAATACAAACACAGAAAGCCTTGAGAGAATAACCGAAATAGCAACTTAGAGGTTACATAATACAACTGAATTTTTTATACACACTGGTTCTACACAGAAAGCGAAGGAAATCACACAGCACTTTGTAAAGGTGTGTTACTGGGCAAATGTGTGAAGTTTTCAGTTCACGTTCATACACAGGGATAAAGGGTTCAGGTATCTTGAAGTGCACTTTTTGGTCTGTTTTGCACTTGTGCACATTTACACAGAACTTTACAGACAATTATGCTTACTTTCTTATTAATAAGGGCTGTGTGTGTGTGTGTGTGTGTGTGTGTGTGTGTGTGTGTGTGTGTGTGTGTGTGTGT
>JAFMOD010001135.1:389969-417795 GCA_019802435.1 Corydoras maculifer
CGCTAGGGATTCCCGGTTCGAATCCCAATCTGGGTGGAGTTTCCATGTTCTCCCCGTGTCTGCGTGGGTTTCCTCCGGGTTCTCCGGTTTCCTCCCACAGTCCAAAAACATGGAACAAGTTAATTGAATTCTCAAAATTGCCCCCTATAGTGTGTTTCTGTGTGAGTGAGTGTGTGCCCAGCGATGGATTGGCGCCCTGTCCTGGGTCTATCTGCCCAGCTCCCGAGACGTTCTCCCCTGGATGGGCATGGGGAACCCCCCCGCGACCCTAATAGAGGATAAGCGGAAGATAATGAATGAATGAATGAATGAATATATATATAGACACACACTCACTCTATAGGGGCAATTTATTCATTCATTATCTTTGATTTAATCCTTTATTAGAGTTGTGGGGAGTTCCACATACTTATCCAGGGAAGATACACCAGGGACAGGCTGCCAATCTATCGCTGCGCACACATTCACTTACACACACAGGCTATATTAGGACAATTAGAGCAGCCAATTAACATTGAATCCATGTTTTTGGACTGTGGAAGGATACTGGAGAACTCAGGGAAAACCCTTTGTGCCTGTGTGTGTGTATGTGCCCAGCAATAAATTACCACCCTGTCTTGAATGTATTTGCCCATCACCCAAAACGCTAGGGCAATATAAGTCGTGGCATTATAGCTAATTAAAGTTTCTAAATTAGAAAGCTGCTTTGTGCTAGAATTTCACATCATATAAAAACACCCCATTGTGATTACATCATTATAAAAAGTAATTATTTTAAAGTTTAGGTTTAAGCTTATGGGGTTTCTAGATTAGTCCCTTAACAGACTTAACAAAGTGATATTTAAGTAATTTTTCATATAATTTTTTATATAATCCTCTGCTCCTTCTGTGTTTCTATGGTCTGTATAGTACAACCTGTTTAATTGCTGGCATTTTTTGTGTTCCCTTTGTTAAACTCAACTCACAGCGGACAACTGTGATTAGAGCAGACAAAGCACTCGACTTACTCACTGAGACAAAGAAAAAAACATGCTGGCATTTTGGAAAGCATCTGTATTTCAGCCAGGTAACAACCAGCCACATCCTGTACCTGCCTGTGTCTCTATGGCAACCTGCATCACTGTCCAGCATCCCGGTTCAAAACTCTGTCTGCTGTTTCTTTATCTGTGTGACTGCGTGGCTCTGTTTCTTTATCTTGCAGCTGCAAATGAATAATTCATGAGGCTACAATGCTCTTCTGTTCCCATAACAAAGCCATGTCATCATCTCATCCCAAACACAAACACACCGTTTTGCGAGGGCACTGCATCTGATTCCTCTGCATCACTGTACACGCCAGCCAGCAGCAGAATTTCGAATCAGAACCAGCCCTGGGAGGGATTCCATTACATAACCTGAAGACATTGAAGGGCCTGAGTAACCAGCAGATCTGATCTGGCAGCACTTTGTTCAGGTGTGACTATTTGCAGATAGTCAGTAAGACAGCAAATCGCTTTAAGGCCACTCTATTGTTGCTTTATCCTTTCGCTGGCCCACAAATCACATTAAAAATCCAATCTCATCGAATGCATCTTCTTCCCACATGCCCTTGGATGATGATGTCAGTTTGCATTATAATGAGCATCCTGAATAGACCACCATAATACACGAGCATCCTACACATAGAATAGGTGGAAATATCAAAAGATCATGTGCATATAAGTAACCAGTCCAATCAAAATCCGATTTAGTTGCAAAGTCAGTATATGCATCTTATACAGACACAAACTGGTTATGGAATAAATAGATATCCAGCATGATATTAAACGGCAAGATCTGTTGTGTTATTTTATTTATGGCCATCGTAAATCCATGTGACAATCTCAGGCGTAATCTAAAAAGTATTTTGATAATCTGGTGCAAAATATTTAGGCGTGTTTTTACCCTTTAGTGCTTTTTCTTCAATCGAATACTTCCATTCCAAAAAAGGTAGAGTATTAGAGATTTTGGTCACATCCTCCGATCGCGCAGCCGTCAGCCCCCCGGTTCGGTCTCAGCAGCTCCCTGCGCTCCGTCGCTCCTCCGATTGCTTCTACTTCCACCGCTTTTCCGGGGAAACCACGCCCCCTTCGGGTCAGCTCTCCTCTCATTGGTCGATCCGCTTTCACGGGTTAACAACGGCATGCTTTCACCAAATACCGAAGTCAAGTTCTCTCTCCTGTGGGTCACGCGCTTCTGGACAGGTCACTGAAATGTAATAATAATTCATTCAATGATTTATTATCTTCTGCTTTAGCCTCTATTAGGGTCGCGGGGGGTTCCCCATGCCCATCCAGGGGAGAACGTTTCGGGCGCTGGGCAGATAGACCCAGGACAGGGCGCCAATCCATCGCTGGGCACACACTCACTCACATACACACTCTATATGGGGCAATTTGGAGAACTCAATTGACCTTGATTCATGTTTTTGGACTGTGGGAGGAAACCGGAGAACCCGGAGGAAATCTACGCGGACACGGGGAGAACCCAGATGGGGATTCGAACCAGGAATCCCTAGTGCTGAGAGGCGAACTTGCTAACCACTAAGCCACCATGCTGCCCTGTAATAATAATAATAATAATAATAATAATGTAGATTTTTTTGGCAGAAAAATAACATGGCCGTTAATTCTACAAGACCGATGTGTGTCCATAAGATTTTATAAGATAAGATAATTCTTTATTGTCCCACAAATGCCAATAGAAAGACAGCAAATGGAAAGTAAGTGAGAGTTCTAAAAAAGAAGAATTTGATATCTTTGCTGTGCGCAGCGATGGATTGGTATTGGGACCCCCCCGCGACTATATATATATATATATATATATATATATATATATATATATATATATATATATATATATATATATGGAATGTATTGAATATATGGAATGAATATGCGAAAATATAGAATTAAGTTTGAGTATATGGAATGAATGTCTAAATATATTAAAATATGTTTTTTTTATTCCATATAGTCATACACATATTCAAGGATTCAAGGATTTTTATTGTATTTACTAGTACTGGGGTACTGGTGAGTGAAAAACTTCTGAGCAAGTACCCACAACTGTGCAAAATAAATATTTACAAATATGAGGAAAAATATACAATAAATTAAAATATTAAATTTAAAATATGAAATATGAGAAAGGCTATACAATACTATTATTATTATTATATCTAAGAATATCATTCTTGCAGATGAGTTTCGTGTGTGTGTGTGTGTGTGTGTGTGTGTGTGTGAGTGGTAAAGGGAGGGAGAGATCGTTCACTTAACCAATCTGTCCATTATAGTGCCTGATCAAAAAAAACCCCGAATTTTTCCCATCATTCTTATTTTAAAACATGGAGTTGTAGTTTTCAATATTATGTAGTAATTATCAATGGCAATGTTAAATATTAAACATATAGTTTAATAACATTTTCGTGTCAATTCACGCTATATAAGACCGCGCGTAGGGTCGCGTGTCCATCCACATAGCTGCAGACTAAGTAGTGCGCTGACACATTTTTTACGGTTGTTTAATTCTACACGCCTGTACAATCCTGTCCTACATCCTGTCCTACACTGCGATAGTGAGCGGTTTTGAACACAGCCTTTGACGGTGTCTGTTTTTGGTCCTTATAAGAGGAACGACGTGTTTAGCAGGACAGAATGCAACGTTGTTAAAAGTAGGAAAAATAAAAAAAGTCACTTTTGAGTGAATAAAGGTTTTAAAAATCGCTTGTGTTTTCAGAACCGACATGGGTGAAGAGAACGAATTAGAAAGGTACGTTAATTATAAGAACGAAACTCTATGAACTCAGTGCCAGTGAACAATTAGCCTGTGCTTGTTTGTTATTTCAAAATTACAATTGTGATTCTATACGACACGTTATGTTGAATTGTGTCCTTGTTTTCCAGCATCAGTCAAAACACAACAGTGGCTTGTCAGTTTGACACCTAGTTACAATATAATACTATTCATTCATTATCTCCCGCTTTATCCTCTATTAGGGTCGCGGTGGGGTTCCCAATGCCCATCCAGGGGAGAACATCTCGGTCGCTGGGCAGATACACCCAGGACAGGGCGCCAATCCATCTCTGGGCACACACTCATTCACACACACACACACACTCGATATGGGGCAATTTTGAGAATTCAATTGACTTGATCCATGTTTTTGGAATGTGGGAGGAAACCGGAGAACCCGGACGAAACCCACGCAGACGCGGGGAGAACATGGAAACTCCACCCAGATGGGGATTCGAACCGGGAATCCCTAGTGCTGAGAGGCGAACATGCTAACCACTAAGCTACCGTGCCGCCACAATATAATACTAATTTGCTAATACAATTCCACTACTAATTGGATTTTTAAAATATATACTTTGTAAAAATCTTCCTGCATGTTCACCCTCAGGCCTCCTTATAAAGATATAAATGTATTCCACAGCCATCAGTATTGCATGAATATCTTTATGAATGTGAAGCCAATATGGATCATTTCATAATGGCTTTATTGAATCTTAGTACATGTAGTTTATTTATACAGCACTTTTTACAGTATTATATTGTCACAAAGCTGCTTTACAGTGTTAAAAGCCTGAAACCCTGAGCAAGTCAAAGCAACAGAGGCAAGAACCCCACCCCCTTCCTGAGTGGCTGAGCAGCATCAACAGTGTAGGACAGCCATGTACAGATTATGTAGTGATCAGGTGTCTGTATTTACAACTCAAAAAACTCTAACAATTGGAAAACTATATTAGTACATTGAGGGCTTCCTGTAGGACTTAAAATCCAATAGAAATCCAGGTTCCACGCAGTAAATTTTTATAGCTGCAGTGCTCCGGCAGAGCAATGGATGAAGAGCTGACGACACCTCAAGGAAACTGGCAACACCTAAAAAAAAACAGACAAGAAATGCAGCTAAAACTAATAAAGCCCAGCATTTAAGTAATAACCAGAAATTAACTGACACAATGCAGCATGTGACTGGGATAACTAATAGTCTGTCCAGTCCAGGGGTGCCCACACTTTTCTGGCCCGAGATCTACTTTTCCATTGGACAGGTCATCGAGATCTACAAGGGTTAATAATTTTTTTAGACTTTTATATTGAAACCTGTTTACATACATCATGTTAGTATTGGGGTACTCCGGTTCTTTCCCACAGTCTAAAAACATGGATCAAGTCAATTTAATTGTCCAAATTTCAAAAAAATATTCATCCTCCCACTCTAAATGAAAGTGGAATTTTAGTTATTTTAGAGCGAAGTCCTTCACTCGTGATGCGTGATTTATTAATTTTTTTCTCAAACCTTCATCGCGATCGACGTATTGAGCACCCCAGGTCTAGTCTGTCCAGTGACAAACTTTCTCCCCGCAGGCTTGCAGTTGAGGAACTCCTAAAAGAAGCAAATAGAGGCCGAGTGCGTGCAGAGACAATGGGCCCAGCAGGATGGTAAGGAAGGACTGCAGCCTCTCATTAGTTTCTTAATTAAACTATAGAGGGCAATAATTAACATATCATTAACGATGATATTTGTTTGATAATCTTGTAATTAAAACATATTTATTTATCCATTGAAGGATGAAGTGTCCTTTGGGAAGTACAAATAAACGTTTTCTACTGAACACCATGCGGCCGTGTACTGCCAAACGCAAATCTGGAAGCCAAGAAGTTGTGTTGACGAGTGAAAAGAAACAAAGGTACGACGAAGACCGAGAACAACATCACAGTAAAAAACGCGAGTGTGGACATATAAAAGTGAGTGATCACAGAAGAGAGGATTCTCATTCTCAGACAGGACCCCACACTTCCACTAGAAACAATTTAACTTCAAGAGGCCACTCCTCCCGGCCCTCCAGCCAGTCAAAACGAACATATTCCCGCTCTCCTGTTCGAGAGCGGTCGGCATCCAAGAAAGCTAGTTACAAAGCTTAAGAAGAATGAATATAAAGCCCAATTGTAAAGAGACATTATAATCAAATCATTATTGAAGCCAGAAAAGCAGACATCCTTCATGTAATAAATAGTGCTCTGTGTTCCATTTCTTTTTCCATAATTTTAGAAAAATTATATTAAACAGTTTCAAAAGTAGCAACAAAGATGTTTTTATAAAAATTTTTTTTAGAGGAAACTAAAAATCATAAAGTATAAATGGAAAAATATGGGGTAAAAAAAAGCACATTCAACCAAGTACTTATATACCCAAAAAGTGTTTAGTTAGGATAATTTGTATAGCCATTTCTCTGTTGTTTCACCAAGGTAAATGTATTGTAACAAAATGTTACTACTTCAAACCAGAATCATTCATTTTAAAGGCTTCACCCAGAGCAGATGTTTTATTTTTGTTTTACACAAAAGAAATATTGTTTTTTGAGCCTGTTTAATATAAGTATATACTTAAACACTTC
Organism: Corydoras maculifer; assembly: GCA_019802435.1. Lineage (NCBI taxonomy): Eukaryota > Metazoa > Chordata > Actinopteri > Siluriformes > Callichthyidae > Corydoras > Corydoras maculifer. The sequence goes on from JAFMOD010001135.1 coordinate 396,389, forward strand.
ATAATGTTTGGTTCATTTTGTGCTGAGTTGTCACTTTAATGATGCCTAATGTACAAAAGTTGTATCTGTGTGATGTTGAATAAACTGCTGTTATCAAATGTGAAACTTTTAGCCAATCGCACTGCATTGTCTTCACCAGCATCACATTTGTAATTACAAGGAACTTCTTATTTAAAAGCGTTTCTGTTTTTGTCTGTCATTCTTTGTAATAATTGTCCCACAAGTGCTGAATTTCAAATTCACTGAAAAATGCTCCGTAGTCTGACTTGAAGACTTTGACTGTTAGCTTTGACTGTTAAATTAATTCACTTCTTTTTTGGTTTTGTTTAGATTTATGCAACTTTACCTTAAATCGACCTTTACAGTGTCTTTCTTCAGCACTTGTATTCAAATATTTTGTCTTGTTTTATCAAAATAAAATATTACCAAAATGCATTTTTAGTTTTCAAATTCTTCACTGTGTATAAATGTGTCGCTGTCTCACTGCTTGGCCAAAATGGTTTTCAGAACAAGTTTCAGGGCTGATTGATGTTAAAGGCTCAGCATTAATACACTTATGCTTCTAACACGTATCAACAGGACAATCTTTGGATCTGCCCTCTTGTACTTACACTGTTTTTCAGAGATCCACCCCGGCCAGCTTACTGCAATATAATGACAACTGGGTCTTCAACTTCACCATGGTGCCAATTCTTATTCCATATCCTTCTCTGTTAATTGGTAAAATAGTCTATCTAGTTCTGTCTGTAATGAGAGTGACAACATTTTCAGAAACATTGGGGCATTAATAAAAATTGGAAAATGATCAGAATACTGCAGTTCAGCTTGTTACTGCTTAACTTATTTACCTGTGGTGTTCTCTTACTCTGATGAAAACATCTGCAAAATAACTAAATGTAAAATGTAAATCAACCTTTTTTCTGCTCCAATGTGTCTTTTCTTGACAGCTTAATTCTTCTTATTAAAGTAAATGGTTTGATTTAGTCTCGAAAAAATCCACACTGAGACCTGATTTTAACTCTTAACACCCAAACAACATAATTGTATTTTAACTAATATTCCACAAGCATACAAAAACAATTTATTTTATAGTTATTGGTATTTATGAAAATATGCTGTATATAATATTAATACTGATGCAGCTTAATTCTTCATAAATGTAATGCTGCAGAAGAAATGGTGGGGTTTCACTTTTATTTTAGTCAATAGACATGCTAAATTTAAAACCATTTATCCCTGTTTAAAGAGTCAGAGAAAGTGAAGTGGTTATATAAAGACACTTTAAAAAGTAAACTACTTACTAATAATTGGGCTCATTTTGTATTTGTTTTACTTTTACGAATTTTGCAAGCACTGTCGAATGTCGTGATTTATGACATGCTTATATTTCTTCCATGGACAACTCTGAATTCAATGAAAATGTCATTATCATTCCTTTTGCATTACTCTTCTGTTCGGCTCTGTTTGCCCAGGCCTTCGTGTGTCGCCACTAGGTAAGCATGTTTTATCGCCTGACTCTGACATGGATTATGTATGTATGTTTTCTTGTCAGCCTGTCAGAAATCTTATTGTTTTAAAAGTAGGTAAAAAGGCTTTTCTGTAATCAGCCTGGCACTCCTCCAATGTGCCACCAGCACACCTATATTGTTAAATCAATTACTTGCCCTATTTTTGTTTTTAAACATATTTGTGAAATATATATATGGGTGTTCATTTTGTTTTGTAGTGACTCTGATGTGATTAGTGTATCAGTGTGTGTTGCACTGCTGTCACTTGTTAGATGAGCTCAAGTTTTTAAATACAGTTTCCACTCTGCACTGTAACAGACATTTTTACCTTATTGCTTCACATTGTAGATGTAAAACCAGAGACAGCTACTTCTGTACAGTTTGTTTTTGTTATTCTCTGATCCTTTATCAGTGCTCACCGGACGCTGTATAAAGGATGCTGGTGCCTGGTCTTTTTTAAATTTACATTTTAAAAATTATTTTTCCTTTAGTACTGCATTCTGATCTTCTTATTACATTGAGATATATCAACCATCATGTAAATATCACTGCAGGACTGAGGATGATCCACATCCCAATTATTACCCATGTTGCACCCAAAGTAATGGGACAGCACAACGTGTGTACAGAACCATATGGACTACTGTCTGTAATTGTGCATATATGTATGGTTATATATGAATTATAAGAAATGAGTCTTATAATGTGTTTGGTTTATTGTATAACAGTGCTTTTAAATTCTGTATTTAGTTGCTGGCTGGGCAACGTTACACTCCATATCACTTAAGACCATTAACACTCCCATAATGTTCATACATGTGCCATCAAAGCTCGCCATTTCTTTCACGCTTCATAAACCTCATTGTGGGCCCTGGGCCTTGCTGTAATCGCAGCAGATAACTATTTCCTTTCCTTTCAAAAGAAAGTGATATTTAAACACCATTAAGCTGTAATTCGTGCAGCTAGTGTGAAAGCAATAGGTTTACTCCAACTTTTATGGTGGAACATGAAGAGCCCCATTTTGTATACCAGAGAAAAGGGTCATAATCGCTTTTGAAAAGGAGTATGCAAACAGAGTTGTACCACTGGTGGGTAGTACAACAATGTTTAACAGTGATCTTTACAGATTTTCTGATTAGACTTTGTTCTTTTTTGCTGGCTGTTGATCATGTAACATTATGTCATTAAAAGTATTAAATAGAAACCAAGTTAGTTTGGCCTGGATAATAGGTTTAGGGTGTTTTGGAAGGACTTCGATTCTAGTTGTGCATATTGGCATAATCATGATGGAGCAAAATCATACTCACAAACTGTTGCCACAAATTTAAAATCTACATGGAAACAAGGAGAATATGAAAACTCCACCCAGACTGAGATTTGAACCTAGATCCCCTTTGCTGAGAGGCTGCCATGCTAACCACCATAGCGCCATGTTATATTTCCATCCATCCATTATCTTCCGCTTTATCCTCAATTAGGGTCGGGGGGGGGGGTTCCCAATGCCCATCCAGGGGAGAACGTTTCGGGCGCTGGGCAGATACACCCAGAACAGGGCGCCAATCTATTGCTGGGCACACACTCACTCACACAGACACACTCTGTATGGGGCAATTTGGAGAACCCAATTGACTTGATCCATGTTTTTGGACTGTGGGAGGAAACCGGTGAACCCGGAGGAAACCCACGCGGACACGGGGAGAACATGGAAAGTCCACCCAGATGGGGATTCGAACCGGGAATCCCTAGTGCTGAGAGGAGAACGTGCTAACCACTAAGCCACCATGTGGCCCCTGTTATATTTGTTAATTAAAATACAATTACTAATAAGTTTGATTTTTTTTTGTTAATTGTCTTTGTCTCGCATCTCCTAAAAAGTATATGGTTAGGATATGGATATAGATTATGATGGTTAGGTTTAAGTGAGTGATATGCTGTGATTAACACCTAGTATTCCAGCCTTCAGACTGATGTTTCGGATCGTCTCATTAGGTTCCAGATCAGGGTTGAGAGAAACTGATTAATTATCAGTGCTAAATATTCAAATGTCAAAACCAAAATATCACACTGGTTCTAGGTTTGCTTTACATTTATACCGTTTTGTTTTTATGACATGCTATTCTAAGTTGCCCCTCACCTCCAAGGTATAACAGCTTTCACACTTTTGTCTAGACCTTTAGTAAGATTTTACGATATGGAAACTTTTATTGTGAAGAATTTGTGGGATCAGACTTTGGTGATGGACAACAGAATCTGGCATGCAATTTTGTTCTAGTTCCTCTGTTAAGTTTTACACCACACTCATCCAACTGTGACTTTGTCCCTCGTGGCTTTCCCTTAACTGTTTCTTCAAAAAATGTATGCGTAAAAAAATACATGACTGAATGCTTGAGTTGATACATCTGTGGCAACAGGACTTAAATAAGCACCTATTTTATTTATTTCATTCATTCAACGATGTGTTCCAATATAAGTTATTCGAGAGAAACTCACAGTGCTGGAACATTTGAGCCGAACAAGCTTTTGATGGATTTTAAATTGATAGCTTTGACACTAACAGCAAAATTATTCCCAAACATATTGGGTCTGTTGCGGCATGGTGTCTTAGTGGTTAGCATGTTCTCCTCTTAGCACTAGGAATTCCCGGTTTAAATCCCAATCTGGGTGGAGTTTCCAGGTTCTCCCTGTGTCCGCGTGGATTTCTTCCGGGTTCTCTGGTTTCCTTCCACAGTCCAAAAATATGGATCTAGGTCAATTGAGTTCTCCAAATTGCCCCATATAGAGTGTGTTTGTGTGAGTAAGTGTGTGCCCAGCGATGGATTGGCGCCCTGTCCTGGGTGTATCTGCCCAGCGCCCGAGACGTTCTCCCCTGGATGGGCATGGGGAACCCCCCCCACAACCCTAATAGAGGATAAAGCGGAATATAATGGATGAATGAATATTGGGTCTGGTATAAATATTTTTTTTATATTTGATTGTGTTTAGGCGGTACGGTGGCTTAGTGGTTAGCATGTTCGCCTCTCAGCACTAGGGATTCCCGGTTCGATTCCCTATCTGGGTGGAGTTTCCATGTTCTACCCGTGTCTGCGTGGGTTTCCTCCGGTTCTCCGGTTTCCTCCCACAGTCCAAAAACATGGATCAAGTCAATTGAATTCTCAAAATTGCCCCATATAGAGTGTGTCTGTGTGAGTGAGTGTGTGCCCAGTGATAGATTGGCGCCCTGTCCTGGGTGTATCTGCCCAGCGCCCGAAACCCCCCCCCCCCGCGACCCTAATAGAGGATAAAGCGGGAGATAATAAATGAATGAATGAATGAATGATTGTGTTTAAAGACAGTTTGGATGTGAGTGGGGAAGCACAGCATTTATATATTAACAAATAAAACTATTGAAACTCTAAATGGGTGAATTTTATATGGTTAGCTCTTGTACTTGTGTATTTCTATTTTTTAATATTTTTTGTATTCATTATAAGAGATAACTATTAATCTACTTCTTTTAATTAAATTCAAGAAGGTTGTGTAATAAATTAATTTCCTGTTTCTCCTCTGTTTGGAATCCTCAGTGCTCCATGTCTAATGTCCTTCCTGACGTGGATCTCGAGGTAATTGAGTTCTCAGATGCACTTCATGATAATTGGTTTACTCCGAACATCTTGGTTTTATTTAACCACGAGGGCTTTAGTTTAATGGACCACAAGCTAGCGTGCTTAATGGCAGGTGCACTCTGAGGGATGTGGGGTGAGAGGTAAAAGAGTGAAATGTGTTTGGGCGATTGTTGCCAGTGTCCATAACAGAACGGCTATGAGACGTAAGTTAAATGGACCATTTGATGTGAGTTTTGGTAAATCTTAGATGTTGCTGTGTGCATGTTAAGCATTTGAGTCACACAATTTGCTTTTCTATTTAACCTTTGAACGAAAGAAAATGGTCTAAATGCGCAACAGGCTTTGTGTTAGTCACCTGATGAGGTATAACTTGACTCCACAGTTTAAATAGTAAATCAACATGCTTTTCTTTTCTGTTGCCAACTCTGGGTTGTTTTTGTTCTTTTGTCTACAATAAGTCTACCACAATCGATTTTTCCTCTCTTATCCGCCATGTCTTGATAAGCCAATTGCCCTAACAATGTGAATTTGCTGATAACAGACCTATTTTTTACTTTAAGCCTTTCTCCATTAAAGACTATGAAAGTTTCTTTTGATTCAAAACTGGTAATAATATTTAAGCAACAAATTAGTTCCTTATCCCAATGAATCCCTCCATCTAATGCAGTCTCTCCATTCACCAGTAAATCAGGAGACAACTGCAGGTGTAGCCTTGATAAGTCATGGGCAAACAGAGATGTTTGTCAAAGCCATTGATCTGAACACGGCCGGTGCTGTTCAATTATTGGCAAGCCCTGAAGGAGACACGAATGAAAACTTGTTGTCGGCTCTTTGTGTAAACAGGTACACCAATGGATAAGGTGAAGCAGGGTCACATGGTGCCGGAGACACACCTATCTGAGGGCCTAAAGTGGCGCCACTTGTAGGTAGCTCACAGGAGTCCAAGTCTCAACGTTAAGGTGCTTCTTCCGCACAGCAGGCATGAATAGGGAAGAGCACTACTACTCACCCAGCCACCTTTACAAAGACTCTTGCACCTATCAGAGGCCGCACAATGAGGAGTACAGCCCAAGTCCGCCACCTTGCCTTTACATGGCCAGGCAAACGCAGTCTGTCTATTCTTCGCCATCTTTAGGCACCCAGGACCAACACAGCCATCTTTCTGACATTGTGTCCTACATACCCAGTCGAGAAGAGCTAGCAGTGCCGCACCTGCACCACCCCCAAGCCCCACAGCTGCCCCTCCAACCTTTTCCTGGTTATGAAGACTCTCTGGACCTGTGTGTTGACCGGAACAGGTGCCACCTGCCGTTTCCTTGGATGAAATCGACAAAATCTCACCAGCATACCTGGAAAGGACAGTGGACAGGTAATGCATGTACTTTGGCCAACGGAAGGTTTACTCTCACTGCTGAATCACAACAGGTCGTTCGTTTTTGTTTTTAAATGAAGACAACTTACATTAGTTTCTCAATAGCTTCAAAACTGTTGTTTTTGGATGATTAACACCATAATGTTCATTGACGTATACATAAAGGTCCGAAAGGGTTCTCTGTATTTAAAAAATGACGCATATTTTTTTTGGACGTAGGGTCTTTCTAAGACGCTTTCAGTGGTTTTGCCAAGAGAATTTACAAAAGGAAGTACTAACTGGAGCTATTAATGGAAATTACTCTTTGTAATTAGATTGAAATAATTCTCTGTAAGGTTCTAAAAAATGTTGGAGGGCTAGTGTGAAACGCAGCACCATTTCAATACATAGTGCTCGCACTCTGTATATCTTTACTAATCATTAAGTAACACCTTATTTCTGTTTTATATTTTTATTTTAGAAACAGAGTTGCTCTTTCTCTGAAGTTAAGCAGTTTATGGAATCTTAAATGTTAAAAGTTCCTAATTTATAACTATAAGCCATAAGCTTTGTGTTTTTTTCCGTTACTATTGTGTTAACTTACCAAATCTTAAATTTTAAATATTTCATCTCATCAAATTTATTTTAATTTGCACTTATTTTTAAAAGACAACTTTCTTTTTAAGACCTTTTTGTTCAATTTATGTATATATTAAAGTTTGTTACTACAACAACTATAGAGTTACCAAAATAATCTCTAAAAGTTTGTTTTTTAAACAAATGAAGCATTAGGTTAAATAACAACAAAAAAGATTCCTGTGTAATATCCTAATTAATAAATGTAATTAATAAATAAAACAAGACATAGAAAATATTTAATATTTAATTTGACTTTAAATAGATCACACCTCCTCATCAGAAGAACTGTTCAACACTTGGGAAATACACCAAATATCACTCTGAAATGATCACATTGCACTGTGGTTAAAAAAACTTTTAATATAGTTTTAAGAATTTGATATCTTAAAACATGTTGGACATCCTGAAGCGTAGGATGAACCACAACATAATTTATATATTAAATATTTTTTAAAGCAGATAAATATAAAGAAATCATTTTAAGTGGATTTATGCTTCCAAACTTTTGTTAAAGATAAACCACGACTCAAAAAAACACAGCAGGAAAAACCTTGGCTCGCTCTATCTATTTCTCTCTCTCTTTAAATATATACACACATACATACATACATACATATATATATATATATATATATATATATATATATATATATATATATAAATTGACTACTGAGTTGTTCTCTCGTTTATAAGATGCTTATTTACAAAAATGAATTTAAATGGGGGCGGCATGGTTGCTTAGTGGTTTGCAAGTTTGCCTCTCAGTGCTGGGAATTCCAGGTTTGAAGTTTCCATGTTCTCCCCATGTCCACGTTGGTTTCTTCCAGTTTCCTCAAACTGCCCAAAAACATGGATTCAAGGTAAATTGAATGCTCTAAATTACCCCATATGTAAGTAAGTGTGTGCCCAGTGATAGATTGGCATCTGTCCTGGGTGTATCTGCCCAGCACCCGAAACGTTCTCCCCCACCCCGCGACCCTAGTACAGGATAAAGCGGAAGATAATGGACGGATGAATGAATGTAATGTAAATGTTATGTATCCCTGTGTCTGCGTAAGTTTCCTCCTGGTTCTCTAGTTTCCTTCCAAAAACATGGATTCAAGTTAAATCGAATGATTGGGATTGCCCCATATAGTGTGTATTTATGCACAGCGATAAATTGGCGCACTGTCCTGGGTGTATCTGCCCAGCGCCCAAGACATTCTCCCCTGGATGGGCATGGGGAACTCCCCTGCGACCCGAATATAGGATAAAACGGAAGATGATGGATGGATGATAGTGTGTATTAGTGTGTGTGATAGATTGATGCCCTGTCCTGGGTGTATCAGCGTTCTGCCCTGGATGGGAATGCCCCCCCCCCCCCCCGATGGGCATTGGCTCATGAATGAATAATGAATCTTTGTAATGAATGTAATGTAATGTTCTCCCCCTCTCCCCCCGCAGGTTCGTTTGCACCCGAACTCGAGGAGAACAAACGGACGCGCACGGCCTACACGCGCGCGCAGCTGCTCGAGCTGGAGAAGGAGTTCCTCTTCAATAAGTACATCTCTCGGCCGCGGCGGGTGGAGCTGGCGCTCACGCTCAACCTGACCGAGCGCCATATTAAGATCTGGTTCCAGAACCGACGCATGAAATGGAAAAAGGAGGAGGACAAGCGCCGAGCTCGCTCCAGCGACCCCGAGCAGGACTCCTCCGTCACATCCGGGGACCCCCAGGACGACACGTGCGAGTCAGCGCGCGGAGCCCGCCCCCCCGCGGCGGCGTCGCCCCCGCAGCCGCACAGCAGACCCTCCAGCACGCTGGATCCGCAAGAACACTGACTGAACTCCAGCAGACAAACACGGGGAATCGGATAAATCAAAGTAAATGTTCAAATACTAACATCTTAACAACTGAAGGTGACCGGCGTCGAGGACGGTACGGTACTTTATTGATCATAGTGCTGGTTCCTCAGAAAAGGCAGGTGGCTACATTTCTATTCATTATAATTCTCTATGTTCACAACGTTATCTTTTTCCAGAGTTTCCATGTTCTCCCCGTGTCCACGTGAGTTTCCTCCGGGTTCTCTTTTCCTCCCACAGTCCAAAAACATGGATCAAGTTAATTGAGTTCTCCAAATTGCCCCATATAGAGTGTGTTTGTGTGAGTGAGTGTGTGCCCAGCGATAGATTGGCACCCTGTCCTGGGTGTATCTGCCCAGTGCCCGAAACGTTCTCCCCTGGATGGGCATGGGGTCCCCCCCCCCCTGCCTGATCCTAATAGAGGATAAAGCGGGAGATAATGGATGGATGGATGGATGGACCAAGATTAGGGTGGCACGGTGGCTTAGTGGTTAGCACGTTCTCCTCTCAGCAATAGGGATTCCTGGTTCGAATCCTAATCTGGGTGGAGTTTCCATGTTCTCCCCGTGTCCATGTGGGTTTCCTCCGGGTTCTCCGGTTTCCTCCCAGTCCAAAAACAGGGATCAAGTCAATTGAGTTCTCCAAATTGCCCCATATAGTGTGTTTGTGTGAGTGAGTGTGTGTCCAGCAATAGATTGGTGTCCTGTCCTGAGTGTATCTGTAAATTATAGAACACAGTTTTATAAAAACGCTTAGTGTTTATATTAATCTGTATTTTGCTTGTTTTATAATTCAAGTAAGAACAATCAAAGTCAATTAGATCTAGCAGGGTCTCAATATTTTAGAAAAGGAACTTTACTAACTTTTCGACAAAACGTACTAGAACGTGGAGTGCTAAATTGTGTGAAGGAAGTTCAGTGGCATCAATAGAGCTTCTTTACCTTTTGTTTTATAGCACCGCAAATATTTTGTACAGGCTTCTTAAATTAATGTAGTCTGTATTTACAGTAAGGGATTGTTCAACAGGACATTTCTTATAAACTCATATGATCAGGTCGAGATGATTTAACAAAATATTGCTACAAAAAATATAGGTTTTTAGGTAAAGCAGAAGTGTCTATTTTCATGTACCCACATAACTCAGAGTGGGTGCTGAGCTTATTCCAGCTGTTATAGGATGAAAGGGATTTAAGCAGCAGGCAGTTAAGCTGCATCAAACTGCAGATCTATAGAGGAAATTTATTTTTATTTTATTTATAAGTTTATTGATCTCCTACAAAGATTAAAGGGAAAAAAAATCTCTGTTAACCAATAACATTTGTAGTTATTTTTTTCCTCATTAAGAGTTTTGAGGCACTGTACTGCCACCTAATGTCCTATTGTTAGTAAAGTTTTTGCTTGGAAAGACCAAAACAAATTAATATTATTTTCACGACCAGCTTTCCTGCATTTTCTTTCAGAACTTACTAAAATAATTCGGAACTCATCAATGTCCATCAATAATGACAAGCACAGAAACAGGACCAAACCAAGATACCACCATATTTATAGGATTAGAATCTTATGCTGTGATATTAAGTTTTCTCTTTTAATTATTCTTATTTACTCAATATATACAATGTCATATTTGATTGTATGTTTCCACAATAGACCACAGAAGCCTTATCATTATTTTTGTAGTCAGTGCCATCTTACTTATGTCCATATATGGCATTCTAAGCAGGATTTTGTATGGTAAAAACAAATAGGATTTTTTTTTTTTAGAAATTACATCTTGCTAAATAAATATGTCCAGAAACGTATTAGTTTTGTTCTGCGTACTATAAATTCTCTGAATGCTCTGAATGGCAAGGTTGTATTACCATAGTAAAACCACTACTAATTGTTGCTGATAAATGTTTTCTTATTATAATAAAATGATTTTATATTTTCTTTTACTAATTTTGCTAAATCTTTTTATTGACATCTAACATATGTATAGTATTTTATATATATATATATATATATATATATATATATATATATATATATATATATATATATATAATATAACATTAATTTACATGTAGCAATATTAATATCATGGTATATAAATGACCTTGTAATTTAAAAAAATTAAAGAGAAAACTGTACACTTAAAAATCAAATGCATACACTTTTATCAAAAAGTGCAATATGTTATTTTGCCATTAAACAATACACTTGGGGCTCGGGGTGACAAATATGGGCATTACGGACTTCTGACTCTGACCACAATATCTTTGGCAAACAGCAGAGGGCACCAAAGTTTATATTTAAAAAACTTGCCATTCGCGCTCTTGTTGTTCTCACGATGGTAAAACATTGGCGCTCCCACTCATGTTGTCCTTTGTTTCTTTATAGACGTGATTCGCATAATCCTTCTTGGTTGAGAAATCTTGGTTAGGACAACAATGGTTCATAATTTAATTCTTTGTGCATAATCTGTCTTAAAATGTAATAATTTTAAAACAAACGAATTTTACCGAATTTAGTTTCAAAACAAATGCTGATCCCAAGGTTTCTTACACTTATTCGCATATCTGTAATAAAGCATGTATAATATTTTAGTTTTATTTAAACCCAAGTGTATACTTTATGTATAGCTTTAAGAACTATATTATTACTGAATTTATTTGCTTCTTTTTAATTAAAATGTTTTATCTGTTGTGTTTTTTAAATATGATAAATGTGATATCTCGTAATAAGTTTACTTTAAAAATTACAACATTCATTGCCCCATTTAGAGTGTGTTTGTGTATGTGTGTGAATGATTGTGTGCCCAGTGATGGATTGATGCTCTGTCCTGAGTGTATCTGCCCAGCGACTAAAACATTCTCCCCTGGATGGTCATGGGGAACCCCACAATGATCCTAGTAGAGGATTAAACGAAAGATAATGAATGAATGTTTTACTTCTAGCTCCAGTCATCATACAATATTGTTTAGTTGATGACAAAGAAAGTAAATAAAATACTAATAAACAATAATGAATTCATTTAATTTGGAAGGTAGTCCAACAAAAATGCTAACGTATTGACGCTTTACGTAAACAACATACATTTATACATTAGAACAAAGTACATAATCACAACTATACTGCAGTTTAACATCATATTCTAAGGCAGTATTCACAGCTTGGTCTGTGAATCGGACAGCAGAAGGCTGCGCAGTCGCAAACTGCAGATCTTCTTTACCTCTTCAATGGCATGTGCCCTTTCTGCTGCGTGCTCATTGTTAAGACGCTTGACTAGCTGCTGCACTATATCAGCTTTGTTGTTCATTCGTGCACAAATGACAAACGGGAAACCAAAGCGCTCCTTGTACTCTGAGTTGAGGCGGTACATTCGGGCTGCTTCTGCAGGCTGCAGGTCACTGAAACCTGCAGCTCTCTGTTCCTCCTGTGAATCCCTCGTCAGAGTGCCACTCTGCAGCTCCCTGCCAGCCAGATCTGGGTGACACCGGAGGATCCCCTCTTTACCTGAATGCATTTGTTTAACAGTGGTTATCAAGTGTCTCCTGATAATCTTAGAAATCATTCAAACACACTTCCTGATGATATTTTTGAAATATTTTGTTTTATTGAAAGTAGAATAAGAAGGCAGAATTTGGCAAATTTTTTTGTTGCCACAAATGCAATAGAGAGAGGAGGGGAAATAGAGAGAGAGGCATTGTACTACAAGGAAGAGGTAAAGGGTAAATTTACAAAACAGCTGGAATAACCTTTTACTCCTGACCTATACTGACCTAGTGATGTGACATTAGCTGCAATGTTAGTAACAAACAGAACAAAACTTTTACCTTACTGTAGTTTGGTGCACCGAGATACTACAAAAACATTGTAATAAATCACTATAGATTTTTGTAACTATAAATAATTTATAAAAGATTATCAATTTTTAAAAAGGTATGCAGTTTAGTATAATTAAATAACTAATCATAAATATGGCGGCACGGTGGCTTAGTGGTTAGCATGTTCTCCTCTCAGCACTAGGGATTCCTGGTTCGAATCCCCATCTGGGTGGAGTTTCCATGTTCTCCCCGTGTCCACGTGGGTTTCCTCCGGGTTCTCCGGTTTCTTTTCACAGTCCAAATACATGGATCAAGTCAATTGAGTTCTCCAAACTGCCCCATATAGAGTGTGTTTGTGTGAGTGAGTGTGTGCCCAGCGAATATGAAATATTCCACCATCATTCTAATATGCTTTATATTATACTTCAATGAATGAATCTCCTGTGGCTGAGATTTTATATTTAATAAAGCTGTTAATACCAAAGCACACAGCACTGTGTTTGATTAAAAGGAAAAAAAACCTTAATTGTTTTCATTTTTCATTAATTTGGAGAAGTTATGTTAATTTCCAACACAATCACCTTAGCGTTATAGCTTTTTAATTAATTGACTAATCGAAGAAAAAAAAAAGAATCATTAGATTAATGTATAGAAAATTAATCGGTAGGTGCAGCTTTGAAATATGTAAAAAAGAAAAAAAAATCTGAAAATAGCACTTAACCAAGCTCACAGATTTATTTTCAAATTTAAAAAAGTGTTTTTATTATTATGGGCAAAGTTGGATGTTTGGTCTGGAAAGGATTAAATGTAAATAACTAATTTTAATAAATGCTAATCGTCGGTACGTCATCAGTACAATACCTGAATCAGATAAACTGTCGACAAACTCCGATAAACGCTTCTGAATATCCGCAAAACTCGTGAACGGTCGGTCTGACCAGATCGCAGCAGAGACGAGAGGACATTTCTCGATCACGTTGCCAAATATTTCCACAAACTGCTCGAATGTGAGAGAGTTTACAGCGCCGATCTCCATTACTGCTGCTTCCCGCCTCACAACCTGCTGCTCAGGTGAGAGCTGCTGACAGTGACGGCGTGGCATGAAATGCGCATGCGCTGAGCCTCTATTACTTTCAAGTCATCTAAATATTAAATATGACACCTACAGGCATGTGAGTGTATATCATATATATCCATCCATCTTCAGCTTTATCCTCTATTAGGGTCGTGGTCGGGGGGGGGGGGGGGTTCCCCATGCCCATCCAGGGGAGAATGTTTCGGGTGCTGGGCAGATACACCCAGGACAGGACAACAATCTATCGCTGGGCACACACTCACTCACATAGACACACTCTATATGGGGCAATTTGGAGAACTCAATTGATGTGATCCATGTTTTTGGACTGTGGGAAGAAACCGGAGAACCCGGAGGAAACCCACGTGGACACGGGGAGAACATGGAAACTCCACCCAGATGGGGATTCTAACCGGGAATCCCTAGCGCTGAGAGGCGAACGTGCTAACCACTAAGCCACCGTGCCGCATATATATATATATATATATATATATATATATATATATATATATATATATATATATATATATACAATGGCTGAACAAAAAAAAAAAACGACGTTTTCTACCTACAAAAATAGCTTGTCCAAACTCTCATTTATTGGAACACGTTTTTGTTTGATTTAAATACATCAAATCTATTAATTTATTATTAAAACCATAATTTGTAGGTAGTGTAGAAATCCATTTTTTTGTCTGGCTAAAAAGCGAGGCTTATAGATCTGAAATGTTTGGGTTTACATGCATATTTTTGGTCTTCTGGTCATTACAATGAGAAATATTCTATCTAGAGTGGAGAATTTCTAGAGTGGCTGCATTTCCCTGTAGCATGGTTTTCAAAAAAATGCATAAAATCAATTTGCATTTCAATACATTTATAAAGCACAACCTTTGTACTGTGTCACCCCCACCAGTATCAACAGTAAATATAAGAAACCAATCCAAAGAGTTTTATTTGAGACTTTCAGAGGGTTATTGACATTTGGACTGGGACTTTAAACCTTCTGTTTATTTAAGTGCTTTCATCATAAAAATCAAAAATGACATGTAAAATGACAAGGCCATGTCCTTTACACCTCTATGATGTGAATATAAAAAGTCCACAGTTACTGTTTATTTTTCTTTAAAATATTTAGACACAATTTATGTGAACTGTACATACATTAATCTGCATAATATATATTAATATATTTTAATAATTTGAAAAATGTTACGCCATGTACTAGACATAATTTATAATTTAAGAAAAAGCTGAACACAGTCTTGAACAAAGCAGTAGGTGACTGACTGCTAATAAAATATCACACTATTATACACAAAATTCTAAAATCAAAAGAGTTTGATGTAAAATCTGATTGAAAATGTAATTTTTTTTGTGTACAAATTTTTACTCTCTTTTATTAAATCAAACTACTGGATAACTAGACTTTTCCACAGTGCTTTCCAGCAAAGCAAAATATTTTTTAACTTGAGATGAATAGTCATCTGCTTCTTCACTGCACAGTTTCTCACAACAGTTTTGGTAATGGTACATTTATTTAACATTTTATAGATTTACAACATTTAGCAAATGTCAGGTATACAGGTATATAGAAGGATATAATCTGAACAAAGGAGTTTATGTTTAATGTCACACAAATGAGCAGCATGGCAGTACAGGGGCTGAACCTTCTGGTCAAAAGTCCAGTTCCACAAAATCACCACTGACCAAAATTCTCTGGGTTTTGCTGCTTTGCAGATATTGAGGTCCTTATCTACTTGTTCTGGTTCTTTTTTTTTCGTCGAACTTGCCACGGTTTGCAGATATACAGTTTGACTTGCTTATATCATAAAAATCTCCATAACCCCATAATAACTTGTGATCACACATCTGCAAAAGCAGCTGAAGCAAAATCTCCTTATTTATTTTAACTGCAGCTGCACCATTATGAATTAGACCATGTGTTAATGCTTTAAATCAATGTGAATTTGTTCCTGCACAGGTAAAAATGTAAAATATTTCAAATAAAACTAAAATAATCGATTTTTGTAACAGAAGAAAATAAATGTAAAATAAATTCAATATATCCTGTAGGAAAAGAAGTTGTTAGTAAAGATAATAACTAAAGTTAAACTAAACTGCTAAATGCTATCCATAATTGTTTATGGCTTATGTATAAAATGCATTGAAACAAACATTACATATTGAAAATGATAAAAAAAAGACCACAGCTTATCAGTTGATCAACACATGGCATGGCAAATTTGACACAATATTTTATGTGTATTTAAAAGAATTCAGCAGAACTCATTTGTAAATGATCTATATAATTAAAAAAAAGACTAAATATACAAATATCAAGACATGTAACCAGACATGCTTCTTAATGCATTAATGAATCAATTGCATATTAAGGTATTGAGAACAAAAGCATAATGCTATTATGTAATATTTAGTAAGGAATACAACACAAAAGCATATTGTACATTATTAAACTGACGTCATATTAAAAACTAAACAAAATAAACAAGATTGAAAAGTAATGCATTTAAAAGACTACGTACTTCAGTGTGGTTAAACATGTTTTGGGTTCCTAAATAGTGAACACTGGTGGCATGGGGAGGATATGCAAACTTCACACAGAAATCACAGTGTTATTCTCACACAGGAATTGAACTCAGGACCTTTTTGGTTTAGGTCTGGAATGCTATCCAGTGGACCATCCTGCCTCCCTCAGTAAATTTACTTGTTTAATATAAACAGACTGAAAGATTTGTTCTACATTATGTGTCAAAATTTTTAAAAAACTTAGCGTATTTTAAAATTACTAAACAATTTAAAATTACTAAATCATTTACTGTATTATGCAGTTTGTAATGTAGCCGAAATTTTATTGGTACGATACAATTACAATAAGCCTTTAGCTAGATTTTATTATTAGCCATTTAAAAACTAATCAGTTAAAGTCATTTATAAGTTTAATATTAACTTCCTAAGTGTTATTATGAGTGGAAAACATATAATTGTAAATTACAGTGAATGAAATATGAATTTATAAATATGAATTCATATTTTTGAAATAAGAATTTATTCTTGAAAGATTAAGCGGTAAACATATATTGATCTAGATATTTTGTGTGTTGGCCTGTTTAAAAAACTTATTTAAAAAACAATGATTATAAAATTATGAAAACTATTTTGGGTGACTTTGTTAGTCTCATGGCTACACATCTAAACTATAAAATCAGCCTCATTCATTACTTTATTGGCGAAATATAAAGTAAATTTGTTTTTGTTATAATAAAAGTTTTAGTAATTTTAAACCCAAATATCCAGTTCCACATTATGTGTCTGTGTTGCAAGATGGATATGTTTCTGTTGTCTGATCTGTTTTTGTTTTTGCTGTGTCAGTTTCTGATTGTTCTTTAGTCAGTCCAGTATTCTGGTAGATGGACTCCCTCTTCTGCTGCAGTTCATCATTATAGTACAGCTAAAGAAACATATGATATGCAAAGGGTTAGGTAAATACTCAACACACACACACACACACACAAACACACACAAACACACACACACAAACAACAACAAAATTAAACACTTAACCATGAATGTAGTACAATTGTCCAACGTCAGCGTGTTATCTTTCAAACGCACTTTGGGGTAAATGGGCAAAAATTCCAAGAAAAACAATTAGTTTAGTAAAAAGCTTTCTCTTTGAAGTGGAAGCTGTTATAGCTACAATAAAATGATAATCTTGTAATTAGAGGTCACACATGCTTATCTAGTTTTAATGTATATCCATAGCATTTTGAAAATCAAATTCTCATATTGGGCGGCACGGTGGCTTAGTGGTTAGCACGTTCGCCTCTCAGCACTAGGGATTCCCGGTTCGAATCCCCATCTGGGTGGAGTTTCCATGTTCTTCCCGTGTTTGCGTGGGTTTCCTCCGGGTTCTTCGGTTTCCTCCCACGGTCCAAAAACATGGATCAAGTCAATTGAGTTCTCCAAATTGCCCCATATAGTGTGTGTGTCTGTGTGACTGAGTGTGCCCAGCGATAGATTGGCGTCCTGTCCTGGGTGTATCTGCCCAGCGCCCAAAACGTTCTCCCCTGGATGGGCATGGGGACCCCCCCCGACCCTGATATAGGATAAAGCGGAAGATAATGGATGGATGGAAATTCTCATGTTATTTATAACACAAATTGTGTCCTGTATAAATTTTTTTTTAAGCAGAAAAAATAGCACTCAATCATAAAGAATGTACAAAAATGTCATAAAATATTCCTTTTCTTTTTTTGCAGAGAATGTTAAGGAAATGATTCTGATAATTCATATAGTATATTATATAAAAGAAATCATTGCACAGTCATTTAAATATGTATTTAAACTTTTAAAACCCTTACCTGTTTTTCAACATTACTAAGCTGGTACTCCATAAAGGCCACAAGCTTAGAAAAGCAAGGTCGATTTTTTGGCTCTAGTGCCCAACAGCGGCGCATGACATCATAGCTAATTAAAGGTGTAAATGAAATTGTCAGGATGTAATATACAACATTTAGTGCAACAGTCATAGACACAAGATACAGTGTGTGTGTGTGCATTATAAACATATCAGTGTCACTAAAGGGGATATGAAGTTGTTATTACTATTACTGAAAAAAGCAGTCACACCCCTTAAAAGAGAAGTAAATATTTTTGGTATCAGTTAGTGACAGGATTGTGGTTTTACAACTAATAACTACCAATACATTAATGGTTTCAGTAAGAATGTATCCATCTACAATCCCTGTGTTTAAAAAAAGACATTTTGTGAAAAGTGTATATAAACTTACAAAATATAATAAAGCTCGTCAGTTAAAACATTGAAAATTTTTAACGTAAATTTAAGTAGGCATGGTCTTTGTATCTATGAATTTAAATGGATGAAGACCTATAAAAAACATTGTCTTTGTCTTGATTAGTTTAAGAGAAAGAAGCACGGACTTTATCTATTAATTTTAATAATAAATATATGGCCTATGTACTTGTATGTTTAATTAAGATAGACTTAGTCTTAAATGAATTTAAACCGATTTATATTTAATCACAAATATGTTAAATAGTAGTATCAATGACATTTGTACTGATTTGTTTATTGTTATTAAAAAGGCAAAATGCATTAACATACTAACAAACCTGAGAACATCAGTAAAATGGATTGGGAAAAGAAAAAGACATACACAGATTCCAAAGCGTAATAGGGTCTCTCCATCTGAAATCCTGTCTCAATCATGGTGTAGAAGGTGTTGTCTACTTTAACACCAGGATAAGGAGTTACACCTGATAACACATGAGTGGAAACAATGACATACATGAAAATATTGGAGCCCAGTATTTTTTTTTTGGTTTTATAACTGTAAAATTAATTCATTGTTATACTAATACAATACATTTCAGGACTATTCTTGTAAAGTTTATTTACACATACCTAGAGAAAAGATTTCCCATAGCAAAATACCATAGGCCCAGACATCACTCTGCATGGTGTACATGCCTTTGAAGATGCTCTCAGGAGCCATCCACTTCACTGGTAAACGTGCCTAGAACAATATCAAAAAGCTGTAATTACAGACTTATATTAGGTTTATGGGCAAATTGATAGGCAGCAGGAGGCTTTTAAATAAAACATTATTACAAAAAAATATATACAAAAATGTTGTGACAAAAATTCACACAACAAATGTAAAGAAACAACACTATTATCACTATGATCACAAACCACAATATTTGACTGATTAAATTTTTTTATCTAAGCTCACACTGAACTTTTGTGTTATTGAGCTTATTGCCCACTCAGACCTGATGACATAACTGGTTTTATTTGCAAAAATATTTTTTCTGTTCATATACTTATTTATATTTATGCCAAGATTTTCAGAGATTCACACACTTCTATGCTAAATGAAGCATTTAGTGAGAGAAAATAAATGAGATGGAACAGCATTATTAACTGTACTTACATTTCCTCTCACTACATAGTTGGAGTCATGTTCAATATCTCGTGCGAGACCAAAATCACCGATTTTCACCAGCCTGCCACGTGTAACTAGGATATTTCTTGCTGCCAGGTCTCGATGAATGCACTGCAAATTAGATTGTTTTATGAGCCGCTGAGTAATTTGAAGAATTTAAAATGGTTTTATTAATTTGAAAGCATACACTCGCGCCACCTTCATTGCTAGTTTTATCCACCTGTGGCAATAGGGCTGAATGAAACACCTAGGACAAAGAGCTTTGTCCCTATGTTTTTGTAAAAATATGTATTTAAAATATAATTGATTAAATAAACTAGAACTCAAGATGAAGGATACAAAAGTAATTCAACTTAAGGGATTGTTTTAACCACAATATTGTAAAAGTGGTAAGAACTTACATTTTTATAGGAAAGGAACTCCATCCCTTTAGCCACTTGATAGGAGAAGCTCAAGAGGTCGTCATAAGTCAGAGTCAGAGGGTCTTCTTCATCTTCCTCATCAAACATTTCTGCACACAGTTCAATAATAGGAACAATATCCAGGGGACATACGATTATTTGGTTAATTTTAGTTCTATAAAAAACGTTTTATATACAAAACAAATGTTTCCAACTTTTGAAACACTTTTTGTTATTAGTTTGTTGCATGTAGGGAATCAGAAAAATGACACCAATTAAACACATCAATTTATTACCACAGCTAATTGGCCTCTTTATCTCATTATGTCTTTATCTTTATGTATAATAACTAATAATGTTTTTTTTTAAGTTAAGTAAAACATGAATTATCTGCTCCCTAGTGCCCCCTAGTATGAAAATGCTTGATTGACACATCTGGAACAACTGCAATTTCACAATATTGGGCAATTTTATGAACATTTGGAAAAGTTTAAAATGAATACACACTTGATTTCATAGAGAACCTACTATTTGTAATGTTCATTTCTATAATTGCCTCAGTCAAATGTTCCTGTATATGTCTATAAATATGTATTTAGCTTCATCCTATAGAAACTTAGCCACCGTTTATCAATCTTGTCACTACAACCACACTTTACACACTGCCCAGAAACCATGATTACTACTGTATGTCCCTACACTTGCTTATTTGTGCAGTTTGTCATGGTTTGGACCTAAATTCTGTGACCTTCACTCTCTGCTGCAGGGGAATTCATTTGATAATAAATAACTGTATACCAATAGAATAAAATCCAAAATGTTTAAACTAAACAATAAACCAATTAAAGCATCATAATTTGATCTATATAATCTGCATGTTTACATGAAGTTTAAAATGTTTTTTTTTTGCATAAAACTAATTAATGCATAAAACACAAAAAATATTTAAAATCCAGTTTAAAATATTACCCTCAGTATTGTCTGTAATGGTGGAGCTTAGGAGTGCCTCCTGTTCCCTTTTTGTAGGGTACATAAGCACGTAAGAGTGATCCTCAGAATGAACAATCTCACTGTAAGAACACATCAACCACAGAGCATTAAGTCTTTAACATTATAGTGACTGCATCTCTTCAAATCCTAAAATCTGCAGTCACATTTCCTCAAATGGACAATACAGACATTTCTCACTGT
>JAFMOD010001135.1:421270-437337 GCA_019802435.1 Corydoras maculifer
GTATTATTTGTACTATTGTAAATTTAGTCAGTAGAATACCAGAAAAATAGTGACTAGATGCTAAATTGGGACCCAGTCTCTGTGCTACTCAGCTACTTTGTAGCAATAACTGTGCGACTTAGCAATGCAAAACATTTATGAGATAAAACAGTCCACTTGGTCTGCCTTGCGCATTATTTTTGTATTAATATCTAACCTGAGTTACCTGTATGTTACAAATGACCACAATCAACTGTAGAGACTTACACTTTAAACAAAGAGACATATTTCTTGTGAGAACTTTGACACCTGCCCTCACATGGACCTGGTACTGTCCCGGCTCCAAGTTGCATAACTGAAATGTGCTACACAAAATAAAGCACATGATAAGATGGCAGTGTAAACATACAGAATTAAAACTTGGTTGGATTCAAAACAACACACCTTTTACCCCAGCGATACTGAGTCTCGGTACACTTCACTGTTGTACCGTTTGGTGCAATCCCATAACACTCAGCTTTTGGGAGAGAAATCACCTGAATCTGATAGCAGAAATCTAAAATCTCTTGGGCTGTCTTTGTTAAGTTTTCCTCCATCCTCAGTATTTGAAACCAGTCTTTTTCTGTAAAGAGAATGAACGTCCAAATTAATGCTACATTCAGATTCTAAATGGCAGAAAGTTCATTATTTTTACAAATCTGCTGTCTTGATTATTTCTTCTTTAAGTGTTTCTATAAATATAAAATATTTCTATAAATAGTGCAGGATTTTAATGTTTTCATTTTTTTCACAAAGTGTGTGTGTGAATTTATTCAATTATGTCTTACAGGCTGTGAATATTATGAATATAACAAAAAAAAAGAATATTATTTTGGAGCTATGAGAATAAGTGTGTAAAAGGAATCTTTGATATTATGGGGATGTATAATTTTGCCCTGAGTGAATGAGAGCAAACGTGCTTTTGTAAATCTTTAAACTGCCTGAAATGTGGTTTATATCTTACAAAATTTATTATCATTATCACCCGCTTTATCCTCTATTAGGGTCATGGTGGGGTTCACCATGCCCATCCAGGGGAGAACGTCTCGGGCGCTGGGCAGATAGACCCAGGACAGGGCGCCAATCCATCGCTGGGCACACACTCACTCACTCAAACACACTCTACATGGGGCAATTTTGGAGAACTCTATTAACTTGATCCATGTTTTTGGACTGTGGGAGAAAACCGGAGAACCCGAAGGAAACCCACGCGGACACGGGGAGAACATGGAAACTCCACTCAGATGGGGATTCAAACTGGGAATCCCTAGCACTGAGAGGCGAACGTGCTAACCACTAAGTCACCGCCATCTTACAAAATTCTAACCAATAAATAAACATCCATCTGCATTTACAGAACATCAGTCTTTACTGTTAAACAAAGACGTTCATAAGTCAACAAAATCTTTTATTTACCTAGAACTTGAATCTTTATGGTCTTTTGTTGGCCATTCTTACTGTTGCACTTGTAGTCTCCACTGTCTTTTACATGCACTGACTCGATTGAATAATATGCCATCTTTCCTTTGTGAGTCCTTATAGTTAAGTCAGCAAGCTAACGTGGAAAAAAAATAAATCATTTTACTAAGACAAGTAAGTATACATGTATAAATCTGGTTATACCAAACACTGTCTGCATTACACCTTAGTGCGGTTGAAATTCCAGGTCACATCAAGGTTGGACTTGCCCCCATTCACCCTACACTGCAGAACAAGCGACTGACCAGGACGCAGCAGAATCTGCGAAGCTTCATTTTTGTTTGATGCCACATCAAGATCTGATCATAAAAAATATTTTACAATATTAATATTACAACAACTATAAATTAAATTAAAAAAAATTTATTTAGGAAGAACAAAAAAAAGAAAACAATGTTTAATAAAGTTATGATTATGTATTGGGAGTATGTTAACATGCCAACTAAGACACAACTTCCACATATTTTGCCTTTAAAAAAAACTTGTTATCTAATAAACACTAAGTATTCTAATCTAATTTTAAAGCAATAACACTCAAGACTTAACACGATACTTTTTACTTTGTGTCTGGCCATTCAGTCAAAAGATATTTTGCATTAAAATAAAGTAATGGAAAGTAAACCCTGTTTCCAATAAAAAAAACAACACACAGTTTTGAAAAAAAAACAGCAACAAAATAATTGGTACGGCCCTATTTTAGTATTTTTTAGCAAGCTGTCAGCCATGAACTGCAGTTCTTATATTAGGGCGTGTCATTGTGTATTTTCTATCATTAATACTGGAAAACTTTGCCTTGATCTGCGTGAAAAGTGCAAAAGACATGTAAAAATTGTCTTAATTATTTGTTGGTGTATTTTGGGCATCATGTGCAAAACCACCAATCAGCTTGAGACCTTAAGAGCCAGGTCTGACTTTGGTGGTGTTGTAGGATTACTGCGGCGCTGGGGGAGAAGGTGTTACCATAGTTGATGGACATTAATTACAGTTATTGAATGCACCTGAGACTTAAAACTGGCCGTGGGGAGAGAGACCGACCACGAGCTGGCTGCACGGTGGACCCGTCACACGTGCAGGACAATAATGCTGTAACAGCCCAGTGTTTTTGAATGTACACATGTCATATCGGCAATAAAGCCTGTTCGATGAGGTCAAATCCTGTAAGCTAGCATTGAGCATCATGCCTCACCTTACGCAGAGTGTAAGATATAGCCTTTAGTGTGCAGTCTGTTTAGTGTTTTAATAAAGCAGACCTTCCTTAGATTTGAATCATGATCTTACCATATGAATAAATCTCAGAACAGTCCTGTCCATATGGATTTGTAGCGCAGCATTTTATGTTTGAGTTGTCTTCGGCAAAATTCTTTATACTCCTTAATTTGTTTTCTGTACTTTCTTCCGTTAGCTTTCCTTCCCTTTATACATACACACAAAGACGCCATACAATTATATGTTTTTACTCATACACTAACAAAAATAGTGCAATATTTAATACTCTGGACAACAAAGACTTAACCTTCAGATTGAATTAGAATGTCTGTATGTTAACTAGAATCTCACTTCACTCTTACCTCATAAACTGTCCGTTATTGTACCAACTAATCTTTGGTTTAGGATTCCCCTCAGAAACACATATGAAATTCAAACTGTAATCTTCACCTTCAGTTACTGTAAGATGTGGAATTGAAGGTTTCTCTAAAATAAGAAAAGGGAAATGATATCCAATATGATTTGGGAATGACAAATATGTGATGTAAAATATATAATGCTTATACTGTGCAAAGGGTAAGAACATTACAAATGACATGCAGATTTGTAAAAGGCCTCTACATGCTCAGTTCATTACTGGTTGATTATTACTGTGTTTCTGGATGTGACTTACTTGCTGGTGATTGAATGTGAACTGATATGTTGATAGAGTTTGTTCCACAGTCTGCAGTATAAACTCCATCCACATCAAAAAACTGAAACGTGACCTTATTGCCTGTACCTCTGTGGAAAAAAAACAACTGTATTTTATTCAAATGTGGCTAAACTTTTATAAAAAAAATCTCAATTCAGTATTTGTTTTTGTCCACAGACCAACGCAATGATTATTATATGTATATACAACTACTACTACTACTACTACTAATAATAATAATTGTTGTTGTCATTATTAATAGTAGTATTACAACAAAAATACTTTTTAATACAGCTGTCTCTACAGTTTTCAAAGCTTAAGCACTACACATTATATTCAGGGAACTATAAATTTACTCTTTTGATCATAACTGCAGCACAAACAAACCAAGTAATGTTACATTGAGTAATGAAGGTGACATTACACAAATTTGACTGTCATTATAGACCCATCCTTATTTTCGTATTAAGTAAAAAAATCATAAATTAATCTGTATTGTGATAATATAACAAAGCAAATAAATAAATGAACAAAATGGCAAGGCAAGGTGTTCATTGTTGCGGCTTAATTTCAGTAGAAGTTTGTCATGTAATTAAATTAACTGAGGTATGCCATCAATGTTACCTAATTTTTGATGCAACACACACACACACACACACACACACACACGTACTCACCTTTGTTTCCAGAAGCATTCCATAGAATTGTCTAAATGAATTCGAACTCTTTGTCCTGCTGAAATTTCGAGCTTAACTGGTTGAAATCCATGAAGGTGCTTATCACTCAGTCTGCATGTGACATTCTGCATTAAGACATAAATACATGACTGTTCATTTATTACTGTTTGTTAACTTTATACATAGCTCAAAGGTTTAACACTAAATTTGTTCAAATCAAAAGTTTGCCATAGGGTCCCAGAGAACTGGAGGAGCTCTTCTGGCCAAACGCTGGTTAAATATTTGAACAGCACCCATGTTTAGTTAATAAGTTTGCTTAATAAAAATGCTTTTTAGTTTATTAACTTATTGGCACCTATAAATGTCAAAGAGAACTGAAGAATGTATTGTAATTTTAAGAGAGCTGTGGTGAGTTCCAAACTTCTGCATTTGCTCCTTGCAGTGTCAGTTCTGCTTTTATAATTAATTTTATTAATAATCTGTACTAGCTTAATTTACTTATTGTAAAATGTCATCAAATATACAAAATCATTTTTTCATAACTTATTAACTTCTGCTTTTTTTAACCTTTGGCCTTTTTAAATTTTGTGATTTGCAACCATAGGATCAACCGCTACGCCTGTTCAAAATGTGTTTTGCTAATACATCAATCTTAAGCATGGAATAGCACAAAGAAAATCATTATTACGTTTTGGTTTGAGTCACAAGAGAGACGATGTGCATCTTCATCTTGACAGCATCTCTGGTACTGGGTACTGCATGTGGGTATAGTGCCATACACTAAAATAAACACTAGGGTAAGGCATAAAAAAATGTTATTTTGTTTGTAACTTATGTAGATACTAATACTAAAAGCATTACCATGAACAAAAATGATTTTCATGACTACAAGTTCAGTACTAAATTTACTAATGTACTATAATAATCATTATAAAAGCAATATTAGAAGCAGTGTCTGCAGCGAAACAAATATCATTACAACATGCAAACTAACCATCAACAGCAACAACGCGAAAAACGAAAAATAATTGAAATTGAAAAAAAAAAAAAAATTATGCACTTAATGCTAAAGATTATGATCTTTTACATGCCTGTTCATGAATCTTATTTGTCATTCAGGATACTTACTCATGAGAAGTGTGCTTGTCCTTAACTGCATTGTCTGAATTCATAACAGCATTAACCATCAGAGACTCAAACACGAAATGGGATGTAATGAAACGAGAGGCGCAAAGACTTTCAGTGAGACTACTTCTGCCTATACGATGAGCCCTTTTGTTTCTTTCGCACTTTCTCACCCAGATCCTCGCCCTCTCGCTCACTCTCTTTGTGGTTTCCTTTAACTGCTTTTAAATGAATCTATCATTTGTAGAAAACTATTTCTATATTAATATACTATTGTTTTTTTAGATGACATACAACATACATTTGTTAATCATTTATACCCCCTTATTTTTACACACGTTCATTTAAGTTCCACTATTTATTAATATATAGATAGTCTGTGTGTCTTCCTTGTGTTGAGAGTATGCATTGAAGATACCAACTGTGTGTGTGTAAAGCTTAGTAATTTATTTAATTGTGGCTAATAAAGCCAGTTCTAGTTCAAATTCTGCATGCCATCAGTTTTCAGTAATTAAAATCTGTCACTTTTGATGGCAAAACCTGGGAGTAAAAAACAAGTATGTAAATACCAAGTCCCCATCACCAGGGCATCTTGCTCAGACCCTGAAAAGCATTTAGTTAGGCCCAGGCCATGGTAGCAACGCACATGGATCAAAAGCACCGGTTCCATGAACTTTAGAAGTGCAAATTAAAGATATATGGGTGCTGTGAGGTCTGATCCAAGTGGCAGGTTTTCAGCCCCCTTTCTGACTGCTGCCCTACTCCAATAAGAATGGAACTGGAAGATGATGCAGCATTGTATTTTGTGCTGTTTGAAAGGGACCCAAAGAATCAGTGTTTAGCTTCCACCACTGTGGACGGTACAGATCACCTTGTCAGCTAAACCCATTAACAGAACCAGTGGTGGTCTTTTGTACTGTACAGTCTATGAATATCCAACAGCTGTGACCGGCTGGCCAGAGGTGGCTGCTCACAAAAAGGCACAATGTTGTAGCTATTGTTGACCTAGTGGTACTGAAACAGTTCGTATCCCAGCTGACTGTCATAAGAGCACAATGTAACCGGTGCCACCACCCAACACTCAATCAGGCTATCAACCTGGCCGAGAATCAGGTTGACAGAGAACATGGAAACTCCACCCAGATTGGGATTCAAACCTGGATCCCCAGGGCTGAGAGGCGAATATGTTAATCGCTGACTGGAACAGCACAAGCCACCAAAATCTTTTATTTTTACCGATATATTTATTCTTTTTTTCTGTGAACACTGAAATAAATTGGGAAAACATTGGGAAAATTAACAGTGTATTATGTCAATATTGTATTAAAAAGTTAAACCTGGAGGAAATCAACGCAGACACGGGGAGAACATAAAAAATCCACTCAGATTGGGATTCAAACCTGGATTTCCGGCACTGAGAGGCGAACCAGTAAGCCACTGTGACACCCGCTTATTACATATTAAATAAGTTTTTAATAGTCATATAAGCCCATATAAGCAGCGATAGATTGGCGCCCTGTCCTGGGTGTATTTGCCCAGCACCCGAGACATCCTCCCCTCCCCCCTGCGACCCTAGTAGAGGATAAAGCGGAAGATAATGGATGGATGGATAATAAAATACCCACCATCCATCCATCCATCTATTATCTTCTGCTTTATCCTCTATTAGGGTCGTGGGGGGGTTCACTAAGCCCATCCAGAGGAGATAGTCTCGGGTGCTGGGCAGATACACCCAGGACAGGACGCCAATCTATCACTGGGCACACACTCACACACACAAACACACTCTATATGGGGCAATTTGGAGAATTCAATTGACATGATCCATGTTTTTGGACTGTGGAAGCAAACCGGAGAACCCGGAGGAAACCTACGCAGACACGGAGAGAACATGGAAACTCCAACTCAGATTGGGATTCGAACCTGGAACCCCCAGCGCTGAGAGGAGAACATGCTAACCACTGAGCCACCATGCCGCCCTAATAAAATACCAACCCTTTGAATTGAAACATTTATTTTGGATGCTTTTAAGGACAGTTCTGCAGTTTGTAGGTAGCTTAATTAAAACTCCCAACCCAGGCCCTGTACTAATTGCATCTGTACCCAAAATGCACCGCGCTGCTGGTGCGCGCTCGAGCTGTAAGGAGCAGAAAACAACAACAGTGATCGGAGCGGAACAACGGCGCGCGTTGCTGCCTTTCAAATCGGCCCCGCGAGTCCTCACAAAGCACGATGTGCGAGTGAGCGCTCCGCCTCGATGCTAACGGCTGACTTCCACTCTAGTTTTTCCTCGAAGTGTGGAATATTTGGCAGGATAGAGACGATCGCGGTCTCCCTATGTTTGAACGTCTTTTGGCGGCGGCGGCATCAACGGTGCCATGAATAGCGGACTCCCGGTCTCGGCTGCACCGCTCGGCGGCGTCGGAATACCGGGTGTCAAGGTGAAATTCTGCCGCTATTATGCAAAGGACAAGACCTGCTTTTATGGCGACGATTGCCAATTCTTGCACGAGGATCCGTCCGCGGCGGGGGCCGTGCTTACAGGAGGCGGTAGCCCAGTGACTTTAGCTCTGGCCGGTGGCGCCGTGACCACCGCTGCAGGGTATCCACTCGGGGGAAGTGCCGTCGCAGCAAGCTGTCCAACCGGCGGACCGTCAAGTGTTACCAAAAAGACCGAGGCCATGGGACATGCAGGGGCGGCTCTGGACGGCCAGTTATTAAGTAGTAAGTTTGATTTGCACCGAGGCCTAAAAATGCGCCCACCTCAAGTGGAGCACGGAGGCGCGCCTCAATGCGGCTTCCTCTTCAAATCGAGGTTGAGGATCCGATCGGGGCCTCTCCCAGCCTTACCAAAACAATACAAGGAAGTCCGATTCGCCTTGCAAGCGTTCTTTGTTTTGACAAAAAGCACGATATCCTGGCATATTATTATTATTACTAGTAGTATTATCACCAGTTGCTCAACGAAGGCTTTATTGTTTATGCATTGTTTTGTTTAAGTACACGAACAGGCTGCACAACCTGTTAATGTTTACACTGCAATCTAAGCTTTGCTTGAAGTTGTTAGCGGAGAACAACGATTTTTAATCCGATATAAAGGAAGTTTAAGTTTAGATCATATCGTGTGGAATCACGTTAACCTCGCCAGTGTCAATGTTGCAGCATTAGTGTTGAACAATGTATCAAGTAAAAAAACGATTTCGCCGTAAACTATTTAAGTGAAGGAATTCCTGCAACACACCAACCCCCAAAATATATCTTCTAAATCAAACAACCAGTTGCAATTTAATATTTATGTTGAACTTCACTACATATTTTGTTTTTAGATGACTGCAGGAGCTTAGCGCGTCAGTTGACCAAAATCTCTACGTCAGTGCCAAACCGGGCGCTGATTGGCCAGTCATTCCCACAGCGCCTCGGCCTCCTTTCAGACGTTTTTGTTTGTGTATTAAAAGAATTAAATTAATAATATAGTTCAGTGATAAAGTTCTAATATTGATATTAAACGTTTATAAGTAAAAAGCATAACAGTAGTTTATTATATTTGAGAAATATAAATAATAAAATACAACTTTTAAACCCCACAACACTCAAAAGTTAGGACAGAGACAAAATAATTTTTTTTAATAATACCGTAATGCTTTAGTAACTCTGTTCTGGAAGGGGGTGGCATGGTGGCTTAGTGGCTAGCATGTTCTCCTCTCAGCACTAGGGATTCCTGGTTCAAATCCCAATCTGGATGGAGTTTCCATGTTCTCGTTGTGTCCACGTGGGTTTCCTCCAGGTTCTCCGGTTTCCTTCCACAGTCCAAAAACATGGATTAAGGTCAATTGAATTCTCTAAATTACCCCATTATAGAATGTGTTTGTGTGTGTGTCCTTGTGAGTGTGAGCCCAGCGATATATTGGCGCCCTGGTTATTGGTGTATTTGCCTGAAACATTCTCTCCTGGATGGGCATGCCCCCCCCCCCCAGTAGAGGATAAAGTGGAAGATAATGGAATGATGGATGTTCTAGAAGGTTTAAGAATCAGCAGATTGACAAATGTGATTATACTGATAAAAGTATCAAATAAGCATCTACAAAGCTGACACCATACAAACTTATGATTTGTGATTAAACATTGTAACAAACTTTATTAAACAATTATCAGTCAGTTCAAAGACAGTCTTTCTTAGTTCGAGATAATAAATTCAGATTTTTGATTGACGATCTTTCACAGTGCATCATTTTCAGGGAGTTGAGAATTGCTTTAGTGTAAAGACTTTCGTCTGAATTGGCAAAGTTATGTTTGTTTTATTTTTAGGAGTTTTATTCTTAGGAATTGTATTCTCCTATTTTCATAATAAGCATTTTGTTAAACTGGTTGGTTTGAAATCTCAAATGTTCATTTGATGTATTATTACACATTTGTAAATGTAAGTATGCATTTACTGTGTCTTTTGCACATTTGCAAATTAATTATGCTTACAATGATTAAAATACAGACACATTTGACAATCATTTTGCTACAATTATTCCACAATGTTGTAAAGTATTCATCAGCTGATTACTGTAGGCGGCCTTAGTAATAGTAAATATGTGGAGTTTGGTTTATAGCTATTTGTTCTGTTAAACAATTTACGTTTGTTGTTTTTTTAGGGCTGCACCTCACATTCAATTTCTTTATCGATTAGTCTAATGATCCTTTTTTTAATTAGACAATTAATCTAAAAGCTATTACAAATTTTGGCAACATTAATGTGTTTGGAATTGAATTAACTTCTCCAGAATAATGAAAAATAAAAACCTTTAATATTAAAATATTTTCTTTTATCGAACACAGTGCTCTTTTGAAACACAAAAATGCTTTGTTATTAACATGAATTCTTATTAAAAAAAATGCATTCTATTGTGTTACTTTTAGTCCCTGGGATGGATGGGGGTGATGGAAATCTCACCAACTCTTATTTTAGCAGCAGCTTTATTGGGGTCAATGGGTTTGGGAGCCCAGCAGAGCCCAAATACTCAATGATGCAGGTGTGTACACAGACTGTTCTCTCACATGCTTGTTTTCCCCCTTCAGAACTTTCAATTTCATTTCTGAGAAAAACAAAAATGTTCTTTTCATGATGGTAGTTTATTATTAGTCTACATTTGCAATGTTTCTAACAATAAAATTCTTATGTTGTTTGAAACTGGAAGATAAGTAAAATTCTGTTAAACAAAATAGGCGTATTGGCATTTACTTGTATACTTTTTATACTTTGTATACTTTTTAAGGTCACCATTTTTAGTTCAATTAGTTATTTAGTACTTTAATATTTACTGTTGCAATGATGTTTCACTAAAATTAAATCTCTTCAACATCTTGCATTTATTAACTGTTTATATCAAAGCTGTACAAAACTGGAAGACGCATTGCAGTGATTTAATATTTTGCAATGTGGGAATTTTTACTGGAACACCAGAATCAGTTGGCTCTATTTGTAAAATGTTTTTTTTTAATAAATAGAAAAAAGGAATTATCGTGGTGGTTGAAGTGCATCTCCCTAATAGTCGCCTGTGTGTTTTTCAGAGAATGACCAGCAGCAGCAGCTCCCCAAGTCTCATTAATGATGGTGCCAAGAATTACAGCCACAGCACTCATGGTGAGCTGCAATCTGCTTTTTAGTAGTGAAGTGAAATGCATTATTCAGAGTTAATTGGCTCTTAATTTTGTTGTGCTTTGTTTTCATCACAGATTCAGTTAGTTCTCCGACTTCCTCTTTGTTTAGTGACTTTGGTGCTTTGAATCTAACGCAGAGGCGAAAGGTAACATTTCAGGAAAATCCAAACATGGTAATGATCATATAAAGAAGCTTTATTCTGTTCTGTTTTTCATACCACACCACAGTTTACTTATAAGACTTAATCTTAACATCCAAATTTTGTGATGATAGTTACTTATTGATTTCCAAAGTCAAAGAATTTATTAGTGTAGTGTACTAATTATAAACCATGGCTTTGCATTTTGTTACAGGCTCAAGACAAAATAAATGTTTATCTGTGTAGGCAGTGTAAACATGGTTCTTTTTTTCATCCAGATTTAACTGTTCTGTATGTAGATTTTTAATGTTGGATTGTTCCAAATGCTTGAATATAGCAGTGTGCAGTGCATTCAGGTGCTATTTAAATGACTTCTTAAACCATGTGCATTGTGTCTAATAGTGATGGAGGATAATACAAATTAGTTGTTCATATGTTAATTTGCTGTGTTATGCATCAAAGAAACTGTTAAATCCATCCATCCATTTTCTTCCACTTTATCCTATATTAGAGTCGCAGGGGGGTTCCCCATGCCCATCCAAGGGAGAACGTTTCGGTGCTGGGCAGATGCACCCAGGACAGGGCGCAAATCGTTCGCTGGGCACACACTCACTCACACAGACACACACTCTATATGGGGCAATTTGGAGAACTCAATTGACTTGATCCATGTTTTTGGACTGTAGGAGGAAACCGGAGAAACCGGAGG
This sequence comes from Corydoras maculifer, assembly GCA_019802435.1. Taxonomy (NCBI): domain Eukaryota; kingdom Metazoa; phylum Chordata; class Actinopteri; order Siluriformes; family Callichthyidae; genus Corydoras; species Corydoras maculifer. The sequence goes on from JAFMOD010001135.1 coordinate 432,965, forward strand.
AAACCCACGCAGGTGGAAAACATGGAAACTCCACCCAGATGGGGATTCAAATCGGGAATCCCTAGCGCTGAGAGGAGAACATGCTAACCACTAAGTCACTGTGCTGCCCTAAACTGTTAAATAGTACAGAAAAGGCATTGGCAGGCATACTGAAGCAGTTGGGTTAAATTTGTCTAGTAGATTTAACCGTAAGTGAACAAGTGTTTCAACTCCAGAAGTACAGACGTGTCTGATCCAATTGTACCAAAGCAACAAACACGAACATTACCACTATAGTATCGTTGCCACTAGAGTACTGAGAATTATCTCCTGCCCAAATAATACTTGCTCCATGGAATACAAAGAATCAGATGCAATACAGTCTGTGATTGTAAAATGACTGAGTGCATCTGTATGTTAAATGGAAGTGTAGAAACAAAGAATTGTCCCTAATGAAGTGAATTGTGAGTGTATTATCTAAAGGCTGTCAGGTTGACTTTAGAGAATAAGTACTCCCTGATGCCTCACTGAGAAATACCATATAACCACAACACAGCCTGTTGATCAGGAGGGGGGAAATTGTCATAGTCATTGTCAGTTTATGATTCCTCCTTTACATACTGATGTTAAAAAGTTGATTTTTTTTAAACAAAAGCTTTATGTTATCTTTATAGACCGACCTTGCAGAATTATCCACTCTTAACATAACTTAGAGATTCCAGTAGTTAATCAAAGTTGTCCTGCTGTTCTGTTACTATTATGTTGTAGGGGTTTTATAATACACTTGTAATATTGTTTAATTTATGATAAAGTTTGTGTGACTAAAAACGTTAACGTCGACTTGGTTCCACTTTGTAGATTGGTTTGGTTTTGTGTTTAACCCCTCGCTTCTCTTCAAAGCAATGTTTTAAGTATGATATCATTTTCAGCACTGCCAGAGTGGAACAAGTTTTAAATTGAGTTGTTTAAGCTTTGCATTTCCAAACCTCTTGGTTGCTTCATGTAATTCATGTTACACCTGGAGTGAAATTCAGCCTCCAATTTGTATCTTAATTCACAACGTACATTTATTTGACATTAGATCTCACTTCCTCACTCTATTTTCAAATGCATGTAGATAATTACAGAGTCCAATTATTTTTAGTTAATGGCAGATGATGTTTTTGTTTTGTGTGTGTTTTTTTTTTTTTTTTTTTTTGGTTCCTCAAGCAGGCTCCTAATCCTGCAGCTACAGAATTTATACCTAAAGGAGCACCGCGCATGTCTAACTTGTCCCAAGCTGCAGTATCTGCGTTTCCTTCCCAGATATTCCCTCATCCTGGCCTGAGTAGCTCAACAGCAGCGGGCCTTGCACCTGGTGAGGGATGGTGTTTTTTTGTTTTTTTTTTGTGTGTTCACTTTTATTGAAGGCTGCCGCATGATCTTTAATCTCTTTCTTTTCAGGCATGTCTTTGTCTGCTGGGTCGTCTCCTCTTCACTCGCCAAAAATCACACCCCACACCTCTCCTGCTCCCCGGCGCCGCAGCCACACCCCTAATCCCAACCCACCCAATTACATGGTGCCCACAACAGCAGCAGAGCAAGGGGGTGCTGCTCACATCATCCAAAAAGAGACTGTTGGTGGAACTACTTACTTTTACACTGATAATACCCCAGGACCCATGACTGGAATGGTATGTGCCAGATTTCTACCTTCTGGAATGTTGCTTCTCTTTAGACATAAACTAATCTAATTTTGCTTCCTTTACTTGTTTAGGTGTTTCCTACATACCACATCTATCCCCAAACAGCACCTAATGTGGCATATATGCAGCCCAAAGCTAATGCGCCATCCTTCTTCATGGCTGATGAGCTCCGGCAGGTAGTTTGTTTTTGAATTTATTTTTTATTGAACGCTATAAGTAGAAAAAGGATGATGGAATCTCTGTCTTCCGATTTGTTTTCAAGCTCCTTGTATTGTATAGGTTATTTTTCATGGACATATATGTTCTGATATCATATATGTCCGAAAGTGGACACTGCGATTAACGAACACTGTTTGCTTTGTAAGTGGTGTATTTAGTCAGCAACAATGTCAAAGTAGGTGGTACATGTCAACTAATAGGCCACATAAATGTTAGGTTCTAGGGTTTCACAACAGAACATTATCCAGAGCTCTGCTCTGCCTGCGGTAGTCATTTTATTTTCTTTTTGCTGCACATGCATTCAGATATCTTAATGACTTAAAAAAATGTAAAACACCAGGCCAGTCCTCCTTCTTCCACTGCACCATGGCCAAATTGTAAAGTTCACATCTCTGTTGTTGGATTTATTTGTGGTGGGCTGGTTAGCGTGACTAACCTAGTATTTGATTATTAGTATTTTTATGCAGCCTGCATCAATTTACGTGATAAAACCCAGGGCAGTTATAGTTCAGAGGTTAGGGTTTTTAGGGGTTCAATCTCTCCCCACTGTGGGACCTTCAATAAGACCTTAATCCTTCAAGCGTGGTTTATTGTTAACCTAATTATCTGTTTGATGTGTGCTAATAAACATTTGGTGTTCAGTTTATCAGTGTATATTTATAATTCTATGTTTCTTGTAACTGTTATTGTATTACCAATTATGTCAGTTGGCTATTTTTTTGGTAGCTATTGCACACCAGAATCAGACGTGTTGTTGTTTTTAACTTGGTTATACCATCAGCAAGTATTAAATAGATGGTTATGCTTACTCATTGCTTCTAAAAACATCCTCTACAATAATACAATATTTATTTGCTGCGTGATTAAAATCCACCACCTGACCACTGTTATCATGATGAAACCAATGTTATTCACCATCTTCTGTTAATGGTTTTGTGGTTGCTTTTGTATAATTTTTACATATTCTGGGTTATTTGCAAATAGCATCAATGAGGTGTTATTTGCTACATGTGTCTGTTTAGAACTTCAATGCTGGTTAACTGATGTTAAATGAACAGCGCTAAATATGTTGAAGAAAACCACTGTGTTTATTAATTTGGTTAATGTACCAGAACACAAAGTAATTCCACTTTTACTTTTTACATGCTTTTAGTTGTTTTAGATGGGAAAAAAACAGCTGATTATTAAAATGTATATTGAGTCCATACTGCTAAAACATATTTGAGTACAGTTAAATGCGTTTGGTCACTTTGTCTCCTTGACACTTGACACAAGGTGTTGTAAGCACAGAATTTGTGGAAAACCATCTCAATGTATAGAAATAGAGGGATGCAGCTCGATTCAGGTTCCCAGCATTTTTTGGAATATTACACATTATTAGAAAGGAAACAAGACACAACAGGATAATATTTCTGCACATTCAGACTTATGATAAAATGTAGCTACGTATTTGTATTGTACTTTGTAGTACATTCTAATTGAGTGACTTAATAAGTGCTGCCAAGACTGTCAGCAGTTATAGTAAGTATTCAATTCACAAAATGCTAATTAAAAATCATGCACTTTTTTTCCTCAGGAGCTGATTAACAGGCATCTCATAACAATGGCACAAATTGATCAATCTGAAAACACAGGTGAGTGTGTCATGACTGTTACTGCATTAAAAAAAAAGTGTGATATGAGACTGATTGCGAGCGATGTCTAAAATGTGGTCAGTGTGTCTGCGCTTACCTTCTTTCAAAAGTGGGGCCACTTCCTCCATCTGGTGTCAGAAAGGTTGCTGAAACCGTTACGCACATTGCTACTGACTTAAGAACTAACATGTTTATTCAATAAATAAAACTTAATAATTTTAAGGAAAGTTGATTTAGCAGCAGATATATGCTTATACAACTTTTAATCAATAAAACGTTTAGAAGCAACACTCATCTGTATTGTTAGTTCATATTAAGTGTAATTGAGAAAATTTGTATGTATATACATATTATATGTATATATATATATATATATATATATATATATATATATATATATATATATATATATATATATTATATACATTCACCGGCCACTTTATTAGGTACACCTGTCCAACTGCTCGTTAACACTTAATTTCTAATCAGCCAATCACATGGCGGCGACTCAGTGCATTTAGGCATGTAGACATGGTCAAGACAATCTCCTGCAGTTCAAACCGAGCATCAGTATGGGGAAGAAAGGTGATTTGAGTGCCTTTGAACGTGGCATGGTTGTTGGTGCCAGAAGGGCTGGTCTGAGTATTTCAGAAACTGCTGATCATCTGGGATTTTCACGCACAACCATCTCTAGGGTTTACAGAGAATGGTCCGAAAAAGAAAAAACATCCAGTGAGCGGCAGTTCTGTGGGCGGAAATGCCTTGTTGATGCCAGAGGTCAGAGGAGAATGGCCAGACTGGTTCGAGCTGATAGAAAGGCAACAGTGACTCAAATAGCCACCCGTTACAACCAAGG
>JAFMOD010001135.1:437616-458794 GCA_019802435.1 Corydoras maculifer
GCTGACCATGTCCATCCCTTTATGACCACAATGTACCCAACATCTGATGGCTACTTTCAGCAGGATAATGCGCCATGTCATAAAGCTGGAATCATCTCAGACTGGTTTCTTGAACATGACAATGAGTTCACTGTACTCAAATGGCCTCCACAGTCACCAGATCTCAATCCAATAGAGCATCTTTGGGATGTGATGGAACGGGGGATTCGCATCATGGATGCGCAGCCGACAAATCTGCGGCAACTGTGTGATGCCATCATGTCAATATGGACCAAACTCTCTGAGGAATGCTTCCAGCACCTTGTTAAATCTATGCCACGAAGAATTGAGGCAGTTCGGAAGGCAAAAGGGGGTCCAACCCGTTACTAGAATGGTTTACCTAATAAAGTGGCCCGTGAGTGTGTGTGTGTGTGTGTGTGTGTGTGTGTGTGTGTATATATATATATATATATATATATATATATATATATATGAAGATCATATTTTTGTTCTTTTTTTCTTTAAATATAAATGTAAACTTTCAAAGTTTGCTGTAAAACAGTTGCCCTGAATAATTATCCTGGATCTCATGAGAATCCTGACTGTGATAGTTGCGTCATGTAAACAATATGGCTGAGTGGTTGTGCAGCTTTTACTGTTAACCTTTATTCACAGTTTTACCGCAGTAAAAAAATATATAATGCTGTTCCAAAGTTGCTACATGTGTACATTTAATCTTGAATGTTGTTATTTAGGGGTTCCTTCTGAGGTGGACAGTTACCACAGCTTATTTCCATTGGAACCTCTTCCCCCACCAAACCGCCTTCAGAAAACTAGCAACTTCAGTTACATCACTTCCTGTTACAAAGCAGTGAACAGCAAAGATGACCTGCCTTACTGTCTGAGGAGGATACATGGTAAAATTCCATACAGACCACAGACTTGTGTATCAATCACTCATCATTAATGCCACAACCTTGTTCCTTAAAATGTCTATTACTTACCAAATGGATGACCTTTGCATTTGTAAATTTACAGACTATAGCTGACTATGGCTTATTATTTTCAGCACTGCAGTGACACAGATGTGGTTTTGGCCTGTGAGGATGTGTTTTGTTGGTACAAGTGCCAAACTATAGCTCAAACTATAATGTTAATTGCTGTCACTTCTACCTTTTTAGTCTGTCTTGTACAAGATAAGTATCTCCTACTGTAGAGTTTGGTTACTAGTCATCCTCTTGTTCTTTATCAGTGGTCAGAGAACAGACTTAAACCCCACTATCACAATTATTACTGGCATCGTAGTTTTTTCCTCAAATAGTACTTCACGCATAAGAGGGCCTTTTAGTTAAATGTAAGTATCAATGTAACAAAAACAGATAGACTATGGGTTTAAAGTGGAAAACCACAAACTGTATGTATATGGGTAGTGGAAATAATTAAATTTGATAGAAGAGGTTTTACACACACCCTGGTCTACACCTGTTCTTTGTTGTAAAGCACATCATTCATTATATGCAGTATAAGCTTGTGCCCGAGTGCAAAGCCTAACCTCTGTTCTTTAATCACTACTTTATACAATAAATAGACACAACTTGTTACAGCAACTTTTTTTCTCCACTTTGATTTTGCATGTTTTGGTTTTGTAGCAGTGACCATGCCTTGTAACATGCCATGCCATACAATGGTTTACTTAAAGTACCTGGACTGCCAAAGATTAGAAACAGTTGTGTTACTGTAAATTTGCTAGAATTCAAATGAAGATGAAATGTGCATCCTTTTATTAATATTTAGATACAGTGCCGGCCATTAATTCCACTTTCTTCTGTTCTGTCACTCTGTCGCTAGATTTTACAGAGACTGGATATTTGATCACAAAATACATATGCTGAAATGTCTTTGATGCTGCGTTTAGGTTTTAATGCAAAGCTTTAAAAAATGTAGCTGAAGTGTTGTGTTAATGGGGAATGTGATTATGAGATGCAAAAGCACTGCAGTGTTTTCATGAAGACAAACGCCTGCGAAATGAAGAAGAGAATTTCGCCCCCCCGAATCTATTTTCCTAAATCCACCCTGCATCCATGTTCTTTACATTGCTGACTAGCTAGTAGTACATACAGCCTTCTCTCTCTTAAACCAACTACAGTATATCTACATTTTATCGGAAGAATACGTAGAATTACACATTAGTTCACTGTAGTTTAGGTTGTGGGTGGTGTAATTATTGTAATGTTCTATGGTAAACTAAAGAGATGACTGTTTGTTTCCAGGTTTTAGGCTTGTGAATACAAAATGCATGATGCTGGTAGACATGTGGAAAAAGATCCAGCACTCAAATGCAGTCACACTTCGTGAGGTCTTTACCACAAAGGCTTTTGGAGATCATTGTAAGTGTGTTATACTTAATTGTTTTTATGTATTCATTAAAACCTGTGCATGTTCTGCCTTTTTTTTGTGTGTATGGGCACGTATTCAGGTGTGTGTTTGTTTTCATGACCGTGCTCTTTTGCAATAACAACACTGTGTAGTTCTTGGTGTACAGTTTTATGTGCGAACAGATTTGATTCATTGTGAATTTGCTTTTCTCTCAGCATTGGTGTTCTCATATGACTTCCACGCGGGGGCTGAGACCATGTACAGCAGACATTTCAACGACCCAACGGCCGACTCCTACTTCACCAAGAGAAAATGGGGTGAGGTGTCTTCACCACCTTAAACTGCTTTTCTTGTCTAGGCAAAGATAGGATCTTGTGATAGGCTCTGTTGCTGACAGTGGGTGCACAATAAAGGTTTTGCACAATATAGCTGATGAAGACATGTGATTTATTTCGGTTGTAACTTTCCAAAATCAGTTAGCATTGCTTACTTTTGTATTCTGGAAAACCGTTTTTGAATGTGGAAATTCGAGAACTCCATTAAAAAAGAATTTGTAAAATGGGATATTTTAGTTTGTATCAGGTTTGTATGCAATTTATCTGGAAGGCCTCCAAAGTTGGGTCTTTAAATTGTAGAAATATGGTTTTATAAGCTGTTATATGTGCATTTTCTTTTATTGGCACTATGAAGCCCAGGAGTGGTGTTGGCATATTTTAAAACCCACTTATTTATAGCAGATCTGCAAACATATTTCAGTGTAGTTGTCATTTACACATTTATTTTAATTACACAGCTGTTTTAATAAACTAACAAGCACTTTACACTTCATGTATATTTTGGAAAGCAAGCTTAGTTATTATTAACGAAGAAGACTATTCAGGTGTCATCATCTGTCCTCCTTCTTGCGCTTGATGTCTCACTGTTTGTGTAAAAACACTTTACTCATGCACTCAAGTTTATTTGTGTGTGTGTGCGTGAGGGAGAGGGGAAGAAACAGGGAAAGAGGAAGTAGTGGTTGAAACTGCTTCTTTGCCAGGTGGGGTACCTGTAACAGTACAGCCAGAGGGAGGAAGCAGATCTCTTTACACACTATTAGCTGGACGATGCATAGGGTTGTTTTGTTTGAGTTGTGTAAAAGGATTTTTTTTTCAGACATCTGTCATGTTGTTCAGTGGAATTAGAAATGGAATTAGACATTAGACATTATCAATTTATTTATGGTGGCCCTATATATAGCCTCCCAAGAAGAATATTTAGGACTTAATTCTCTGGATTGGGTGCTAATGTGGCATTCTGCATGGACATTTTATGTTCTCCCACTGTCAGTGATTCTACCAGGAACTGCTTTGCTTGAGATACCTGATTGCCCCTAAATGTGAAATTGTGTTTGTCCCACCTGTTTTCTTCCCATTTGGCCCAATGAATCCCTGGGATTGGCTCCAGGCCAAACCTTGCAGTTATAAGGGGAAAAAAATAATTTGGGTAAATAAAAAAAAGTTTTTATTGTAATTGTAAGAAGTCTTTTAAATTATTTTTTTTTATTAAATATTGTTTTCAGTTACCTGTTTTTTAAATTCTGTTTTGGTTGAAAAGTATCCTCAAAGTAATGTTAATTGCAGGGCATACACTGACACACATGAGCAATTGTGAAGCTATTCATTAATAAATTTAGGTGTAAAAACATTTTTATTAAAGAACTGTACTGATAAAGCTTTATTAGCGTACATTGTTATGTTACAGTGACTTTTAATAAATGTGTATGTTGTTCTTGTAGGTCCACATGAGCCCCCACCTCCTCGGCAGCATGCAGGCCTGCTTCCAGAATCCCTGATCTGGGCTTACATTGTGCAGCTAAGTTCAGCCCTGCGCACCATCCATACAGCTGGCTTGGCGTGCAGGGTCATGGACCCCAGTAAGATCCTAATCACTGGAAAAACCCGGTAAACACATATTTCATAAGCACATTCATTTATCTTTAAATGTATTTGAAATAAATACCTCGATAAAATACACAGATATCTAAACTATTCACATGAAATGAATGGAAATTAGATTTGAATTAAATAAAGTGTATACATTATACAACTAGGTTTTTTTTTTAAATATGCTCTATATTGAATCTTAGCTTTTGTTAAATTTAAAGGTTCACATCCAACTGAGTTGTTTAACCTGTGAACATGCTGGTTTGTGGTGATGTGGTATTTTTAATTAAGGGCAGTTAGATTACACAAAAAGTGAATGCAGAAGTCTTATTTTGGTCTAGATTTCTGTTCCTGAAATACAGCTCTCAAAATGGTAATCTGCTTATGTAGTTCTGTTGTTAATGACGCTATACCCGAGTTTCGAATTAATACACTTGTTAAACTGGGTTACTTTGGTCTTTAAAATGCACTAGTAGTTCTGTGGTTTTTCCAGCAACCAACACACTTGTTTTTTTTAAACATTTTTTTATTTCAGCTCCTAAAAGGCGAAATACTAAATTGCCACTCATTGTGTAGCTTTTAGTTTTTTTATTGCCTGTGTAAATAATAGAAATACAGTGGAACCTTTGCTTTTTTTGGTAATCTGTTCGCAAAGAATCTGTAAAATCTGGAATTGATGGAAACATGGGCAGCTATTTTCATTTAAATCAATGTGAATTCAATGAATTCATTCTTAAGAAACCAAAATACATAAAACATGTTTTATAGAGAATAAATGTAAAAGGAATTATGTATACACAAGTCCATTATTTATATATATTTAAAGATTTAAAGACTAATTTAAAAAGTAAATTAATATTTAACAGAACAGAATCAAAAATTTTCACCTTCTAACTCTTTTTGCTGATCCAAATTAATAACTTTAGTATCTGGTTTGTTAACGCTTTTTGCTACATTTGTACATGTGGCCTATTTCAGGAGTCAGTCATATTTTGTAATGATTTTCTTCTTCAACTCGATTGTGTTTCTTATCTTTTTCTTTGATGGGCTGCTGGCTGTAGAATTTATTTATTTTTTTGTTTTGCCTCCATGTTGCAGCTAAAAGTAAAGTGATATTTTTGTATAGTGATGGCATACGCTGTAGGTAAAAATTATATTATACTATTACTCCAATTAAGAGTCCTAATTCAATATCCCATGTAATTACTCAGTTGTGCAGAATTTACTGGATACTGGAGATTTTGTTTGTGATTGTAAAAATTCTTTGTTAGAAATACCTAAATTTATCTATAAAATCGTGCTGGTGGTTTGATTGTTCTTTTTATTTTTGCCAGGTTACGGGTAAACTGTGTAGGAGTCTATGATGTCTTAACCTTTGACAATAGTCAGTCCAATCACCTGGCACTGATGCCCCAGTACCAGGTATATCACATCTTACAGTGATGTTATATTCCCTCTGTTACCTTCTAAAGTTCAGTTATCAGTTTTAAAGTGTTGATTGTTATATATCCGACACCTTTACGTTAAAATATTTTGTGTGTTCTTTAGAGGCACTACAGGTTTCTAAATTTTTCATTTTAATATTTTTAATAGGAATTGTGACTTTTTACACATTGTCACTGTGTGTCATAACTATATGTAATTGAATGAGGCATTTTAAATATCTGTGTGAAGTGTTAGAAATGTAAATAACATTTACGTTTTTAAAAAAATCTGAAAAATGAACCAACAAATAAATGGATGCTTTACTAAGTCTGAGGAAAAAAGTTATGATTTTGATTATTAGCATTTCAACTGGAGCTTTCAGGTAAACACAGAGAAAATCAGTTTGCTGGAACAAGATTACAAAAAGAGATTTATTAAAACCAAAATGCTTTTGATCTTTTGTCTGGCTCATGTTATTACTTTGATGCAAACATTTTAGGGAAAAACTAACAACCTCTCCAGGGGGTAGTTCTCAAATAATTTTATGACTCTGTTTGATCTAAGTCTATTGATTTTTGCACTACAAATCTTCTTTGTGTTTGTTTTTTCAGCAAGCAGATCTGATCTCTCTCGGGAAGGTGGTGTTGGCGTTAGCCTGCAACTCTCTGGCTGGCATTCAGAGAGAGAACCTGCAGAAAGCCATGGAGCTGGTGTCCATCAACTACTCATCCGACCTCAAAAACCTCATCCTGTGCGAAAGCCCTCTACCACGTAGTTTCACTCACTTACTTGCTCATACATTCTCTCTCTTGCTCTCTCACTTTCTCTCTCACACACATGCACACTTTTACATATATATAATTGACAAACGTACATTATTATAAGACATTGAGGTAATTGAGTGGCTGTTCTTATTTTTCTCTTTGCTGTTGCTTGATTGTGTCTTCAGGTACCTTCTCACCGAACAGAGCCGTTTGAGGAGTGTAAATGACATCATGCCCATGATTGGAGCCAGATTCTACACTCAACTCGATGCCTCTCAAATGAGGAATGATGTTATTGAGGAAGATCTGGCTAAGGTTTGTTCAGATCATTATGCTTTTAATGCTAGTTGATGTCTGATTGTCAGGAAAGCGAGTGTGGTTGGTGTAAAAACTTTAAAGCTGCACATGCATGCATATGCCTGAGTGTGCATGTGTGAAAAACTTCAGTCTTCAGCTCCACTGCTTACTGCACAAACATTAACTCAAATCTGAAAGAACTCAAATTCAAAGATTGAATCCAATCCTCTCATATCACACAGCACCATTGTTTATTTAAAATTTATAGCTAGCATATTGTGTATTCTGCTCCAAAAACTTGGTCATTAATGTGCAGTTGTTCCCTTTGTAACTAAACTGAAAACCTTTCCATAGGTTTATGCTGTATGGCTGAGAATATTTGTGGTGTTTTAAGCTTAAGGACATTTTTAGTTTTGTTTAAAAAAATGTTTTTTAAAGTATAAATTAAAAAGACGTCTGAAAAATGTTTCTGTAAGCATTTTCCAAAATCTGAGACACTGACCCCTGGTGGGGTCCAAGTGTACTGCATTTGGGACGTTCAAACGTGTGAAGGATTTTATTTTTTAGTTTTCTAATGAATTTGGTAATTAATTACAAAATAATTAATAAAGTACTTTAGTAGCAATTTAATATGTATATTTTAAATTCAGTGACCTAGAAAAAGAAAACCATATGTTTTTTTAAAAATTTTTTAAAAATTTGTTAAAGTGTGAACAGAAAACCTTTAACACAAACCTTCAAAGACACTCCCTTCACACTGTTTGTACATTTGGCATTACAAGTGATTGTGGGTGTAAAACTACTGTTGCAGGAAAGAACTTTGTGAAGATCACTACATAAATTCAAGAAATCAAGTCATAACATCATGTTGTGATCACAGGCATAGTCTAGTTAAAAGTAATAAATAATGGCATAAAGGAAAAATAGCACATTTAGCACATTTTTTTAAATATATATTTATATATATATATATATATGTGTGTGTGTGTAAGCTGTGTTTTGTATGTGTGCATATGTCTGGTTTTCCTAACCTTTTTCGTCCTACATGCAGGAGGTGCAGAACGGTCGTTTGTTCCGTCTGCTGGCCAAACTGGGAACTATTAACGAGAGACCAGAGTAAGTTCTGCTTTACTTGGATTAAGAACATTACATAAGATGGTCAATCTAACGTCATTTAATCCCTTTTTAATTTTTCTATTTTTGAAAACATGAGTAAAAGGTAAAAGATACAGAAAGTGTTTTTATTTTCGTTCATTTTTTAAGCCTTGAAAATAAGGTAAAACACTAATTGTTATTTGTAGATATACATGTAGATATATATGTAGATATTTTTCTTTCTCTGTAGCAGCCTGTAGTTTAAATTGCTACTTTATTATCATTTTAAAAAATAAGCATACAGTTGATATGAAAAACATTTTTTAGTTAAACTTTCTGACTCAGGATAGACTCAGTATATGTTCAAAAATATTTTGTTTAAAAAATAAACCTGTGGCTCATCTGCATTTAAATATTAAAACATTTCAAATGAATCTCATGCATTTCTAAAGAAACAAATGGTTCTGTTCCTCTTTTTCTGTCCCTTTCAAAATAGTGTTTTATTGATGCTTTCAGTTCAGACCTTTTTAATATCTGCTTTGTATTCGATAGTCCCTGCTTTTTATCATGCAAACGTAGTCCTTGTATACATCTGTAATGTAAAAGTTACACTTTAAAGTACATCAAAGCAAAACTACTTATCTAAGAATAAATCACTTACAATGATCTGTATTCTAAAAAATGTGTTAGAAACATTGTTGTAACAAAATTATAAAACAAGAATGACGTTATTATAACCACCAAGATATAACTGCATGCACTAGCATTAATACCTGAAATTAATAATGAAATGTTTAGCAATTAAAAGTGTTTCTATCATGTACAGCAGCGATGCCCACACTTTTTTGGCCTGAGATCCACTTTTCCATTGGACAGGTCATCGAGATCTACCAGGGTTAATCTTTTAAAAAAAAAAAAGATTTTGGCTTTTATATTGAAACATGTTTACACACATCATGTTAGTATTGTCGAATCAGCGTAGAAAAGACAGCTCCTGATTGCCATTTTTACAGAAATTGCTCTTTTATTAAACACATTCCAGCAAATAGCATGGAGAAAACTTGGTTTTAGTGTACATCCAAACAACCAAACACAATAGAAGTGTAATGGATACTTGGCAAATCAAGCAAATGCATTTTGAGTTTGACATTGCAAAAAATATTCCTCCTCCCACTCTAAATGAAAGTGGTACATTTTGGTGGTACATGGAGCAAAGTCCTTTACTCATCTTGTCAGTCAAATAAAGTACAAAAACACAAACAGAAAGTATCTAATGTAGATGATTCTCGAGGCAATGCTTTAGATTTAGGCACGGAGTCGTGGCCACGTGCCGGTTTTGGGAACAGCGAGAAGGGGTGGGGGGGGGACAAACTGCTCACTTGCACAGGGATAGAGTTCACGATTCAGAATGACTCACATTGTGTGTCTCAAAATGTGTGCAAAATGTGATTCTGATACTGTGCTGTAAAAAAGCGCTGATACGTTATAAGTGCCGATAAGCATTTTTTAATTTAATTTAATTTTTTTTTTTTTTTTTTCTTCCTTCAAACCTCCATCGCGATCAATGTCTTGGGCACCCCGATGTACAGTTATCTTCCATTTGTTTTGTTCTTATTAATTATTGTTACGTTCTACTCAAATTGATTCACAGCATGGTTTCATAACTTTAATTAAATGGTTCTAGGTTTCAGAAGGACCCCACATGGTCCGAGACGGGAGATCGTTACCTGCTGAAGCTCTTTAGAGACCACCTGTTCCATCAGGTGACTGAAGCTGGAACGCCATGGATCGACTTGAGCCACATTGTATCTTGTCTCAATAAGGTGAGCATCTTAAGCTTGTTTTCATGTTTGCGACTCATTAGTATTTAGTTTTTTGTTCCACCCCTGATGGTTTGACTCGTTGTAGCTGGACGCGGGATTGCCAGAAAAAATTAGTCTGGTATCTCGGGATGAGAAGAGCGTGCTGGTGATGACTTACTCAGACCTGAAGCGCTGCTTCGACAGTACCTTCCAGGAACTGCTGGCTGCTGCCAATGGCTCGCTGTAGCGCCCCCTCACAGGCCAGGTGTGGGACTGCCTGAACCAGAGCACATTGCACTACAGTGAAGGACAATGGGCGCAGCTCAAGTATCATGACCGCCAGAACAGAGCTAGCTGGTTGCTCACCTCCAGTCAGATACACTGTCCTAAAGAGGAAGTTTTGTTTTTCCTAAAGTGTATTTTTTTAGTTTTCATAACCCAGCAGCCGCTGAATTCTGGACGTGACAATTGACGGCTGCGATGAATTTTTTTAATGACTTGGGGAACAACATGGACAAAAAAGATATTCCTGCTCTTATTTTCCTGGTTTTTATTTTTACAGTGGAGGATGCACTAAAATTTTATGTTGTCCTTTTTTTTAAAAGCGATTGTGTGTGGTGCCCACAGGGTGTATTCGAGACCTCTCACAAGAAATGAAAGGGGATTAGGTTTTCCCAAAACGGTGAAGATTAAAGTCTGGTCTCTTCCCTGATCCTCAGACACTGCGAGTCGGGATAAACCACTTTCTACGTGGGGAAAACCCAGACCACTTGTTGCCTCTGCAGTCCCATTGATGAAAGAAACCGCTGTGTTTGACAGCGATTTAAGTATTTTGCCGAGCACACCCATTCATTGCGTATGTGGCATTAGGTGTGGTAGGTGTTGCACCCCTTTCCTTCATACCCGCAGCTGAGTTTTAAAGTCACATATGGTTGAAAAAAGGTGGCTTCGCTGGTGGTGGACAAAATTGGGTGGCACTGATGAGGGGTGCTCTGCTGTGACGGTGTGGACCTTTATTATTGAAGACTTATGCAGCCTTCCTTTTTATTTTCGATGCTTTTGCAATGTGAAATAAGTGGGAAATCATAAGAACAGTCTTTCTTGCTGTCTTTTGATCAGGCTTTTAAGGTCTGGAAAGGAACCAAAGAACTGGACCACATTAAGAAAGGGAACCAGTTCTGCCTCTTTGTTGAATTACCTTTTTTGCCCTGTTTAATGGAGCAACCATAGATTATTGCCATCTTTCCACTCGTGCTCCCCACCCCCCTTTCTCGCCATTGCTTATGATCTTTTATGGTCTCTAGACTGGTGTCGTATTGGACTTGGTGAATCACTAGAGTTCTAATGTGATGGTGCAATGCATGACGGGATGCTAGAACCTCACTTATACTGATGTTGATGTTTTTGGACCAATCCCAGCGGAACCTCCGACTTAAAGGGGTGGAGCCAGTCGGAATCGAATCTGACATGCCCTTTTTTTTCCTTTTCTTTTGACCTGGAGATCATGTAGTGTTTATGCGCTGGACAAAAATCAGGCAGAGCTCAACCTCTAATAGATGAACGATGGTCATTTTTGCACTCACGTTGACAGTTTGGAATTCTCAGGACGACTCGACCCGAACCAAACCAATGACCGAATGTGTTTAACCTGTCATTGGTACATTTTTTTTCCTAACAGCACGTCGAGTTCTATCAGAACAGGTGCAACCTGAGTAGCATTTCTGGCTCAGCTCAAATGGACCGATTGAGTGGAACATGTATTACTGAGTTATGGTGGAGAAAACCATGTCCAGTATGTGTTTTTTTTTTGTTTGTTTTTCGTTGTTCTTCGTAAAGAGCAATTTGTGGTCTGCTTGGTGAATTTAGTGCCAAGCCCATCCCTACTCAAAACTCAGCCTTCTGCCACACTCAGATGATTCTAGTATCATGTGCCCTGCACCCTAAAATTCACACTCCAGTCAAAACATGAACACTTGCGCACACACTTGCAATCTTAGTACTTTTTATGCCCTTCTTGTGTTCATTGTCTCACATTTTGCAATATTTGTGTGTACAACAGTATTTTAATAAAGAATACAAAAATGTAATTAACTGTCTGTTTATTTACGTACATTAAGTGCAGAATGAATGATTTTATGGTTTATATGGGTAAATGCGATTTGCAAATGAAATGTACTTGGAATATGTGCATGCATGTGTTTTAAGTTAATGAACCTTAACTGAAATGCTGGGTCATAGCGAAATAATAATTTAGAGAAATATTCTTTTAATCTGATCTGATTTACTATAGTCTTCATGTTTTTTTCTTGTGTTTCAGGCATTTTGGTGTTTGAGGGTATATAGGGTTTATAAATATAATTGAGTACATTATAATTAATAAGTCTCCTTCAACCTCCCAAATTGAAGTACTCTGCCGAACACTGGCAGCACTGTTGTATTGGTTATACCAGTGTAACTTTCACGAACAGCCCATTGGGGGCTAATGATCTGTAAAACAAATCAAATGGATTTTGAGTGTTGACACTTATTATGGAAGTTTATGACTTTCTATCTGTCATGTCATTCTGGAACATCGTCTTTAAAAAAAAGTATTCATTCTAATGGAAACATTTATAAAGTGAACCATTTTGCTTATTGTGCATACACATATACTCCAAATTTAACCGATTGGTGCAGTGAAACACACAAGCGAGCATGTGCAGCTTTCTATACAGATTGGGAAACAGTTGGGGTTAGGTGCCTTGCTCGAGAAAACTTCAGCATTGTATTTGGTGGAACCGGGAATTGAACCTTCAGGTCATAAGACTGGTTCCATACCCACAAAGTCACAATACTGTAGAGAAATGTTTCTGTCTAATTTGAGGACCAGTTGCTTTGTATACAGTTGAAAATATTATACAATAAAAAATCTGATTTAAAAACATGTTACGTTGAGATTAAAGAAAGTTTAATTCAACAAATGAATTAAACTTGTTGTTCCTAACTTAAAAACATAATTTCAATGCCTCGTATATAATCACCTTAAACAGAATCAAATCATTTCTTCCCATGAAAAATACACCAATACTAAAGAAGTTTATTTATAAAACGAAATTATGAATTATTAATGAATGACCCATTAATTCAGTAAACAATAAAAGTATAAAGTATAGGTTTTTTAGCCATTTTTTTTAGCCTTCCTTTATTTCAAAACTTTTACAAATACACAATTTTATTTTATCCTGTTACTTACTTTCCACACATAAAAGCCAGTAATGAAAACATCACGTTACTCAATTTTACACAACATTCTGCATTCAGCAATATAACCCTCTTAAAATCACTTTTTGCAGATATGTAGAATAGATTATTTAAACCATATATATATATATATATATATATATATATATATATATATATATATATATATATATTTACTATGTGGTCTTGTTAATTTAGTAAATCTTTAAACTCTGCATAGCTTAAATCAGACTGCACTAGTGTAAGATCAAGGTAGCTAGTGTAAATAAATAATACTTCCAGCATTTGCTAAGGCAACACAAGTTTGTGACAACTGTGATGCTCTACAGTTCAGCGTGATGCATCCTCTCTATCTGTTCAATAAAATCTACAGTCCATGCACTTTACTATAATAGATAAAATATTTTTCAGCTGCTCTGTGATTTAAGAAAAGCAAAGCAGTCCTGCACATCTGCTTTTTAAAATACACAGTTATAATGAGAATTATGTGTATAATATATATAATTGAATAAACGGGTCCACAAAGACTGTGTTTAAAACCTAAATCTTATTTGTCGAATATGCAACAAATGTCCTGAAGCTGTTCATTTAAAAAAGAAATTTTTCAACATGTTTTTCTTCTTTAATGTAGCTATTTATATAAATATAGACCAGAATTTCCTGCAAATTAAAAAAAGGTTAGGATTTTTTAAAAATACTTTATAATGAAGGTCCTGTCTTATATTCATCACATTTTCTAAATTTATTTTAAATCTTTTTATTTTTATTTTTAGTCTTAATTTAAAATTAGTTTTAACATTTTGTCATTGTACACATGATTTGTCATTCGTTGCAAACTGACATATTTTACACAATTTTACCCATTTTTTTCTTTGGTAGTTGTAGATGAAAATAAAATAAAAAATACCTAAAAGCTAAAGGAAAAATTCTGAATCAATCTTAAATTTCATTAACAAATACCTTTACATTTTAAGGTGTATATAAAGTTAAGTAGATGCAACTGGACTTAACTAGAATAACACCTAAAAGATGTTATTTAAAACAATAAGAGTAACTGTACATACACTCCTTCAGAATGAACATTCACTAGTGTGTGGCGAAAATGGTATAGTTGAAGTCTACAATTAAAAAAAAAAAAGAAGGTCTTGGGGTACGTCAGACCATCAGAATAAAAAAGCAAAGCAATATTCTGTAAATGCACAGCAAAACAAATGAAAATTGAATGGCCAAACAACATGTTTCTGAGAATGATTCTGACTTCAGGAGGTGGAGAGTTACTTTTGTAAAAAATATGAATCAGAAGATGCTCGATCTCGCTACTCTCTGATGAAGGAGTTACTCACAAGGCAGCACTGTAGCGGGTAACATCCAGTCCTGGTGTTTTTCTTTAAAAAACCTGCAATTTTATTTAGTTAAGATCATTGACAGTGTATAAAGTGCCAGAATCCAATAATGTATGTTAAGAATTATGTAATAAATCTAGTTAACATAATTAATAATGACATAATAATGACAGTGTGCAGTAGAATTTGCTTGCATACTGAAATATTAGTTTTATAATTACTAACCAACCTTTAATTTTGAGAGTCCATTAATTTGTCTATGTTGGTCTATTTTACTTTCTTTTATTAATAGTTTAAATACATGTATTTTTCTAATACATTTTTTTATGTTATTTTTTTATTTCAAAGTTATAATAAAAATATTATTGCTGTATTTATTATTGTTATTAATAGAAGTATTTATATATTTTTATGCTACATTTTTTTACTCTTCCACCTATTCTTCTAATCAATACATTCTACTTTTGATATCTTTTTATACATAAAACACTTAAAGCTGCATCACCATCATTATAATGTATAGTTCAGAAGTCTTTGCAGTTAAACAGTGTCCACTTTAACTGTTTTATCTGGACCACCACACTCACTTGGTTATCTTCTTGGCCTTAAATTTTCCACTCCATTTTATCCGAATGAACTCTTCTGATGGGAGGACCATCCCACTGTCAGACTGGGAATCCTTAATTAAAGAGAAATGAAAATTTGGAATATGAGTCACAGAAATCTAACATTGACATAATCTTTGTATTAGTATATCTAATGTCGGGTATAAAAAAATGTATAAAACAAATTAAAGTCATACATCTGGAGCATCTTTCATAAAATCCTCTTCAAAAGTGGCAGCGATATCCATTCTGGAATTGATGTAGATGGAAAAAAAGGAACAGCAGAAAACACTTTGTCAAGCATATGTTAAATGTGTTTTTTAGGTAACTAAGTGGCTATACCAGTATACAGTATATTAATCATTCAGCACAGCATGTTTCATTGTCCATGTTTTAATTCAAAGTTTAATTCAAAGAATTCTGACTAGACGCTTCATTCACCTTGAATTTTCTTGGTTTGTGTCACTGTTATCGGCATTATTTTCCTCTGACATAATTCTTTCCAGGGGAATATAATCTTTTCCATTCTACAGAAAAAAAAACTGATTAACAGCTTGCGTAAAAGAAATAAAAACAACAAATTCTCAAATTTACATACCTGTTGGACCCGAGCCTGCAGCAAGTCTCCTAGTGTTCTCACTAGTGCACTGAAGGTAGGTCTGTTTGATGGGTTTTTATCCCAGCATGCCAACATGGTGCTGTAGCTGGAAAACATGTAAATGACAAACATTTCCTCTAATTTTAAAAAGGGATTGAATTGAAAAATAAACTCAGTCATACTAATAACATGGTGCACTTTGTTTATACATTTATCTGAAGATGCATCTTTTTTTACAAATACCTGTTGTAAAAAATAAAAAAAAAATGGGGGGGGGGGGGCAGCATCAAATAACAATCAAGTTTGATGATTTTACAGTGTAGTTGGTTTTCTTCATAACTACTGATTTGTGATGTTCTCTAAATGACTAAATGTAAATGTAAATGTAAACCTATGTATTATAACCATGATTGTTCTGCTACCACCACCGCAGGACACTAGCTTGATTAAGATTTACAATCTCAATGAGTTAAATTCTGGTTAAATAAAGGTTATTAAAAATAATACTACTAAAAAGCATTTACTATTTATGATTTAACACATTTGGTTTAAAGCAAATAAACAGAAACTCATAATGAGTATTGATAAACTAATATGACTTTGTAACTTAATTAACGATTAACGATTGTTTTACTTTAATTATGCCACCATTAGTGGCAGGTTTGTACTTAAATTTTCTGCAAGGTTAGTTTCTCAAAGAATACTCACATTTCTGGAGTACTGTACTCTGGGGCTCGCATCCGTGTTCCTTGTTTCAGTCTGTGACAAAACTCCTCATCAATGTTCAGCCCTGGATATGGTGATGCCCCTACATGCCACAAATTTGCACCATAAATAAAAAATGACAGGAATAATTATTAAGCAATTAGTTGTATTTGATTAGTTTTGTTGTCCGCTGAAAGGATTTATTAGATTAATTCCAATAACGCATCTGTACCCAGTGAAAAGATTTCCCACAGGAGGACACCGTAGGACCAGACGTCACTCTGTGTTGTAAAGACTTTGTCGAAAATTGATTCAGGAGACATCCATTTGAGTGGTAAACGAGCCTGTAAAGCAAAAAGAAACCCAATAAAATCTAATACTTTTCAACAGAATTTTCATTGTTACTTTTCAGCTGAACAACCAGCTTTCATACCTCAGATAGATCCTTCATAATATAGCTATATTTATAAATGCCAATTAAACCTAACTGCACAAGTGTGTGTATGTGTATATGTGGAAATGTCTATTGTGGTCAGACGACTTCAGGTTTTTGCACCAAAACAAAGGGTGTCATCCTGACTATTATCATCAGCTAATATAGTAAAATATAGAATATACACTTCTGTGATGGCAGCATTAATGCAGAAATGCATATTGTTGCCTTAAATATGTTTTCTTTGAAATCTTTTTCACGGATGTCTGGCATTTTTTTTTAACAAAAATGCATAAATCCAAGTGCTTTTTACAAAGGTGTGGCTGTGGGAAAAAGTGTACAGGTACTGAGTTGACCTGCCTTCCATCATTGTGCCCAATAGAGAATACCTGAAGAAAAAATAATGTGACAACGATAACCCTGTATGAAGAATAGGTTAGGGAATTACAAAGTAGCAAATGCTTTACTGTCCAAATATTTTTAAATGTTTTTTAGAAGGTGGTTAGGCATTGCAGGCCTAAAATGATTAAAAAATTAATGTTTATTAACAAATAAAATAAAGCTGACCTGACCAAACATAAAATATTTCATATTCATAATGTCAAAGAAAGTCAAAGTTGTTGTGAAAAACATTTTGTAAGGTTATTTTATATACATGTCCTAACAATTTCTTATTTCAGGTTGTGTGTGTATAGCTATAGAACTACTTACATCTCCTTTGCGCACATAGTCGGGATCCTTGTAAACATCTCGTGCCAACCCAAAGTCACAGATTTTGACCACACTGTTTTCCGACAGCAGAATATTTCGTGCAGCGAGGTCACGATGTATACACTGTTAAAAAAAAACCCCCACAAAACTCAATGTTCATCAAAAATATGATAAAAAAAAACAGAAGATAAAATAAGATGTAAATATAAGGGAAGACATACACATTATAGTACCTTGCGTGAAGAAAGAAATTCCATGCCTCTGGCCACCTGGAAGCTGTAAGAGATCAAATCTTCGAGGTGTAAAGAAGTATTGACATCATGAAAAGAACCTGACGAGGAAAACAGGTAAATTACAATCTTGAATTAAAAAAATGAAATAGTCATGTTAACATATTATTAATGTATTAACATTTTAATGCAGTATTTTTATGCAATGCATATGAAGTTTTTTTTTTCATAAGTTAGATTTAGGTGAAAAACAGTGGACAAATTTTAGAAAAGTTATTTTCAAAAAACACATTTTATTATATAAAGGTTAGGTATTAACTGGGCAACACAGTGGCTTGGTGGTTAGCACGTTCCATTCAAAGTGCTGGGGATCCAGGTTCAAATCTCAATCTGGGTGGAGTTTTCATGTTCTCCTCATGTCGGTAATGGTTTCCTCCAGGTACCCCAGATTCCTCCCACGGTTTAACAACATGGATTCAAGGAAAATTAAATGCTCCAAATTGCCCCATATAGCGTGTGTTTGTGTGACTGTCTGTCTGAGTGAGTGTATGATCAGTGAGAAACTGGGCATCTGACATGTTCTTCCCGGGAAAGGCATGGGGAAGCCCCCAGCGACCATAAGATAGGATGAAGCGGAAAATAATGAATTAAGGAATGAATAAATGTGTTTATTGAAAAAAAAATATCTCACCTGTATCCTCAACATGAGCACATCTGTCACCCTCTAACCCAGAGCTGACATTGTTCTGGCTGCTGAATACATCATCCCCAAAGCTATCCGCACACCACTGAGTTTTCATCAGTTCTCCAGCATTCACCTTTAAAATCATCACATCAGTAAAAATAGGACAGTCATCCAGTAGAAGAATGGGTTTAAAAAGTTTATTGAAGTAATAATGTATGAGAGGGCGTGCATTATTGTGAATATATAATGAGAAAGAGGTGTTAGGCACAACGCAAAGCGGAGTACAGTTACACTGCTGAGGTATTATCCCAATATTATGCAGAAAATTTGACAAGACCTACAAACATACAAACATCAACATACTCAGCACAAAAACAAGAGACCTATTGGGGGCCTTTGAGAGGGAAAACATAAAACCAGTCCGGAAGTGAAAAACCGTCACCCTGGATACACTGTTTGTGGTAAACAGAAACTAAAGCTTTTCAGGAGGAAATGAGAACAGGACATAAGAATAAAACACGACAAGGTTCCTTTAGCTAAAACGCCCACACAGTGAAGCCACGTCAGGTTAACTGTAAAGCTATAACAATGCAAAGTTGCAAAATATAATACAGGGCACACCTACTTGAAAATATCTGGGAACATTTGAATAAGATAGTTAGTGTGTGGATTTGAAGTTTGGTGTATGAATGGTACTGACCTTGTTCAGTATAAACACATCGCGTTTGCTCCTCAGGTATGAAGACAGGTTACCATACTTGCAGTATTCCACTATTACCATGAGGGGCCCTTTGAACGACAAACTTTGATTTAGTGTCAGTTTTATAGTGTGCTATAAAAATATAGTTAGTATACTGTTTAGTAACTATTCGTTGTTAGTATTGTCTATTGAATTAAATGACACAGTCACTGGTACAATTTAGTATATCCATTTTACCCACAAGCATTGGGTCCTTTGACCTTTGTCCACCTCACCCAGAAATCAGACCCAAGACCTTCTTGCCAGGAGGCGAGAGCTACTACAACTTTTTAAATTGTAACATTGCACACACTCACTCACACACACACTCTATATGGGGCAATTTGGAGAATTCAATTGACTTGATCCATGTTTTTGGACTGTGGCAGGAAACCGGAGAACCCGGTGGAAACCCACGCAGACACGGGGAGAACATGGAAACTCCACCCAGAAAGGGGTTCGAACCGGGAATCCCTAGAGCTGAGAGGCGAACGTGCTAACCACTAAGCCACCATGCTGCCAACAAAATAATTTATTATTAAATATGATATATTACATTATATATTATTTAAAGTGTACTGGTTAAATTATTTTGAAAACTTAAACATTTATAACACTAATGCACAGATGTATACTGACACACCTGCTGGTTTCGTGCAGGCTCCGAGAAGATTGACTACATTCAGGTGATGACCAATATGGTTCAGAATTTTCAGCTCAGTCATTAGAGCCTTGTGTTCGCTTGGTGTGGCTCCCTCTGTTGGAACATTAAAAAATTGCATCATTACTTTCATTGTCACACTGAGTTCTGTATTTATGCTGTTCACTATTTTAACCAATACGTGTCATTTAAAGGTTTCTCCAAATACCTTTCAGCATTTTGACAGCGACTGTGGTACAGCTGGTGGAATTCCTGATGCCAAACGCTGAAGCCTGAATGACTTTGCCAAATGCACCTCGTCCAAGTGGTTTCTCTGTTTTAAAGGTTGTGTACATGCAAGTAAAGCGCTTATCTATACAAATAAAATGTAATATATAATAAATATATGAAATAAATAATAATACCCAATTTAAGGCGCTCCTGTGGAAATTCCCACTTTTCAGGGTCATACTGTAGCCTGTCGCAGTGCTCATCGAAAGGTGCTTCCCCTTGGTGCAGGATAATTGGCACATACTCTGTTTTTCCATTTGTAGAATTAGGCTAAATAGACAAAGATAGACAAATTAAGTAGACATACAAAAGCAGTGTGTTTAAACAAGTGTGCATTTCTTGGTACTCACAAACTTTATACCTGTCATATTAAATCTTGTTTTTATGCAAATAGAGTTAGACAAGATTCATTGTTTTTCCTTGTACATAATTATGGAAGTGTAAAGCATTTTGAAATAAGCAGCAGCATGGGAGAAAAGGAGAATAAACTTAAATAAAAATGTAAATGTATATATAAAACTGTATACAGTGAAATTATATTAAGTATAAATATAAAGTACAGCAGTGCAACAGTAACATGTGAAGTTAGAATTGTACATATATACAATATATGTATATATGTAATATATGCAATATATATATATATATATATATATATATATATATATATATATATATATATATAGCATATATTATACATTTATATGCATTTCGGATTCACCCAATCTATCGCGCCAATCTATCGCTGGGCACACACTCACTCACACAGACACGCACGCATACACACTCTATATGGGGCAATTTAGAGAACTCATTTGACTTGATCCATGTTTTTGCACTGTGGGAGGAAACCGGAGAACCTGAAGGAAACCCACGCAGACACGGGGAGAACATGGAAACTCCACACAGATGGGGATTCGAACCAGAAATCCCTAGTGCTGAGAGGCGAACGTGCTAACCACTTGGCCACCATGCCGCATATATATATATATATATATATATATATATATATATATATATATATATATATATATATATATATATATATATATATATATATATATATATATATATATATATATATATATATATATATATATATATATATACATACATACAGAGATAACTGGATTTAAAATGAATGAATGGGATCTTACAGACCAAAGCCCTCATGTAGCACACATGAGGTCAATAGGATGTCATAAATTCAATATAAACAACTGTGATTTCACACACAGTGTGTTGCTATATTTTAAATGAAGTTCAGCCTACTTCAGACCTGCTTTAGTGTGATTTAT
>JAFMOD010001135.1:464563-480359 GCA_019802435.1 Corydoras maculifer
ATATATATATATATATATATATTTTTTTTTTTTTTTTGTAAATAAAGGCCTAATTTGTTATAATTTGTTGGTGCCTCAAGCACCAACACACACACCTGTAACTTTAACAGCTGCATCCAGGTGTATGTGGTCCCCTGTGATTAGGTTGGTGGTCGTGCAGCGATACGTCCCAGAATCTGGAGCTGTCAGGTTTCTCAACATCAAGCGTAACGTGAGAGAGTATTCTCCTTCTACTAACTTTCCACCCAGAGCTGGATTTCCAGCAGTCACTCCTGAACCTTCAGTTATTCTGTACCATGACATGTTGGAATATAGGTGTTTATTAGCCACACAGGACAGGTGAGAATTTCCCCCCTCTTGTGGAGTGTCTTCGACAAAGATGCTGAAGCCGTCAGGGACATCTACAATGTGGCAGAAAAAAAGGGTATCAATGAGATTCTTCTGAATGTTTATGTACTATAGTACAAAATGAAGAATGTAAAACTCTAACTCTAGTTGAACAAGGTAATTTTAAAACCCTTTGATGACAATGATGAATAGCTATTGTCAGTAAAAGAATCCTACGAAAAGACCTTTTATTTACTTTAGCTATTTCAAATTTCCCGTGGAAACTGCTCGAGGTTTTCCTGATGGACGATAATGTTTATCTTTCCCGAACACCACCATGACTCTCCAAATAAAGTATGTTAGACAGCATGGGGAAGCAGGCTGATAAGGAGCACAGGTTCCTGTTCAACCCTTCCCGCCACCCTGTAGACATGGCAGCATCCCTCACGTACCACCACGACCACAGCCACGAGTTCACTGTGTTGTGAAATCAGCTCAGTGAGGAATGGAGAGAGATTGAGAGAGAGAGAGAGGGACCCCTTACGTCATAAATACTAAATAATATTATAGAGGATTGAAAATAAAAAAAACAGAATTTAATGAAGGCACTACCAAGTGCTATTAATATTAATAATATATTTATTTAGATCAATACATTGATCTAAAGCACATGATCTTCTTAATGATGAATAGGCTGTCAGTTATACAATTGAACGAGTTATATTCAATGGAACTGGGTTAAAAATAGCGTCAAGTGTTTTAATACTATAAATAAATACCTGTTACATAAAAATGGATTTCCAGTTCATCTCTGCCCAAGGAGTTGGAAGCCACACAGCGATATATGCCAGATACCAAAGCCTTGGCGACTGTTAAAACATTTGTGGTCTGAGGTAACAAGACACACACACACACACACACACACACACACACACACACACACACAATACTGTTTATGATGCAAACCTTCCTATAACTTAGGACTTTTCATAAGTGTTACTTAAATATCCACTATAGTTACCTTTAACTAAAGATTACACTTTTATTTATTAGTAAAGTGTAAAGCTGTTAGTTAGACAGGAAAACAAGGGCTTTTTGTTTGGCTTGTATTTATAACAAACTTGGTGTCACAGATTAGGACATGTGAAAAATAAGCCAAATATCAAGTCAATTGAATTCTCCAAATTGCCCCATATAGTGTGTATGTATGTTCGTGTGAGTGAATGTGTGCCCAGTGTCCGAGACGTTCTCCCCTGGATGGGCATGGGGAACCCCCCCGCGACCCTAGTAGAGGATAAAGTGTAAGATAATGGATGGATAGATATCTCCTTGGACACATGCAAGTTATGTAATTTATGTCAAAATGTTTGCCAGCATTGAAGATGGTGTAATCTGTTTTTATAGTGTGAATAATTAAAAATTTGAAGACCTTAGAAAACTATAAAGCTGCTTTGAGACAGCGTACTATTAATATAAGCACTATATAAATGAATAAACTTAAACTAGATTTCGAATTGGATCCTAGATAAAAAGGTATACTATATTTAATAGTGCAAAATTCAGAAATCCTTAATAATTAATACATGTTACATTTTATTGGCCTTAAACTTCACATTACAGTAATAATTTAATTACTTTATATCCTGTTTTACATTCTATAATAGTGCTATGGTTTTTTCTGCATCTTAATGTACAGATTTAAATATTATAACAATATTACATTCACTTACATTTAAATTCATCACAACTTGTGTCTGCCAAAGATTTCTTTAAAGAAGCAAATACATGCAGCATTTCTCGTCTTTGATACATAAAAGTATCTATCTGTCATTTTTGAAATGTGTTTACATATGGAACATGCAGAGATCTAGAAACAGCCGTGTCATTAGGCTTCCGGCTCTGTCCCACACTGAGTGAGGTTGTACGTGAAGGCTGAAATGTTTCTGAAGTTAGAACGTAGAGGAGGTCAGGACCTGCATCAATAACATAGTGACTCATAATTGAAATAGCAACTATTTCAGAGGTCAAATAGTAAAGTAAATAATACTGATGCCGTGCTGGGCGTGAGGCCATGTAGTACTGGTCATTAAAACCTGCGCCTCCATTTCCTGACTCATGAATCTTGTTCCTGTGTGTTCGAGTGGCCATCATGCATCTCTATTTCAAATATGTCCACCCGTTGATGCACTCACCTTATTCCTTCCCTGCAGCACTTCCTGTGTGTGCCTGATACTCAGGACAGGATTGTGAGTGGACGTGACCACAGCCTTCTCGCTCACTGGAGTCCAGGAGGAGGAAGTCAGCCCCTTGCATCTTAGAGCCAAAGACAGAAAAGAAACCAAGGAAGAAAGAGAAAGAGGAAGAGAGATGGACAGGACTTAGTTCAGCTGTATTGAAGTGATGTCACACCATGCAGGTGCGAGAACCAGCTGGAACAGCAAAAGAAGGAACTCCGGAAATGTTTTAGCATTATCATTGGTCCCCTGGGAATAGCAATTCTTCGCCAACAGCACTGCAGTCTGATTTTATAAAAAAACTCAATTACAGGATGAATTATGTTTTCGGTGTCTTTAGAAAGTTTTTTTGTGTGTCATAATCAGGTTGTTGTTGTTGTGCTTGTGAGTTTACAATCAGGACACAGTGTCTCTAAGAGAATGTCTTTGTTCCATAATTAGTTCAGTCCTTGGACATGGTGTTTCTGCTGTCTCCGGTCTGTAAACTTCCTTTTGTACCCAAATTATCCCTGACTACACTTTTACATTCTCAAAAGTCTGTGCCTGTCCATGCCAAGCCCCCATGTCCCTGTAAACCCTGTGATGTGTGAAGCCCAGTGTGTTATGCATTGGGCATCCGTGACTGTAATCCTGCTTTTCCTCCCACCCCGGTTCCGACCTCTTTCTTACTTTGATTACTCTTCCTCTTGGCAGAGATAGCAAGTGCCCATCTCCTGTGGTCCCTCGTCCCACCCTGATCATGACACCCACAAGTCTTACACACAACCACACGTGCACAACCCGACTTTCCCACGCCTCCCAGGAAACAACCACGTCCTTGTTCATATGTAAACTGGCATTCATGCACACACCTTTTCGTCGTAATCATCCTTGGTCAGAATTATTATCAGTGTAGTGAATGAGAATCAGTTTATTTTGACACAGGCCAGTATTTAGAAATGGACCTTCAGTTGGCGATTTTTCAAAATCCAAATGACCATAAAGTACAAATGAATTTGATTTTTAATATAAAACACATACATTTGAGATAACACAATTTTACACAATACATTTTATCTGCTTTCTTACATGATTGGCAATTAATGGCATTTACCATAAGTACGTTAGTGGTATAAAATTATTAAATATTAGGTTCATATATTACTCATAGAAAATCTGTATAAAAAGGAGAAATCACATTGGGACAGACCCGTAAAATGAGAAACCTTGGACTCAGACACACTCTCTTACACACATACACACATACAGACTCGAAGGTGGTCATTCAGCAATTCATGACAATTTTTCTCCTAGCAATGCCATGACTAGAAATAATTTGACATAGAGTGACAGACTAATATGGGATTGGTAGCAGTCGTTTTTACTGGTCCATGAAGCCCCACACAGCAGGTGCTATGGGCCAGTTTTAGTCAGCCCACCAATGTTTTTTAGGCCCACACTTACACATTGATCCAGACTACTTGATTTAAAATCACAGCTTTTGTGGATGTTAGAACTACAACAGACAGGTTGGGGCTTGGAGACAGGCATGGTTCATACATCCATTATAGTACCACTCCAGTACACAAAAAGCAAAAAAGCAGCTCCATAAAGGGTGGGCAGCATGTGGATGGAATCGCACTTCCTCTGGTTCATAAAAGTTTGAGATATGAGATGGTCCAAAAAAGAGCATATTTTATCAGATGGAAGTGACAAGTAAAAAAGGAAAAGTTCCATGCTACACAGATGTAAACCCCTTCCTCCTGATTGTGTTTCATCCTTAGCCTTCATGAATGGGGTCACAATATCAGTGTTTCTCATCATGCACCACTATAGGCGCTCCGGATCAGCAGGTTTGTCTCTGAGGCAGCTGCTATGGAAGCAGTCCAGACTCTCACAGGAGGGTGCCTTTGGCGTGCAGGGCAGCGGTGGTCTCATCGGAGGTCTTTTGGGGGCGTAAGAGGCGAAGAGCTGTTGATTAAAGAGTGCTTGGAAAGGTGCAGTGGGGGGCAGGTTAAGAAGGGGGTTGGGGTGGAGGCTTTCGGATGAGGGGGTCTCAAGAATAGATCAAGCCCTTGAGGAAGCGGACTGTGCCACGTTTGAAGACGCAGGGACAATCATGCTGCTGGGAAGCCGCCTCACGTCGGGGAGGAAGCCAAACAACGAGAGGAAAAGCACTCTGATTTTCGCACAGGAAGCCTGTCTGCGCCTCCTGCCCAGCTGAGATAAGAGTGCTGCCGTTCCCATGGCCAAGGCCTGGGCTTGTTCAGTGCTAGAAGGCCGGCCCGGCCCACAGCGCCACTCTCCCTGCGCCTCCTCCGCCTCAGCGTCAGGCCAGCCGCGCCGGGCTGCTACAAAGAATAAGGGCCTCGGTCAGGAGCCTGCCAGTGATCAGGTCTCAATAACAGTTTCAATAACACCACTCGGTTTTCTCATCACTTTTTACACAATACCATTGTGTTTCTTACCACATTTGCATGAGAATCAAATCTTTAAGATCTTTAAAATAAAAACTTAGATCTTTACATCAAGTATCTTTACTAATGAAAAGTAATGCGTCCATAAAGCTGTCTTTACAAAAGTTGCATAGAACAAGTTTATAAAGAATTTATAGACCAATAAGTAAAGCCATATTCTGTCAAGTCTCTCATACCCGTGTGCATGTTTGTGCGTGTTTGTGCGTGTGTGTGTATGTGTGTATGTGTGTGTGTGTGTGTGTGTGTGAGACCAATAGTGGGATTTTCTTTAGGGTTGCTCTCTTGTGAATAATGCTGGCTTGGCTTTTCTCATGAGAGAATGTTGAATAGTTTGTGTATGACTGAATAGCAATGACAGGATGCGTCTGACCAATCAGAATAATAAACATGCTGCATTCTGCAGAGGAAGTTCATTAAATCATAGGGTTCGAATTAGAAACAAGCTAATCGTGCATGTAAGCATGGATCTTGTCTTGTTTGAAGCTTTTTTTCCTGTCTTTTGCTAGTCTTTCAACTGTGTGTTACATTGAGTTCTGTGATTGTACCAGGTCCACATTCATTCGAATATACACACATATGCTCACACAAAATGAATAGACATGCATACACATGAAAGGCCTCGCTAACCATCTGTTCTAAAGTCTCAGAGGAAAACCTGTCTGAACTCACGCTGAAATAGACAAAACATGTCCTCCATTTAAAAACAAATAAGCTGTACATAGGACACCATTCCTATAGATAGTTTTCAGCTAATTAGGCATGAGTGATGGCGATGATAAGATTATGTGGGGTCAGCTGAGTTTGGGTTCACTTTTGCAGTTTTCAGTTCTAGTTTGTGTATGATTCCATACAGTAACGTTTTGTTGTGAACTTAATTTGTCTTTGTTATATTATTTATAAGGTACCTACCGGCTTTTAGGAGGACAAGGATGCCAGAGCCATTGGATGTTTGGTGCTGGGATGCCGTGGGCAGTGCAGCGGAGGGCTTGCCTGCTGAATCTTGGCACCGTCACCAGATCTTGCGCTGGTACTGCTTTCTCGCCAATTTGTGGCTTTACTGTGAGAGTAAGAGAGTGTGAACTGCACATGCATATTTTGCTAGTCAACCCTGTAAGATAATGCCGATGATTAGAACTCTAGTAAATTAAATCAAGCTTACCATTTACCACAAGCGAGAGTGTGAGGTTTTGATGGAGTCCAAATCGCTTGATTCTGGTGTGAACTGTGTAAAGCCCTGCATCCTCTTCTGCAACATCTCTTATGATCAGTGAATGGCCATCGACGTGGTAACGTGAACACTGCTCAGCTGCAACCATCCCTTCTTTAAGCCTAAACACAAGCGAAAGGGATGCCATTAATACAGTTATGCCATTTGATTTATCTCTGTATATAGTGTATGTTTCATGTGTATATGTTATTTGGCTGGGCGGCACGGTGGCTTAGTGGTTAGCACATTCGCCTCTCAGCGCTAGGGATTCCCGGTTCGAATCCCAATCTGGGTGGAGTTTCCATGTTCTCCCTGTGTCCACGTGGGTTTCCTCCAGGTTCTCTGGTTTACTCCCACAGTCTAAAAACATGGATCAAGGTCAATTGAATTCTCCAAATTGCCCCATATAGAATGTGTGTTTGTGCCCAGCGATAGATTGGCGCCCTGTCCTAGATGTATCTGCCCAGCACCCGAAACGTTCTCCCCTGGATGGACATGGAGAGCACCCCCACAACCTTAATAGAGGATAAAGCAGAAAATAATGGATGAACGGATGGATGTTATTTGGCCAAAAGGCAATGTCCCATTTTTTAAATTATTGTCATTAGTATAAAATAGTTTTCCCATCTTTGTTACCATAGCAGCTTCATCTCTAGAGGGAATTCTTTCACAATAATTTGGAGAATGTTCAAGAAAGGCTGAGCCCATTCATTCTGAAGTTCATTTTTGTAAAGTCAGACATTTCTATGGTTGCGTGACTTGGCTCCGAGTCAAATGCTTGCAAGAATTGACATTGCCATTTAGTGGAGGAAAGGATACAATTGCAAACCAAACCCTAGGCCATGAGGGTTGCCCACATACTTTTGGTATGTTTGCATATTGTAATGTATTTTAAAGTAATGTTCTTACCAGATAACCTCTGGCTCAGGAAAAGCCCGCAATTTAGGGGTCAGCCGAAAGGATTTCTGGCCTGCATAAGCATAGACCACTAAACCATCTCTGGGCTTTAATCTGATGAATGGTTTGTCTAAAAAGCAAAATACATTAATTAGAGATACAAAGCTGACTGTTTTAAACTTAAGCAAATGATAGATTTTTTTTTTTTACCATAAACTACAACTGAGGTGTTGACTTCTCTTTTTACTGGACCACTTGTCACATGGCATATGTAGACGCCTTTGTCAGCCTTGCCCAGTTTCCGGATGGTGAGAAGACTATAGAACACCACGTTGGTCCTGCTTTGTATAATACGACTGTGGATGGAGACTGTACTACTGGCCTACAAAAAAACAAGAAAGTATAAAAATTTAGGGTGTATTTGCACAAGATCTGCATTTTTGATGTAGAAACTTGACTAACCTTTCTAGGATAGGTCCAGTTTATATGCACCCTGGAGTTCAGCTTTGCTGTAACAGTACAGTTCAAAGCCAGTATCTTTCCCTGCAGAGCCTGAACCAAGCCAGTGCTGTTTAAATATACATCCTGGATTTCATTCACTGCAGTGATAAAAAGGATCATATTTAATTGAAGGAAAGATCCACACGTTGTATTTAAAATTCACATTTTATTCGTACATTTTTCTCCTACCTGGTCTGTGGGTTATGAAATGATTCGAGTTGTATTTTGTTCCATTGACAATGGTTTCACAGAAGAAAAGGCCAATGTAGAAGTATGTGGGACTACGGATGATAAAGCCCTTTTTGTTATTCCAAATGATGTTCCTTTGATCAGTGCCAAGTCTTCGGTTAGGATACTATAAATATTAGAACACAAATCAATCAAATGAACAAGAGCCCTTTGGAGTACTCAATGACTGCAGTGTTTAAGGACAACCATCTCACAATGTCTTATTAGAAATATTTTGGTAACACTAATCTTGCAGAAATTCTTAGAGAGCTGTTATGATTTTGTTTGCTTCCAAGATTAAAAGAGGAAATGTTTACTGAAGGAGCTGTGACAGCTGGGAAATGCCCAACCCATTCTCAGGGGATCAGGTGGACACCTCCTTCTCAGTGTGAACAGGTCAAATCGCCTCTCGCTATGCAGCAGAGACGTTTTAGGTATAAGCCCTTTTTTAGGTATAAAAAGGCCTTTTCATACAGTTTTTTTTTATCTAGCCTATATTTCCTTTTTGTCAAGTCATTTTATTATAAATAATAAATACTACTTGTACAGAGATCAAGACGTTTGAGGATGTAGAAACGTGGTTCAAGTCCAATCGTCTTACATCCTGTTCCTACAGGATATAGACACAGGGACTAGACACAGGGACTTTTAGGTCAACCTCTAGATGGGCTCTCTGGCCACTTTCACAGCTTCTGTGACAGTGTGGCCCCTGGGGTATTGTTTCCAATTCAAGAGGTGTGAGATTAAAGGTATTTGTCTGCACTTAAAACTCCTGTCTGAAAAAAAACACACACACTTTTGCAATATATCAGTCAAATTTGGAGTGGGAGGTGGGGTGCAGCTTTGTATTTTTAGACTAATTTCTTTTGTGACTCTGTGCATAGGGTCAAGCAGTTGATAAACAGAGGATACTGAAATTAAATGGGATGCCTTTTCAGGCCAACGGGAGGAGAGGGATGTTATATCACTGGCAGATCCCAAAACAGCTCCCATCCTGAAAGTGGAGCCAAAGGCAGTGAAAGAGGAACTGTTGCTCCTTTCCGTTTTCTGTCCTGAAACGCATCCTGAAATGCTTAAACTCTTTCAGAGATGGCAGTAATACTAAATATCCTGAACCGCTCAAAGTATCTTGAAGTTTATTTGTATCCATTTGTGATTTGCAGCTCGCATAATAACATTGTTCATATTCTTTATTTCATGTTTGGTGAGTGGGTTTCTGCAACCATCTGCAGGAGACATTAACATTTCCCCAGGTAAAAGGGCATTGGGGTGAAAGACTTAGACCTACACATCCTGTCTCTGTCGCAGTGGTGCCAACAGGACGTAGGAAGTTCGGGCGCCACCGTTCCTGCATAGTGCCATAAGACAGGTATGTATGTCACAATGAGCCTTTTTTGCTCTCACATCTATTCATCCTCATGATAACAATAAAGCTGTTTGCTTGGCACAGAGCCAAGAAAGATGACTGCATTAATGAGGAATATTTTGTGAATGAAGCATCAAATCTAGAACGGGTGCAGAACATTTGAAAGCATGCTGGACCTCAGTCCTAAATTTCTTAGTTTTTGGCATTTGATCTATTTTAAAGCCCACTTATCACGTCAGTTAGCCATTTATTAGCCAGTAGCCTGACGTTCTTAACATTTTATTTATTCTAAAGGTTTTAAACCGGTTTAAATTAAGCACTTTATGAATATGTATAACAGTTATTTTATAACAAGAAAAATATGTTGTCAACTTTTTGCTGTGGAGTTATAAGCATATAATAAACTAAAATCCAAGACCAGAAATGTCTATCTGATGAGAAATTTAGTAGAAATGACTGAACCTGGAAGAAACCCACAAGGACATGGGAGAACATGGAATACAAATCTATATACCCAGTGCTGAGAAGCCAATGTATATATATATATATATATATATATATATATATATATATATATATATATATATATATATAAATGTATATAGGGTGGCACGGTGGCTTAGTGGTTAGCACGTTCACCTCTCAGCACTAGGGATTCCCGGTTTGAATCCCCATCTAGGTGGAGTTTCCATGTTCTCCCCGCGTCTGCGTGGGTTTCCTCCGGGTTCTCCGGTTTCCTCCCACAGTCCGAAAACATGGATCAAGTCAATTGAGTTCTCCAAATTGCCCCATATAGAGTGTGTATGCATGTGTGTCTGTGTGAGTGACAGTGTGCCTAGCGATAGATTGATGCCCTGTCCTGGGTGTATCTGCCCAGCGCCCGAAACCTTCTGCCCTGGATGGGCATGGAGAACCCCCCCGCGACCCTAATATAGGATAAAGCGTAAGATAATGAATGAATTAATGAATATATATATATATATATATATATATATATATACACACACACACACACACACACACACATGCATAAATTCATGTGCTCGTATAGTAGCTCAAAAGCAGCATATAACTATATAAATATACTATATAAATAAATATTAGTAAATAAAAAATATCATGATGAGTTTGGGAAGCTTTACTGACCATTAGTATGATGATGTTGATGATGGTGATGATGATGGGGATGATGATGATGTTGCTTATGATGATGGTGATGATGATGACAACATTAATGACACATTAATTGTCGTTCAAAAGACATGATAACAGTTGTACTTTTCTTTCATAGTATCTGCATTGGAAAACTTATTGTTTAGACTTACTTTGACCAAAGTGACCTTGGTGCTCGGGTTCGTGACCTTGCATGGGAACACAAGATTTTGTCCTTGCTTGATGTAGACCACGTCAGTCATCCCATTCTGCATCTTTACAAATGGCTGCTGGCTGTCTGAAAGCCCAAAATCAAGATCAGAAACTGTGATTTACACGTAGTTTACATGTAGAATTAGCTTTAGTCAGCATGGAGCAAACAGACATTGTTTTCTTGTTATCAAAAGCTGTGTGCTATTATTTGGTTGCACTTTCTTTTCCCCCTGCAGTCTTCTTGTGGCATTGAAAAACTTGGGTGTTGCTTGTTCCATTGTTTGTTACTGTTGCATTATTAGAGGAAAGATAAAAAAAAAATTCTGTGAACATTTTAACAAAAGTACCCCAAGGATTTCTGAATGCAAGGGCTTCCTTGATGTGCTTTGATTCCATATAAAGAAGGTAGGTAGAGGCTTAATGGACATGGTCACAGGACCGATTTACGGCCCTCAGGGGCCTTGTTGGCTGACAAGGAGCTTTGACAGATCTGGCGCCCTCGCTTCGGAACTCAGTCTCCCCTTCTAACTCATTAGCAATCAACCTGCCATCCAGCAAGCCTCCTAAATGCTTCGTCCCATTGGTAACCCGCTTTCCTAAACCTGTCTCAATCTTGTACCCATGGCTCATTCACTGACTAGTCTCTACCAAGACCCCCTCCTCCCATAACTATTCCTCTCCAGACCCCCCCATGACCTGCACAGGAAGTGGACAACAAGGCTGAGAAAAGGAGATAAGGCCTTCAGTCCTGGGAAAGGCTACCCGACAGCCCTGTTTTTCAGCAGCTGGGGCTATTTCTGTCCTATTAAAATAGCACTTAAATGAAAGTTTTAGGCTATAAATAGAGAAGTGAGGATACAGCGGAATACCATTCCATACAACAACCCAGTCTGACTTGCTGTTCTACAACAAAATGTTTAGTTATTATTGACTTCCCCTGGCTTCCTGTTGAGCCTCAAGACACAGCTGAGGTCAATGAATGCTC
Organism: Corydoras maculifer; assembly: GCA_019802435.1. Classification (NCBI taxonomy): domain Eukaryota; kingdom Metazoa; phylum Chordata; class Actinopteri; order Siluriformes; family Callichthyidae; genus Corydoras; species Corydoras maculifer. The sequence goes on from JAFMOD010001135.1 coordinate 476,130, forward strand.
CAGCCAATGAAGTAGGACTTGAGTTACAGGGATAATGGATGATCTAACATTATTTAATAATACATGAATCTTCTTACCTGTGATGTAGACATATACAGAGGCCTGCTTGTTCTGTTTATGGGCATAGCGGCAGCGATAGGAGCCTGTGTGGTTTGCTAAAACAGAACCGATGGTCAGCTGGCTGCAGTATTGATTCCTACGTTTTCCGCAAGCAAATCTCTGCATTGTGACATTAGGATGATGCTTGGGGACACCTGAAGGAAGTACCCACTCCAACTCCCATCGACCACTGCAGAAGTTTGGAAAAATATCATTTTGGATTCCACTGTGAAATGTTTTATAGGTTTTCATATCTCCAAGACTGGTCACCTGCAGTTCAGTTGCAACATCAGATGCTTCTCCAGGATGAGCTCTTTTTCGCTGACGTTTAGAATTGGGGAACTAAACCTTCCTTTAGGCTCCACATCTTTAAAAGAAAAAAATAATTAATATCATGTCATTAAAGATGTCCCAATCATTCTAACTCCTTTACATAAAAAAATATTAAATTGACACTCACAAGCTCTATAAAGTTCCAGACTGCAAAGCCAGTGCCCATTTAAAACAACTCAACTCATTTATATAATTTTGTTTATTAAAGAACAATGTAGGTTAGCATGTTCGCCTCTCAGCACTGTTCAAAGGTTTGAATCTTGATATGGGTGGAGTGTCCATGTTCTCCTCGTGTCTGTCTGGGATTTCTCCAGGTTCTCTGTTTTCCTCCCACAGTCCAAAAATATGGATTTGATGCTCTAAATTGCCCCTATTTCATTTTCTGATATATAGTTTGTGAGTTAGGGAGTGAGTATGTGGCCAGGGATTGATGCCCTGTCCTGGGTGTATCTGGTGATGAAAAAAGCAGTTTTAAGCAAAAGCAATTTTAAGAAAATGTTTTAAAATATGTATGTTGTCTTACTCTTCCATGTTTTTCTCTTAGAATAAGATTTGCCATAAGATAATAAATTAACAATGTATGTGCAATTCATTCCTGGACGGCAGCCATGACATCCCATACAACACTCTCCAAAATCCAACACAACAGTCCCCAAAGTTAAATCAGCCTTCCTGCTCAGTTGTAAAAGCCCTCAGTCGTTATCTTCTAGTGTATTGCTGCCACTCAGATGTTTTATTAGAAAAAGTGGGAATGTGGGAAACATATTTATTTGTGTCTGGTAAATTCTGGTGTGCTGGTGTAGGTAACATTGTAGGAATAGAAGTCTGTTAAATAACTGAAAATGTTAACTGCAAATGACAATTCTTTTGATCATGATTTTAGGTGCAATAAGTCTGTATGTGTTCTTTAGGTCATTATCGTTAAGGTTTGTACCATGCAGAATGAACAATTATCATTGTGTGAATGTGGTTCCCAGGATGTGTATTCTGCTGCTTCAGTAATAAACCTTCAGCCAGAGGCATCACAGAAACCTATATTTTATATAAAAAAATTCATATAAATTTATAAATTTATATAAGAAAATTGAGCTAATTAGATCATTTATTGTTCTGAATATAAATGTTTTCACTTAATAAGAAAATGCTGTGCTATGTGTCTTTCCCAACTCATTCCTGAAGAACCAGGTTTATAATTATTACATTGAAAAATCGAAATACTATGGTAAACAACACAAAACATTTCATACAACAACAATAAAAGCAACATATTAACTAAATGTCCTCAGTAATTATTTTTGCTCCGTGTTTTCGCTCTTGATTTCCTTCTCATCATCCTTACGTGCCACCTACACATTAGGCTGCTGTTTCAATTTAAAGGAGGAAGCAAAATCAATTAGTTCTGCACGACATGAAAGCAAAGTAATATAATGGCTGGATGCCCATGTTCCACTCAGCATATTCAGCCACCTCAGGCATTTGTTAATTATTGTGCAAAGGTCAAAGCAGCTGGCATACAACTAACATAACTTCACACTATGGAAAGCACAGGTGACTTTTGTTTCTAACTTAAAAGATATGTAAATAATGTTTATTGCTAAATAATACACTCTAAATTATGTTTTTAAATTCCATACAATTAATTTTCTAATTTTGGCAAATTTTAACTAAGTTATATTGGATAAAATCATTTGGAAATTGTAAACTGTACATCTGAAATGAATAAATGTAAACTAGAATTAAATAACTTATTTAAATAAGAACAATTATTTTTCTTTAGCATTTTTGTCTATTTAAAAAAAACTCTGATGTCATAACATCTAGAATGATGAAGTTATTTGTTTTAAATGTGCTTTGGTTTCATTCACGGGTCACGTCTGTGTGTTTTGTCACCCTTAAAATGGTTGCCTGTTTCTTACAGAGTTTTTCAAGCGAGAACAAAGTTAAAAATAGCAGCGATGCCGCCCAAATAAAAAAAGTGGAGTGACGCGGTTTTAACTCCCAGATTTCCTTCCCTCTTGGGTCTGTTTTAGTCATAAGCACTGATTACCTGCGGGACCTGCACGCGCACTTCCAAGGTCTCCTCACGGTGGTCGTGACCCTCATAGTCATTTATATTAGAAAGTCATCAAGCTCAGGAAATAAACGCCCTCTGTTACTGCACCGGGGCCAAAACTCGGGCACAGGAAACACTGAGGTATAAAATATTAGTCTAGTGCAGAAGCACAGGTACTTTGCACAGTGCAAATGAAATTTTTTAACCATAGAAACCCAAAGAAAAAAAACTATTTACTTATTACTCTGTGAAATAAATAACCATTTTAGGCTTATATTTTAATCAAATGTATCTATGTAAGTAGCTTAATGATTAATGTATTTTTAATATAACATGCTCATGTATCAATTCTGACATCACTGTACGGTTTAATCTATAATCTCTGTGTAATCCCGCTATAAACTTTGAGGACTGATGTGATATATCAAAGCCATGGAATGTTGTAAATTAAAATAAATTATGAAGTTAAAATGGTATGTCTAGAAAAAGGATTACCCATGCTGTCAAACATGAGAGCAAAGTAGTCCATACAGCATATGTACCAGATGGATAACATTTAGAACACACACTAATTATGTATAATTATGATCCTTAGCAGCGAGTGGTACTGCTACAGTGGCATCCTTCTTACACATTCATTATTTGAAACCAGTATAACACACCAGATAGATAGATAGATAGATAGATAGATAGATAGATAGATAGATAGATAGATAGATAGATAGATAGATAGATAGATAGATAGATAGATAGATAGATAGATAGATAGATAGATAGATAGATAGTGAGTAGTTACTTAGATACTGAGATTGTTAGTTCTTGGTTGGTTTATATATATATATATATATACTTTGCTAGACAGTTACTTGAATAGTGAGTGAGATAGGTAGTTAATTGGAAACTGAGATAGTTAGATAATCAGATAGTTACCTAGATAGTTAGACAGGTACATATATAGATAGATAGAAAAACATTTTCATGTATCATATTTAGACTTATATTTAGAGTTGAATATTAAAGCACAGTGTGGATTGTATTTACCTTTGGACACTGCGCGGCTGGACAGGCCACACAGCATCACTATAAAGATCTCCAGCATTGTCCTTTCAGTCTGAGTCTCTTTTTCTGGTCAGCTTGGTTTGTAGGTAACTTTGCACAGTCCTGTCTGATCGTCCTGCAGGTTGTAGTGCTCAGGACAGTTGCAGATGTGATGGTTACGGGACGCTCCGCACATGTGCGCTCAGCCGCAGGTCCATTGTGAGCAGCGCGCCGGGGATTTATTCCTCTCCCCGCGCTACCGGAGTTTCCTGCCTCCGACACACCCCTCAGATCCGCTTCCAGCCCCGCCATCAGCCCCGCCAACTGCCCCCGCGCTGCCTGCTGCAGGACAGCCTTCAGAAACGCAGCGTTCGTTTCCTTCCAAACCTCCCTCACCATCATGAGCTCTTCTTTAGCAGACGACCTGTTGCCGTTTCTCTGTTTAAGGTCATTTCATTGGAATGAAATATTCATTCATTCATTCATTCATTATCTCCCGCTTATCCTCTATTAGGGTCGCGGTGGGGTTCCCCATGCCCATCCAGGGGAGAACGTCTCGGGCGCTGGGCAGATAGACCCAGGACAGGGCGCCAATCCATCGCTGGGCACACACTCACTCACACAGACACACTCTATATGGGGCAATTTTTGAGAATTCAATTAACTTGATCCATGTTTTTGGACTGTGGGAGGAAACCGGAGAACCC
>JAFMOD010001135.1:480395-527866 GCA_019802435.1 Corydoras maculifer
TTTGGACTGTGGGAGGAAACCGGAGAACCCGGAGGAAACCCACGCGGACACGGGGAGAACATGGAAACTCCACCCAGATGGGGATTCGAACCAGGAATCCCTAGCGCTGAGAGGCGAACGTGCTAACCACTAAGCCACCGTGCCGCCCCTATATATATATAATATATATATTAATATATATATATTAATTTAATAATAAATATATATATAAAATCAGGGGCGACACGGTGGCTTAGTGTTTAGCACGTTCTCCTCTCAGCGCTAGGGATTACCGGTTCAAATCCCCATCTGGGTGGAGTTTCCATGTTCTCCCCATGTCTGCGTGGGTTTCCTCCGAGTTCCCCGGCTTCCTCCCACAGTCCAAATACATGGATCAAGTGAAATGAGTTCTCCAAATGGCCCCATATAGAGTGTGTTTATGTGAGTGAGTGTGTGCCCAGCGATGGATTAGAGCACTGTCCTGGGTGTATCTGCCTAGCGCCCAAAACGTTCTCCCCTGGAAGGGCATGGGGAACCCCACCGCCACCCTAATAGAGGATAAAGCGGAAGATAATGAATGAATGAATAAATAAATATATATATATATATATATATATATATATATATATATATATATATATATATATATATATATATATATATATAATCAGGGGTGGCACGGTGGCTTAGTGGTTAGCACATTCGCCTCTCAGCTCTCAGCAGTAGGGATTCCCGGTTCGAATCCCCATCTAGGTGGAGTTTCCATGTTCTCCCAGTGTCCGTGTGGGTTTCCTCCAGGTTCTCTGGTTTCCTCCCAGGGTCCAAAAACATGGATCAAGTCAATTGAGTTCTCCAAATTGCCCCATATAGAGTGTGTGTCTGTGTGAGTAAGATGATGCCCAACGATAGATTGGCGCCCTGTCCTGGGTGTATCTGCCCAGCGCCCAAAACGTTCTTTCCTGAATAGGCATAGGGAACCCCCCCTATGACCCCCCCCCCATGAGAGAGAGAGACAGACAGACACACACACACACAGACACAGCCAAACACACGCACAAAGACACACACTGACAAAGACACACACTAACAAAGACACACAATGACAAAGACACACAATGACAAAGACACAATGACAAAGACACAATGACAAAGACACACACACACACAGAGCGAGAGAGAGAGACAGACACAGAGAGCGACAGACAGATACACACAGACACAGCCACACACACACATACACACACACACAGTCAGTAGCTTCTGAGGTGCTTCTCTTATATACAGTCTGCTTATGAATCCAACATACAGATCGTTTTTTTTGACCCTCAGACAATAAAGATCGTGTTTTGTTCTTGATGATGCATCAGTGTAGATTGTCTCTAAAAGGGGAAACAGACTCCCATTGTGCCCTTTCTTCTGACACTCACTTGGTGGTTTTTAGTACTCAGCACTCAGGAACTACACTCAGATTACACTACACTTGTGCTTCTGAGCTTGTTGCACATCTTCGAACACTAACAGCATGCAATAACCAAAAACACAACCACCAATACCATCACCACCAAAGCAAACTAAAAACTTCATAGTAGCTTAAATATACCCTGCCTTGAGACCGATCTAATCAAAGCTTTAGAATAAATAAATCAAAGTAACACATAGGTTTGCTTATGGTGTAAAGACATCAAGTTTAGTTAACCTTTTAAGTGAATATTATTGTGTGTTCTAATACATCAAAATAACAAACCTTTAATTAATGTTTTACACCCCCCCACACACACACACATTTTGGGCGTTCAGCTAAGGTTTTTTCCATAATAATGTCTGCTAATGTCGATTTGAACTCATCTTGTCAATATATTATGTAAAGTACTGGAAATGACAAGCACATAAAAACACACACACACCCACACCCCCCCCCCCCACACACACAGAACATGTTTTTTTGTTTTGTTTTTAGTCTGTTCTTGTTAAACACTTTCAGTAAACAACTATTTCCGATAAAACCATCTTTATTTTAGTTCATTAAAACTCTTTAAATCAATGCCTCATAAAAACACATTCATTAGTTTGGCTAAATGTATTCAAAATTCTGGTTTTCATTTGCAAAACACAGGGAATTTAAATATGATTAAGTTTATTTAATACGTGATGATTGATCACAAAGCATCATTTAGCTGTATAAAGTCAAATTTTGTTAAAATTGACAAAAATGGACCCCTGTAAGCACACTATAATATTTAACAGTTTTTTTGAATTTAGATTTTTTAGTATTGAATTTGTGGGCAACAATGTTTTGTGATTAATGCATAATATAATGAAGGAGTTGTTTGGAATATTTCATCTTCCGTCTGGCAGGAGCACAAAAAATCCTGTTCTTTTTTTGAGTTTAATAGGTTTCCCCGAATTCCTGTTCAGAACTTCCACACAGACTGTGTCACCAGCCTGCTGACGTCACTGGGGCTTAATGCGCATCGTTTCTACGGATGAGAATCAGATCTCTGGTCTTTACATCCACTAAATAATGACCTACACTAACAATCTTATTCAGCCTACACCAGAGAACAGGATGTGATAATTACTAAAAACTTTGGTTCAACTTCATAGATTATTCCTTTGCTGGCATCTTTAAAAACTAGTCATATTTGTTTGTATAGTTCATTGTTTGAGGGGCGACATGGTGGTTTAGTGGTTAGTATGTTCTCCTCTCAGCGCTAGGGATTCCCAGTTCGAATCCCCATCTGGGTGGAGTTTCCATGTTTTCCCCGTGCCAGCGTGGGTTTCCTCCGGGTTCTCCGGTTTCCTCCCACAGTCCAAAAACATGGATGAAGTCAATTGAATTCTCCAAATTGCCCCATATGGATTGTGTGTGTGTGTGTGTGTGTGTGTGCGTGAGTGTGTGCCCAGAAATGAATTGGCACCCTGTCCTGGGTGTATCTGCCCAGCGCCCGAAACGTACTCCCCAGGATGGGCATGGGGAACCCAACCTTGACCCTACTAGAGGATAAAGCGGGAGATAATGAATGAATGAATGTTTCTTGTGCTGTCACAGAACATTACAGTTAATCGTTACCATGAATTTTTGGCTAAAAGACACACGTGCACTATAGATCTTAATAAAACCAAACGATGAACATCCATCAATCCATTATCCACTTTATCCTCTACTAGGGTGGCGGGTGAATTCCCCATGCCCATCCAGGTGAGAACGTTTTGGGCGCTGGGCAGATATATCTAGGACAGGGCACCAATCCATCGTGGGGACACTCACACACTAACACACTCTATATGGGGCAATTTTTGAGAATTCAATTGACCTTGATCCATGTTTTTGGACTGTGGAAGGAAACCATAGAACCCGGAGGAAACCCACATGGACACGGGAAGAACATGGAAACTCCACCCAGATGGGGATTCGAACCGGGAATCCCTAGCGCTGAGAGGAGAACATGCTAACCACTAAGCCACCGTACCCACAGGAAACATATTCTAACATATTTCATCCTGACAAGTTAATATAGAGTTGCATTCAAGTTTAAGTATTAAAAAAAAAGTTAAATGCTATGTCGACAACAATTGGACAATTACCAAGTGCTGGATATAAAGACAGAAAGGCTTGGAAATAGTGTCTAGTTTTATTTTTATTTTAGTGTGAGCTCAGATCTCATCTTTAATTGTGTACAGATAATAATCTGATCATCTGAATTTTATTGAACCTGGTGGATCTTCCTAAATATCTACCATTTGTTTTTGTAAGGACCATAAATTGTTTTTTTTTGTTCTTTTAATTACTTTATTTGGGGTTGACTCAACTTTGGGTTCTGAGATCTATCTGTTTTGGTTAATGCAATCCTTTTTTAGATTGTTTATCAATTAAAGCATACTTTAACATCCAGATCCAAGATTTCAATACAATGCTAAAATAAAAAAAAATCAGTAACTAGAAAAGACTGAATAAAAAAATCTATATTAAGAGCAAAGCAGTGGAGCAAAAGCTGATCACCCTGGGATCATAATGAAACTACTTAAAATGGCACCACCAGAATTTCTCTAATTAAAAGGGATTTTAACTCCTATTTCTTTTTTTGGCTAAAATGCATGCGAGCTGGAAGGAGACATCGTCTGTCAGGAAAGGAAGAGCTGTATCACTGGTGTAAAACTCCCACCCTTTACTGCCAAAGAAAAGGCTGTGATGTCATCAGGATTTTTAAGGCATGACTGTGTACCATGTGTCTGTTCTAATGTCTACATGATCTAAAATAATATCTATGCTTTAGATAATCAGAGAAAATCTGAAGATATTAAAAATAAAAATAACTCTAATAATTGCTACACTAGCCATTTTTAGTCTGTAGAAATTCAAAATGATATTAAATGATGATCCAAATTTTATTACTTGCTGTGTTATTTTTAGCTAACGTTATTAGTAAGGTTAAGTCATTTGCATCTTAAGATTCACTGTATATTTAACATTACTTCAAAATCCTAAATTTAGGATTAATGTTTCTAGGATATGTGTGTACTGTCTAAAGACCCTTTCTGCACACAATCACAAAAGACAAGAGAAAATGAAGAAACTAAACTGATAACCTAGAACATAAACTGTGACATTGAAGATGAATTTCTATTTGCTTTTATGACTAATCAAATGTATGCGCAAATCACATGATCACACTCAAAGTAATATAGCACCTCTGTTTATGTATATGTAAAATTTCAGATATCTACAGTTTTAGATATACAAAAAGCAACAAAACTAAACTGAATTGTACGCTGAAAAAGTAACCTCCTGAGAGTAGTTGTAATGTTACCTATTAGCTACAGGGGGTGCTGTATTTGTAAATATCAGACGAGATCATTGATAAATCACAGACTGATGTTTTCCTCTCCAAATTTAAAAGAACTATAGTCTGCTATACAGATGTTAAAAGTAACATTATTATCTATTAGACATGTAAACAGGTGATACACTAATGATCTTCAGAGTCACCGACATTAGGTAAAACCGAGGAAATATAACCCATAGTCATAACTAGTGATTTAAACATTTAACATAATTATTTTGGGGTATAAACAACTCTGTAGTTGAATAATGTGTGATAAAAACATGCTTTCAAATGACTATATTAAAATAAATTACTGCAATTTAATAATAATGACCATCTTACAGGCCAAATTATTTTGTGGCAAATTTCTCTCTATATAAAATCACATTTAGACAGGGAATTTTACACTGCCATAAAAAGTTCCTTCCTAGTTACAATGCTTAGTTTGATCCAAATCCAAAAAAGAGAACTTGTTCCTTTGCATATGACAACATGCCCATGTTAACACAGAGAATCAGAACACTAAAAGAGTTTAACAGACTCTGAATGTGTGCAATCTGTATGGTTGGATGTTCTGAACAAAACCACTGGAGCAGAAGTTACAGTACCTGAAGGACTGTGCAAGTTCCTTTAAAGAGGCATTCGCTGTACAAATCGCAAAGCATGAGGACTGCCCAAATAAAATGTGTGCAACTGTGATGATAATAGCCAGGCAGCATTGGTGCAAAAGTCACACCTGGCCTTTAGTCTGCTGATGGATCCAGTCTGTAAATTTGATGACTTGTGTGTAAACCCCAGGCCGGTTTTGTCGGGCGCAGCCCTCTCCCCAGCTTACAATACCAGCAAGAAACCACCTCCTCCCCTGCTCTAAACACACCAAAGGTCCCCCAGAGTCTCCCTGTAAAAACATATATTAATACTTTAACACAATATCACAAAATACAAATCATTTGATTTGACAAACACTGAGCCTCACTTGACATGCATCGACTCCGCCCTGTACGCTCCCTGCACATATCATTCTGGAGGTGACGGCGTCGTCGTACATCTTGTTGCAGGTTTTGTGGTTAATTATGCTTACTGTGGCTTCTTGAAGCAAAGTGGCAAGCTCACCTGAAAAAAAAAAAAAGTCTGTAGAAAAAACTTTAGATACACTGTAGCCTTATGAGCACATTAGTGTTAACATTCATTCATTCATTCATTCATTATCTCCTGCTTTATCCTAAAACATTAGGGTCGCGGGGGGGTTCCCCATGCCCATCCAGGGGAGAACGTTTTGGGCGCTGGACCCAGGACAGGGCGCCAATCTATCGCTGGACACACACTTACTCACTCACACAAACTCTACATGGGGCAATTTGGAGAACTCAATTGACTTGATCCATGTTTTTGGACTGTGGGAGGAAACCGGAGAACCCGGAGGAAACCCACACGGACACGGGGAGAACATGGAAACTCCACCCAGATGGGATTCGAACCGGAATCCCTAGTGCTGAGAGGAAAACGTGCTAAACACTAAGCCACCGTGCCGCCCACTAATTACATTCATATAGAAAAATATTGGTCTGGGAGAAGTTTACATGGTTAAAGATGAATCCCCAGCTTTAAATTGCCCCTATAAAGTGTGTGTGTGTGTGTGTGTGTGTGAGTATATTCCCAGCAATTTATCCTGGGAGCTGCTCTATGCCCGAAATGTTCTTCCATGGCTGGGCATTTGGAACCCCTTTTGACATTAGTTCAAGATTAAGCAGAAGATAATGAACGTGTTTTGTGAAAATCAGCTCAAAACCTAATAACAATACAATTTTTTAGACTATCTTGTGAATCCCAGAAAATATGACTACCTTCTTCAGTGAGGACTCCCCAACCAGTAACAAAGCAGCTGGTTCCAGAGGTGAAGGCGTGAGTCGGAGCTGGCACACAGACGGGCTGTACCAAGTCATTAAAGAAGACAGGGCCACTCAGCTCGAGCAAGGCAATGTCATAATCCGAGGTAAACTGATCATACTGAGTGTGCTGGACAATCCGGCGGATCTGGCGAGTAGCAACAGCATTACTGGCCGAATTCATGACACGCATCCCCATGTATGCCCTCCAAGCACGAGCATCTGAGTACCTGCGAAATCAAGAATGCTTACAATTACAATGCCTACTGTCACAGACAGGACATCACGAAAAACTGTATCTATAATTTAAACTTGGGTATAATGCATGTACAATTTCTAAAGTTGAGTAGAAATAAATGGAAATAAATATTACACATTTATTTACTCGTTTTATATATATTCATACATGTTTTGTACATACTGCATATTAATGCCACAAATAAGTAGCCATATATATATATAAATATACACACTGCTTAAAAAAATAAAGGGAACACTCAAATAACACACCCTAGATTTGAAAGAATGAAATATTTTCATTGAATACTTTTTGTACAAAGTTGAATGTGCTGACAACAAAATCAGACAAAAATCATCAATGAAAATCAAATTTATTAACCATCGGAGGCCTGGATTTGGAGTCACACACAAAATTAAAGTGAAAACACACTACAGGCTGATCCAATTTTGATGTAATATCCTTAAAACAAGTCAAAATATATTACAAAAATACTAAAATATCCTTTAAAACTATCAAAACTTGAGTGTGGTGCCAGTGCCATGGTCCAAAGGTACAAGGGTTTGTATGTTCTCCCTATGTCTGTGTAAATCTCCCCTTCTTTCCCCATTCTTTCCCCATTGGCAGATGAACTAAAATACTATATGTACACATGTGCAAATGTGTTTGTGTGTGTGTGTTTGCTCTGCGCTCCATGTGTACTGGTAAAGGCTTCAGCAGCCCTAATGACACTGATTAGGATAAATAGAATTGAAATAAATTAATAAATTAGCAAAACATTGCAGGCCTTGTTCTGTATAAATGTACATTTTACATAAAAAGCTGCTTTCATATTCATTCATAAAGTCTAAGCATTTAGAGAAATTCAAAATGTCATACATTTAACAGTAATTAGCAATGTTTTGCTCTTTGGTTGTGAAAAAAAAGGCTTGGTCAATTTTGAGTTTGACCAATTGTTTTACATTAAAGAAATTAGAAAATAAGGGCGAAACATCATCACATACTATAACACTGGATTCCGATTTTTATGGCAGTAAACAACTAACATATACAAAACTAAATAATAAAAACGTCAAAGAGCCTCTTACTTAATAGCATCTGAGTCTTGAAAGCAGTGAGCAGCAGAAAGCAACCAGCGGCTTCCCACTAGAGATGCTCCACACACATGGCCATAACGCTCAATCTGCAGGCTCACTTGCCATGGCCATGAACCCGCCTGCGCATCCATGCCACCAACAATCTTTCCACGTTTTCTTGGTCGGATTCCACATCCTGCACATCCAGTCAAAACAGAACAGCCTCAGCCCAATGACTCATTCAGCAAGTGATTACAATCAGGGACTTTTTAAATGTTCTTGCATTATAAAAAAATCTAAATTAAGAAATGTGTATGAAAGAAAGGTTCTACATATATGTTGCAATGTAAAATAAAATTTGGGATGAACAGAAATTGTTAGAGATTGGTGTTTTCCAATACTGAATCTATTATTTGATGACTTTGCAAGTCTGCATGGGATTCAGAGTACCCTAGGTCTGAACATTGTGTGTATTGGCCCTGTGCTGGAAGAACAACTTGTTCAAGATGCTTCCCTGCCTTTTGCTAAGTGAATGCTGAGATGGGTTCCAGCAACCTTCATGACTCTGATCAGAAAAATCATTTAAAAAATAATGAATAATTTTTTCGGGCTAGAAAATAGTAAGACTTACTACCCAAATACTTTAATATATATATATATATATATATATATATATATATATATATATATATATATATATATATATATATATATATATATATATATATATTTATTCATTTTTTATCTCCCGCTTATCCTCTATTAGGATCGCGGTGGGGTTCCCCATGCCCATCCAGGGGAGAACGTCTTGGGCGCTGGGCAGATAGACCCAGGACAGGGCGCCAATCCATCGGGGCGATTTTGAGAATTCAATTAACTTGATCCATGTTTTTGAACTGTGGTAGGAAACCGGAGAACCCGGAGGAAACCCACGCAGACATGGGGAGAACATGGAAACTCCACCCAGATGGGGATTTGAACCGGAATCCCTAGCGCTGAGAGGCGAACGTGCTAACCACTAAGCCACCGTGCCGCTATATATATATATAAACAATTTTATTCATTTATGGTCATGCAATTACTGATAAGTGTTTACTACATAAGATATGTACAATGGTCATTCAGTTTATCTTTATAAAGGATAAGGTCCTGCAATTAATTTTTTAAGCATTCATAACAATATGTAGATGCCAACATCTGCTCACCACAGCGCATCTCATCAGAACCATCTTTGCAGTCTTTGATGCCGTCACACTCAGGGTTTATTTTGGAAATGCACTTGCCATTAGCACATTTGTAGGAAGTAGAGGAGCAACCTTTAACTACAATATCATAAATTTGTTTAATTATCATATATTGTTAGACAAAATAAAATATAAAATAAAGCATAAAAAACAGAAATATTTGCATATTTGTAAAATGGTTTCAAGTTTGCCCATAAGATGAGGAACTCCCAATTTCTCTTTGTTGCTTCTTACCATTTTTTTGATAATAATCACTTTAATTTTGTTTTGATGGATTGTACATATGGTTCTTATTTGGAAAAATTGCTATCTTAATCCCCTACTAGCATTGGTGGTGGTTGAATGGGGGGGGGGATTTCCCCCATACCCATCCAGGGGAGAACATTTTGGACGCTGGGCAGATACACCAAGGACAGGACGCCGATCTGTAACTGGGCACACGTTCTCACTCTCACACACACTCACTCTCTCCCTCTCTCTCACACACACACACACACACACACACACACACACACACACACACACACACACACACAAAACACATATTATATGAATGTGGGAGGAAACCGGAGAACCTGGAGGAAACCTACGTGGACACTGGGAGAACATGGAAACTCCACCCAGATTTGGATTCGAACCTGGATCCCCAGTGCTGAGAAGTGTCGCCCACATTTAGTTTTATCTTGGCTTAATACAAATTATTCTTTCGCTGTTTTAAGCTCAACCGGGTCTAAGCACATTTTAACAGAAATATTGATTAGGGATTTTGAAAAACTGCCCGTGTCATTTTTTGGTATATACATTTGTTCAAAACCTAATAGATTTTGTTTCTGTGTAGATTATTCTCTTGTACATCACTGGATTCTTGGAATCTGGTATAAATTATTTACATTTCTTAACACAATAAAAATAACAGAGTGAAAACATTACAGAACAGGTGATTCACAGAGTGAAACTCACAGGTTCGTGTACAGTTCAGCTCATCACTTTGGTCTTTGCAGTCTATGATTCCATCACACACAGAAGACTTGGGGAGGCAGATTTTATTTGGGCAAATGTGGTAGCATTTACCTACTGAGAATAAAACAAGATAAACACACGTTATAAAAACATTAGTTTTTAGGTTCATTTAGTTAAATCAATGGCAGTTCTGTCATAATAGATTATCAATAACTAAACACTCATTTATTAAATACAAAAAACATCAAAATACTTGTCGGATTTAAATACACTTGCAAAAAGTATGAAAACACCATGCCACTCTATTGTTATCAGCTTTTTGGTAACATTATATCAAAACAGAAGCATAAATATGGAGTTGCCACATGTACCAGACAAAAAAAATATTATAAGGTAGGAGTCTAATATTAAACAAGAGAGTGTGTTTAAAATTACGTTATCCATATCCACAGAATTATTGAGGTTATTGATAATGGAAGTTTGGAACCCTGTCACCAACTTTAGCCACAAAGTTGGAAACATAATGTAGGAATCGTTCAACAATGTCTTACTTCAACAATGTCCCCTAGCCTGGACTTAGCAACTTGGAGAGGGGTCAGTATATTTCTTATCCTGAAGTCAGCTTTTTTATCAAAATAAATCAAATATTTACTCTCTGTCAACAGCCAAATAATACCTGTATAAAATATCATTGTAATATTGATCAATAATTTAGATTTTAAAAATTACAAACAAAATATTGGATTAGTTAATTTATGTATAAAGAGGAGTAATCCAATATTACGTATATATAAGTGATATGTCATGCATTTAACACCTAGGCCTTCAGTGATGCTCTATCTGAATTAACCCACCAGTCAAGAACAATGCTATGGCTACAAAAACACCTTATTATGCAGACATGCAGTACAAAGAGCTGTTGCATTAGAAGTAGATAGCTTATAGTGATGGTAGCACAGTGGTTCTGGGAAGAAAGCAGGGCCGTTGACAATAGACTTTAATTAAATATAAAGAACATTATTAAAATATTTTTTATTGGGTGACTGTTGCACAAATGACACTGTTTTTTATCCTTAAGCAGAAGATGTCTGTTATACAGCTTGCACCTCATTGTGGCAGAGAATTAATTTCCACACACATTACAAAATGAATGTGGATATGTGTCGCTCAGATAATACCTCAGTGAATATTGGATGTGTTTATGTTTGTACATTACACCATCCATATATTATGTGAAATTTCTGAACTACAGATCAAGCAAAATAGAACTAATAACAACAACATAATCCTACCAGATACTTAAATACACTTGAGTGCTTACCACAGTTCGCTTCCTCACTGCTGTCTTCACAACCCAGCAGGTTACATTGACTTCCATGTGGCCTGCACTGCCCACTACCGCAATACACTTCTCCTGGTTTGCACATTGCTACAGATAGAGCTCGATCAGGTCATTTCAGTACCTTAATGTAGATACTGCTTTGAAAAAAAACACAGTAACAAAGTACACATACAGCATTTGGCCTCGTCCCTGCCATCCACGCAGTCCTTGTCTCCATCACAAACTTTCCTCAGTGGAATACAGCGTCCGTCTCCACAGCGGAACTGTCTCGGACATGCTGGTGTAAAATGTATGCACTTAATACTGACTCCAAATTACATGCTCTAGTAGTCTAGTAAAACATTGTAACTGTATGCTTAACCTTTAAGGAACGATTACAAAGCATAGACCGCAGGACAGACAGCGGCATCCAAGGAGTAACCCACAAAAGAACCAGGGGATGAAAGCACTTAACCAAAAACACCGCAGCCAAGTCGCTTTGCAAAACAAAGCTTAAACACGGTCATACATTTAGCAGACAGGAAAAGAACACAAAAAGATAGTGTGCTCACTGCTCTCAGGGGAGAAAGCTTTGTACACCAGATAAAAGCCCTTGTGAGTCAGAGACTCGTCGGAGTGAAAGTGCAGTGACACAGGGGATGAGTAAATCCTCTTCCTGCTGCTCTCCACAATTGGGTTACACAGCCTGAGCATGGAGAAAACACAGTAGAAGTATAAACACTCACATGCATGCACACTAAATGGCCAAAACTACTTGCAAAGATTAATAAAACATTGGCATAAGGTCTTTTAACTAGTTATTTGCTATAGGGTGTGTGGCAACAATTTGGGAAAAACCCTTTCTGACCACAGAATGACCGCCACATTGTGTACTTTGCCTTTGTGCACGAAAAGGTAAATAAATAAATAAATAAATATTTTTTAAAAATTTAAAAATAAAGTGGCTTAGTGGTTAGCACATTTGCCTCTTCGTGCTGGGGATCCAGGTTCAAATCCCAATCAGGGTGGAGTTTCCATACTCCCCCTGTGTCCACATCCGGTTTCCTCCTCACAGTCGAAAAACATGGATCCAAGGTTAATTGGCTGCCTGTAATCGCCCCTATATATAGTGTTGTCTGTGTAACTGATTGTGTCCAGCAATAGATTGATGCCTTGTCCTGGCTGGGTGTATCTGTCCGGCACCAGAAACATTTTTCCTTGAATGGGCATCAGAAATGCCCATGACACTACGATTGATAATAGATTAATAGTATTAACTAATGAGGGGACAGATCATGCATCTCTCTCTATCTCTCCATCTGTCCATCTATATTATATTCCTGGTTAACGTTGTTGTTCTCCATATCTATGCATGTCTGGTTCCTTTTACTAGGTATAAGAAGGAACTCCTGACTAGTAAGGAAAGTATTTTAATTAATAAATATGAACGATTTTTTTTTAAATCCATCAAATATAATATAATGACTATAAGTCTGGGCGGCTTGGTGGCTTAGTGGTTAGCATGTTCGCCTCTCAGCACTAGGGATTCCCGGTTCGAATCCCCATCTGGGTGGAGTTTCCATGTTCTCCCCGTGTCCGCGTGGGTTTCCTCCGGGTTCTCTGGTTTCCTCCGACAGTCCAAAAACATGGATCAAGTCAATTGAGTACTCCAAATTGCCCCATATAGAGTGTGTCTGTGTGAGTGAGTGTGTGCCCAGCGATAGATTGGCGCCCTGTCCTGGGTGTATCTGCCCAGTGCCCGAAATATTCTCCCCTGGATGGGCATGGGGAACCCCCCCCCCCCCCCCGCGACCCTAATCGAGGATGATAATGGATGGATGGACTATAAGTGTGTTTATGAATATCACATATATGTATATAACTTCATGTATATTTGAAAATATTTCTTATTTGAAATTAAGGATGAATAGAAACCAATTCTGCACTTTAGTAGTATTTAGTAGTTAATAAACTTGTAATTGCTTTAATTTAAAGTCAGAATATACATTATAGGTATATACATTAAACCAAACAAAGAAACTTACCGAACTCCGCCGATTTCCAGCCAATCTTTCTCACAGCTAGTGGTGGTGGGTGAGTCTTGTATGTCCAGCATTATTATAGTTATAGAGAGCAGGTAGCCAGGCAGCGGCGCCTGAATTAGAAACTTGACTTAGCCAACTTTGAAGGAATTACTCTGTCATTATTATGCAGCCAAGCAACACCATTAGATCATGTGCATTTCTTAATTGCCTGGCATGGACAGCAGGGCATGGAAACAGATTATGGCCCTCACTTACCCTTATCTTCCACATGCAGTCCATGTTTGGAGGGTAGTTAGCAGGATGGTAAGGAGAAACCACCGAGCCATTCCATGCTGAGAGAAAGCCTCCACAGTCTTGTGAGAAGGGACATTAGCGATCGATTGATTATTATGTGACTATGAAATTAAATACAATAGGTTTAGCAAATGATTGATGCTAAATAAATACAAACCAGTTTTTGGTATAGCCTGAAAGTAGGCTTTAAAGATTGCTCCATGCCGCAGTCGGCTAAAGGAAAAGGTGATGAGCATGACATTCCCTGATGATGTTAATCTCATAACTGGAGACGATCCACTTAATGGCAGCCCACACCACCTAGAGGTTATTGTAACTAAGAAAAGGTTTATTTTTTCCCCCAACAACCCTCTCCTCCCACAAAAAACACATTCATTCATTTATTCATGGCTCAAGTCCTTGCTTCCCAAAATCTTTTAAGCAATTAAAAAATTTTAAGCAATTTCATCCATTTTATTTTTTTAACCATTGATAAATAACATTAATATACACATGATCACTATTCACAGACATAATATATGTATCTTCTCTGATTTACAGTTCATCTAAAAAGCAAATCCAATTTTAATAAATTTATAATGTGCTAACTATTCCATTACACCTGCCATTCTTGCTTTTCCCTTATACTATGGAAGGGTGACCAAAACAATCATAGCTCAATTAAATTTTCTTTAAAAAAAATGTTTCCTAAATCAATAATGGGAAGAATGGACAAATCCCTGTAAAACCCATTATAACCCTTATATAATCACTTTTACTTGTCTTTCAGCCTGAAATTTCATCCATCCATTATCCATCCATCCGTTTTATCCTATACTAGAGTCACGGGGGGATCCCCACACCCATTCAGGGGAGAATGTTTCGGGCGCTGGGCAGATCCACCCAGGACAGGGCGCCAATCTATCGCTGGGCCCACACTTACTCACACAGACACACTCTATATGGGGCAATTTGGATAACTCAATTGACCTTGATCCATGTTTTTGGACTGTGGGAGTAAACCGGGGAACCCGGAGGAAACCCACGCGGACACGGGGAGAACATGGAAACTCCACCCAGATTGGGATTCAAATTAGAAATCCCTAGCACTGAGAGGGGAACGTTGCTAACCACTAAGCCACCACAGCCTGAAGTTAAAACTCACAAATATAAATTTCATCAGATTTCTTTTAAGGCATGAAAATGGGTTTGGGTATGCAGATAAGTTTTAAATTGACAAAAGGATGCTGTAGATACCAGACAAGAAGAGAAGAAGGCGAAAGAGGATACTTATGGATGTTGTGAGGTTGTCACATAATCTTGCCACTGTTGTGCTTTATGGTAGGAATAGTATATTTTTGGTAGTGTCTGTATGTCTGCTATTTAATATTTACATTTAGTCATTTAGCAGACGTTTTTATCCAAAGCGAGTTACAAATGAGACATGTCAGTTACATGTCAGTAAGAAAACCATATAATAATCATATAAATATACTAATGATCAAAAAGTTTGCCATAAAGTTAAAGGGATATATATGTCTATAATATTCATTATTTTTCATGTGCTATTTTTAACTTTTAGAAAAAGTCACCAGAACAATAATAATAAGAAGCACATTTACAAAGTCACTATATGTGCTGCATCATCAATAACTCATACATCACATAAGATAATTAACAGCTGTTCATTTATGTTCTACCAGAAATGATACAAGCATATACCTCGCAATTATCTTGTTTTGGAGAGGCAGCAAAAAGTCATATGCAGAAAGTTTATTGGCTGAGCAGCTGCCAGGCATCGCTCCCTGCAAGGTGACCACATCAAGCCGTACCACATGACCTGAGGGCACCCTCAGCCTCCACTGGTAATATGGTTTCTTTGGACTCACCAAACTCAATGTTCGATTGCTTCCATATTTGGCATAGAGGTCAAAGGACATAACTGTAAACCAAACACAAATTCAAATATCACCGAATAAAACAAATCTTCAGCAACAAAGCACTTCAGCAATAAGAGTTCTTTCAGGAGAAAAAATCCTTTAAAAATGAAATACCCTGAAGTCCAAGCTGCCACTTGCCACTCTGCAGATTTGTTGGATTCTTTATTTTTTCTGACTTCTCATCATCATCGTCACCATCCAGGTTCAAACCTACAGGTAAATAAGATTTCTCTTGTCAGGAATTCACGTTAGTAATATGACATAAATGATTTTGATATGTGTCATTATTAGGGCTTACCCAAAAACCTCAGGGTCTCTTCATCTTTAGATAAATAGTACTGCTCCTCCAGCCTGCTGTGTAGAACTTTGCTGGTGCCAGAAAAGCGACGCTGCAACCAGGCAGGTTTTGAATTTTGCAGCTCATCTGCGACAGCCACTGAAGGGGTGGAGAACTTGCTCCAGAAAAAAACACTAAGTCCATTCACGCCTTCACTATCACAGAAATAGAAAAACACACTATTAATATTATCTTTGGTTGCATGGTGTTCACCCGTCATCCCTGGGAATTCAGGTCAAATCCCAGTCTGGGTAAAGTTACCATGTTTTCCCACGTCCATGTGGGTTTCCTCCCACAGTCTAAAAAGATGAACTCAGGGTAAATTTGTTGCCCTAAATTGCCCCATATAGTGTATGTGTTTGTGTGAGTGAGTATGTCCAGTGATGGACTGGCACCTGTGCTGGGTGTATCTGCCCTGTGCCCAAAACGTTCTCCCTGGATGGGCATGGTATATGGGAGCCCCAATGCAACCCTAAACCTAATAAATAAAAAAAATGATATTTAAATCTTTAAAAAATCTTTAAACATGAGGTTTATGTCAGTTAGGTTGTTCAGATCACGTGTAATTAAAAGTAATTTATAAAATGCATTTATATCTGTCTTGCTGCAGTACAATCTTTTAGGGAAGTAACAATCACCGGAAATGGAAGTAGTAAATAGGTTTTAAAAATAGGAATTTCGGCCCTTAAATCTGATTGGCTGAGCCATTTGTCCAGCCGTGACATTATTGACAATAATGCATACCTCTGACTGCTTCACATTCATATCAATATGTGATACACAATCCATTGTTCCCTATGTTTTTTTTATAAACTGTGTTTTATAATTTGGCCACTAGTTTTGATTGTTAGAGAAACTGGAAAACTGTCAATCAGCGTTCACTTTAATAACCAAACTAGGTTACGGTTTTGCTTTTAATTAATGTATTCATGAATCTAACCTTGTTTTTATATTATAGTGTGTTTGTAACCATTTTATAAAATAGGTCACTCGAGGATGTGTATTATTGTGAATAAATCACAGGAATGATGTGTAACTGTACTCTGCTACACGTCGCTACGCTTTTCTATGATATATACACAATAATGCACGCCTTCTCATAACGTGTTGTTTTATTTAGATACTGTTTAAATAATTTTAAAATCTGTCAAAATATTAACAGTTGTTTTAACTGTTAACTGGTTAAATATATATTGTTAACAAAAAACAAAAACAATTTAATGGGGACTCCTGAATATAACATTCAATATGAGGTAGGTGGATATTCCATTTCAACACTCCTGGGCATTAATTTTGGGCTTTCTCTCTAGAAAAGGTTTTACTGTGAACCCAAGCACGATGGGCGAGAAGGCCTGGCATGCAATCGACACTGCAGTGCATCTCAAAGGGATTGAGTGGAACTGAGGTCAGAGTTCTGTGCAGGACACTGAAACTCCTTTACGTCAAACCCTGTAATTTTATAAAGAATGCTGCTAAGACGGAAAACGACCTTTACAAAGACAAAAGAAGAAAGGATATCTACACACATTCTGTTTAGTCATTTATGTTCACCTTTGGATGTAGTGATTTTTGTAAGTGAGTAAGTTTTGGTGGGTGGTACTGCTCTATTTAAGTACAGCAAGACATTTCTATTGAAATTATTATAAAATAAAATTATAAAATTATCTATTTAAGCCATTTAAGCCACTGCTTTAGTTCTTCGGCCATGTGCTTAAAGTAGTGCTGGAAGACTGTGCACATTTTCAGTGGATTAGCAAACATCTATTTTTCATTTATTTCCAAAATAATTAGGTTAAATAAAAAGATTAAAGGTTAAAGACAATAAATACACAAAAAACAAACAAATTTACAATTTTTTTTTACCAATATTGTCAATTCTTAAATATTTTTATTTTACAAGACATTGATTCACAAGGTACCACAGGATACACAAAGAATGTTGCCATCACCATGATGCTTTGTAATATGTATAGTGTAAATTTGGTGGTGAGGTGTGGTTTGGATTTTTTTTTTTAGAATTACTGTTTCTAAGTATAAACTCTTAAGGGGATTTCAATTAAATTTATTAGCACTCAGGACCCAGGCACTCTGGGTTTAACTACAATATAATGACACGATTTCAGTGGTCTATTATCATTCATAATTCTTTTTTTTTTTTTTTAATCAAATTAAAAACAAACAGCATCGACAGCATATCAGTAAATTTCTTTTTTTTATTTCATACAATAACATTTTTATAAAGGTATACTTCTATAGAATTATAGTATAATTTGTAGAATTCATACCTAAAAGCAACAGTTCCTGAACTCCGGTAATATGGCCTCCAAGGTGATGACGTGTACAACTCAGATAACTGAATCACCGTCACAAGCAATTGGAGCAAGACAACCGTGCATATGAGAGAAAGGAAAATAAAGTAAGTGAGTATGAGTATGACAAACATAACTGAATATTTGATGATATTTGTTTACTGATGTCTGAATCATAATTAAATTATTACAACTGGTTTTCAGATGGCATTACTAAGACATCACAGCTTTATAGGAAGGAACACCATTACAAGAGGTGTGACAGCAGAAGCCCCGGCAATACTAGCAGTCTTGGCACAAATGCCCCTGT
The DNA here is from genome assembly GCA_019802435.1 of Corydoras maculifer. Classification (NCBI taxonomy): domain Eukaryota; kingdom Metazoa; phylum Chordata; class Actinopteri; order Siluriformes; family Callichthyidae; genus Corydoras; species Corydoras maculifer. The sequence continues at coordinate 499,137 of JAFMOD010001135.1, forward strand.
TGTGTGATTGGCTTTGAGCAACAAGAGCTGTAAGCAACAAGAGTGCTATTGTTCGAGGCTCAATGTCATCCTGAAGTGCAGGGTGGCTGTTGTGGCCAATGGGTTCAAGCTACCTTTAATAGGCACCGGCATACTCATGTGCACATGATCATTCATTCTAATTAAACAGGAATGCAGGTCTACCTTGAATTACTATACAGGATGGAGAAGGTGTGGCAGAAGAACTTCACCTTGGATAACACTGACAGTTTCTTCTTTCACATTCATATAGGTCTTAACTCACTCACACTCTCTCCCTTTCCCTCATGTTCATGCTTTCTATCTCTCTCTCCCTCCCTCCCTCTCTCTCTTTTTTTGGCCCTCTCTCTGTCCTTGAGTCTACCTTTCCTTTCTACTCCGTTTGAGCTCAAACACAGAGCATCTGATTGTGTGAGGAAGCCCACAGACAATGTTTTTATTGAGGACCTGCTCTTCTTCTCACTCAGCCTGCTTGGACCCTGTGCTTCTCACAAACACTATTCTTGTCCTAGGCCCTGAAAAGGTTGCTCTCTCCTGAGAGGCACTTTTACAGAACAGCCTTCCACCAGAACCGGCTTCTGTTACAGGCGGCTTTACATTTAAGAGGGCCATGGCGTAGGCAAAAACTAACCGTACCCTAATCTTAGTCTACTTTACATTTAAAAAGGGGCATAGTTAAAAAAAAAAAAAAAAAAAAAAAAAAGCCCAAGGGGATGCAAATTTTAGTGCAACCAAGGCTTTTTTCAAACGGAATCAGGAAATTCCAAGAAGAGTATGTTAAGACCTTTAGTGTTATGCAGGTATAAATTCTTACATATTGATTCAGCTCCTGAGATTGGAGATGGAATTGTGTGGATGATGGATCAGCCAGCTGCGGCAAGAAACTAAGATTGGAAACTTCCACGTTTCCTCCCATATAGAACACTAAGGATGATGGTGGCGCTGACAAGGCAAAAATTTAAGAACAGACCGTTATATGTAAAGTTATACGAACACTGAATATCAATTAAAACAGAATTAAACAGCGAACCTGACCTGTGCCTTAGAACCAGCAGCACAAATAATACCATTGCGTTACTCGGCAGAAAAGTTGGTTTACTTACATGCAAAGAAATGAAGAGTCAGTGCAACTGCGGTAGAGAGAGGAATAAAGGGGGTGGCACTCAACACCCACCTCCTCCATGCCCTCGTGGTGGCTTTTCTGTCCTCTTGCTGTTTATTTAACCCACCCTGAGTTTTGCAGGACCATGGTGACTGCAATGGCCCATTTTTGTGATTATCCTTTAACAGAAATGTATTAATTTTGATTTTAAAGCATAGCAACTGCAGTGAGACAGTCCAGGATTTATCAATTTGTGAGTCATAGCATTCATTATTAAATCAATATTTTTATGGCACTTAATGGTCTGTGATGTCTATATCACATTTATTCATTATCTTCCTCTTAATCCTTTACTAGGGTCGCAGGGGAAGGGGGTGGGTTCCCCATGCCCATCCAGGGGAGAATGTTTCGGGCACCAATCTATCGCTGGACTTACATTATAGCATATATAATCTTTAAATACAATTTAACTGTTGAATTTGTATAATGAACTGTTTGAGTTCCAATATTTTACAACAGAAAAACTAATAATAAATTAATAGCAATTTTCATGTCAATGTTTAATGGGAAATTGTTGATTCCTTTAGTCAGCATCAGTATATAATACTGGATAATATAGGGTGTTCTGGACATTCTTGCAAACTACCTTCAGAATGATTTAGGAATTATCTGCTTTACATTGGAGTCCTGCAACACGCTTTCATATTTCACATTATACCTTATGCCTTATGTATTCTAGAGCAAGTTATTTAACCAGCAAATAATATAATTGTATATAAAACTTCTCTTTAATGTCACATTGACATTATTTTTTGTAATTTTCTATTAAGCTAATTAGACACACCTCATTGTTTTAACACTGATTGTCTGTTTTTATCAAATTCACCTACCCTATAGAAACAATGTGTAGTTTTACATTTGCAGAGTACAGTTCACTTGTTTTTCCATGAACTTTGTTTGTCAGAACCAACAAAAATCAGGAACTAATTAGGTAACGAATGATTTACACTGGTTATATATGTTATATATTAAATACTGTGTTGATTGTGTACTTTGTTATAGATGGGTATCTAATTGTCTCGCCCGGTAGATGTAAAATCAGAGACACTAATTAGTTTGTTGCTCAGTTTGTATTAATCATCCTCTGACCCTTCCTTAATTGCTCACACAGTTTTCTTAATGTTTACTGTTTATTTGCCTTGTATATTTTCTGTTGCACTGTTCCCTCCCATTAATGAATGTTTATTATACTGTGTATTGCCTTTTAATTATCATAATTCTTGTGTTACACAAGCTATTTGCACAAGTGCACGTTATAATGAGTTGTGTAGTTTCTTTTCTGTATAGCACCTTGTTACTGGAGAATACCAATTCGTTCCACTGTATACTGTACACCACTTTATATTGTTGGAATGACAAATAAAATACTTAAATACTTGAAAAAGCATGATTAAATGTATGGGCAACGTTATTTATTGATTAGGATTGGCAACAGATGAGTTCAAATGTTTGCTTTTACTCACATTATATATTTAATTAGTGTGATTGGGTAAAATGACCTATATCAGACATCTTCCTAAGGAACCTAAAGGGTCCATATTCCCAAGGGCCTCAGGAGGGTCACCTCACCATCAACTGCCATTCACATTTTCATTCTCATTCACAAATGCCAAAGCTTTTCGAAAACATTGACATATATAATATATAACATATATAATCTTTATATACAATTGAACTGTTGTATTTGTATAATAGTCTGTTTGAGTTCCACTATTTTAGAAACAGAATTTTTTTAAAAAAAGTTTTAATTTCAATAATTTAAGTTAATTTAATTTTATAGTAATTTTCATGTCAATGTTTAATGTTAAATTAATGATTCCTTTAGTCAGCATCAGTATATAATAATGGATAATATAGGGTGTTCTGGACATTCTTGCAAACCCCCTTCAGAATGATTTAGGAATTGTCTGCTTTACATGAGTGTCCTGCAACATGCTTTCAAAGTTTATTTCACATTATACCTCATGCCTTATGTATTTTGGAGCAAGTTATTTAACCAGCAAATAATATAACTGTATATAAAACTTCTTTTGAATGACACATTGACATTATTGACATTAACACTGAATGTCTGTTTTTATTAAAAATTCACCTACCCTGTAGAAACACTGTAGTTTTACTGTTGCAGAGTACAGATCATTTGTTTTTCCGTATAATTTGTTTTTTTTTATGACTTTGTTTTTTAATATAAAAAAAAGTTTTAAATTAATAGTAATATTCATGTTAATGTTTAATGGTAGATTACTGATTTCTTTAGTCGGCATCAGTATGTAATACTGGATAATATAAAGTGTTCTGGTCATTATTCTTGCAATTGTCTGCTTTACATGGGAGCCCAGCAACAAGCTTTCAAAAAAAACATACCTTATGTATTTTAGAGCAAGTTATTTAAGCAGCAAATTATATAACTTATAAAAAGAAGTATATAAAACTTCTTTAATGTCACATTGACATTCTGACATTATTTTTGTTATTTTCTATTTACCTAATTAGACACACCTCATTGTTTTAACACTGATTGTCTGTTTTTATCTCATTCTCATTCACAAATACCAAAGCCTTTCAGAAGCATTGACCTCAATCTCAGGACGCTGATTCTTTCAGCCTCAGAGGCAGAGCCCGAAGTTACATTTAAATGCCGCTACGTTCTCACAGACAACACAAAGAAATAGAAACACAGTCCTAACAGTGAAGCTTCAGAAAAGCAGATGTATTTATCAGGCTGAGAGCTGTGTTCGCACATGCGCAGAGCAGAGCAGAGGTTCGTACCTGTGCAGGTGAAGCGGCGTCTGCACACGGTGCTGGAGCTGACACGCTATAGACCTCACAGCCCCGGGTTTTGGGAAAAGCCCTCATTTCTTTTGCTGATTCTTCCTCCGGTATGAGATCTCTCACACAGCAGGACAAACAATCACCAGCTGCAAAAACCCGAGCGATGCGCTGCTTTCAGTTCGCGGAGAAGCCCGCTCACTGTCCGCTCACCTACCGCCCGCGCGCGCACAGGGGCTACCCGCTCCCAGCATGCACCGCGGCACAAAGGCACCTCTATGCACCTGTGCTACATAGAAAAATTCCAGGTACCGGTACATTCAGAAAACCAGAGGTACAGAATTATATATATATATATATATATATATACTGTATGAGATGTCCATGCATATATATATATATATATATATATATATATATATATATATATATATATATATATATATATATATATGCATGGACATCGTTTGTGAAAAATATATAGTTATTCAGTTATGTACAGGGCGCCAATCCATCGCTGGGCACACACTCACTCACACACACACACTCTATATGGGGCAATTTTGAGAATTCAATTGACTTGATCCATGTTTTTGGGCTGTGGGAGGAAACCGGAGAATCCAGAGGAAACCCACGCAGACACAGGGAGAACATGGAAACTCCACCCAGATGTGGATTCGAACCAGGAATCCCTAGCGCTGAGAGGAGAACATGCTAACCACTAAGCCACCGTGCCGCCCTATATATATATATATCATGTTGCTTTTTTTTACATTACTTTTTAGTTTTTGATGTAAACATCTTCCAATCATCCATTATCTTCCACTTTATCATCTACTCTACATTCCTCTTATCCAGTGAAAACACCGCAAATGTTTTATTTTTTATATTTATGTTGTTTTTAATGCTTTAACAAAGTCTCACTTAATTTTGGGGTTTGTAAATAATACACTTTTAGTAACTTCCACGTCACATAGTTAAGTGAAAATAGGCCAGATTTCTTGCACATTAAATAGTGTTTTAAAAATAATTACATATCTGGGCTTAAATTAGAGCATAGCAAAAAAAAATATCCACAATCTGGACAAATGTACTTCTGACATTTTATTCACACAGCAACACTAATTTCAAAGGACTAAAAAATTGTGCTGCTGTGCAGTTAGTAAACCACCTTCTCTTAAGCAAACAGCATAATTTATTTTGCAACCCTGCAATAACACTTCAATGTGTGTAAAAAATACAAAATTACGGGATTATTTGCAATAGGTAATAAAGTAATTGTTAGAATATATTTATTAAGTTCCAAAAAAGAACATGTATTGTTTAAATGTACAGTACATATGAATCACACTTGGATAATTCGGTATGAATCAGCTCTAAAACAATGGCCATGATTACACTGAGTTCAAGCTGAGGTTGGTTAAACATTCTTTTTCGGTTCGATGCTGAGTTATAAAAAGTGACTGTGATTGGCCATGAGAATTATTGAGGTTGAACCTTAACTATGAATGTGGCTATTGATCCAGTTGATAAACTTGGCCACCCTGGTGTATACTCCTGGAAAATTAGGCCTTCCGCAACCTGACCCCCAGCTCACAATACCGGTCAGAAACCAGCGACCACTTCCTGCATTTCTGCATGACAGAGGACCCCCGGAGTCCCCCTGTGACAAAAACAAAATTAATGGAGACACAAAAAAGTCATTTTAACTTATAATTAAAGATAAAAAACTATAAATATCTTAGCCAATCTATAGCTGGGCACACACTTACTCTCACACACACACTCTATATGGGGCAATTTGGAGAATTTAATTGACTTGATCCATGTTTTTGGACTGTGGGAGGAAACCGGAGAACCCGGAGGAAACCCATGCAGACACAGGGAGAACATGGAAACTCCACCCAGATGGAGATTTGAACCGGGAATCCCTAGTGCTGAGAGGCGCACATGCTAACCACTAAACCACCATGAACTATGAATATAGAATGAAAAATAAAATTATAAAGAAATAGTAATGCTACATTTAAACTCACCCGGCATGCATCCTGCTCCCCACTTGGTACTCCAGCGCACAACATACGGGAAGACACTGGGCCATATGCCTTCTTACACTCACTCTGACTAAGAACATTAACTTCTGCTTTCTGCAGCACTGTAGGCAGTACTTTATCTAAAGAAAGCAATAAGGATAATTAAAAAAAGGCAGCAGTGACTTTAAGAACTGGACTATGGATCAAAAAGAAAAGTTGAGGGTTTAAGCGTTGCTGACTCATTGCTATAGGAACGCTCCTTGGGAAGTTTTTAACTGCTGTGATTTTAGCATTGATTTGGGTCATTGAATAAAGGTCATGTCTGAGTAAAGTTTGCACGTTCGTCGTTTGTCTTGATGAGTTTTCTGTGTGTTTTTGTTTTCTGAGTGTGTTTGTCTTGGTGTCTGCACTGAAAAAAACTGGTGATAAGCTTGGAATGTTTCTCCACCTTTCACTTAATTAGCACTTCCTGAAACCCTAATTAGGATAAGGGGCTTTGAAAACAAAAAATAAATAAATAATTTTTGGAAATATTATCTTTCTAGTTGGGTGGCACGGTGGCTTAGTGGTTAGTATGTTTGCCTCTCAGCGCTAGGGATTCCCGGTTCGAATCTCCATCTGAGTGGAGCTTCTATGTTCTTCCCGTGTCTGCGTGGGTTTCCTCCGGATTCTCCGATTTCCTCCCACAGTCCAAAAACATGGATCAAGTCAGTTGAATTCTCAAAAATTGCCCCATATAGAGTATGTCTGTGTGAGTGAGTGTGTGCCCAGTGATGGATTGGCGCCCTGTCCTGGGTCTATCTGCCCAGCGCCTGAGATGTTCTTCCCTGGATGGGCATGGGGAACCCTACTGCGACTCTAATAGAGGATAAAGCGGGAGATAATGAATGAATGAATGAATGAATGAATCTTTCTAGTTATATGGAGCAGCACACAACCTGCATTAATGAGGCACTACTGTTAAAAAAAAACATTTAAAACAGCTTTTTTATATTATTTTTACTACTCTATCCTGATAAATGGTACAGGTGTGAATAACTTCAAACTTAGGATTACACTTTATATTGTAATAATGTCTCTCAGCAGTGTAGACAGTGTTTTCAGTATAGTGATATTGAAGTTTGTGGAGGTGTTGTCTTTATTATAATGTTAGTTGTGTGTGTCCTACCCTGCTCAGAGCGGTAGCCCCAGCCTGTTACCCAGCAGCGGTGGCTTTCCGTGAGGGTCTGTGAGGAAGCAGGGAGGCACACGGGTTGGATATAGGGAGTTAGGTTGCTGGGCCAAGGCTTTCGGAGCTGTAGAAGGGCGATGTCATAGTCAAAGTTACGAGCATTGTAGTATTCATGCACCACGATGCGGCGGATCTCGGCCACGTGCTTGGCACTACCTAGAGTCAACATGCCCAAATGAGCCATCCACTGGCGAGGGTCTGACAGTCTGTCAAGGTTAATTTTCAAGCATCATTGTTTTAGTTTTGGCACATCAGCAATTTTTTATTTACTTTTTTATGGATAATTTATTATTTGCTAATGCTGTACGTGACACTTAAGAAGTCTTACCTCTCTTTACTGAAGCAGTGTGCTGCAGAGATGAGCCACTCATTGGATATTACAGATGCGCCACAGTACAGATGGCCAGAAAAGTGTAAACTGACCTGCCATGGCCATTCCGCTTCGATGGCATTAACTCCACCAACCACCCTCTCTAGAGGACTGGCACTGTCAATCGAACGTTTATTGGGCAAGGGCTGGCCACAGGCTGCAATTAGAAATGTCAAACTTATAATACATAAAATTTAAATCTTGAATGTATACAATGTCATTACTGCCACCGTAACCAGCACAGTCCACAGTTAGATGACTTTTAAATTATTTTCTCTCTTTTGGTTGCATTCACAGCTGTATTGGAATGTACTGTGCAGGTAATAAAAAAACAAATAAATGCAAATTACGTCTTAACACTTTACCATTTTGATACAACTGCTCATATAGTACTTAAAACATTCATTCATTCATTGTCTTCCAGTTTAACCTCAACTAGGGTCATGAGGGGGTTCCCCATGCCCATCCAGGTGAGAACGTTACAGACACACCCAGAACAGAGTGCCAATCCATTGCTGGGCTCACTCGCTCGCTCATTCATTCACTCACTCACTCACTCACTCACTCACTCACTCACTCACTCACTCACTCACTCACTCACACACACACACACACACACACACACACACACACACACACACACACACTCTATAAGGGGCAATTCAGAGCATTCACTTTACTTCAAATCCATGTTTTTAGACTGGGGGAGGAAACCAGAGAACTCGGAGAAAACCCACGTGGACAAGGGGAGAATATGGAATCTCTACCCAGATTGGGATTTGAATGTTTTACTAACTTAGTGCTGACCACTAAGCCATTGTGCCGCCCGGTACTTACACCAGCTATAATATAATGTCTTATTTATTAGATTTTGTACCCCAAGTCTATTAAAAATTGGAATGAAAACCCTGAGTAAAAGGCTTTTACAGAATTGTGGACAGCTTTGTTTTTGAGTGCAGAGAACGTTGTACTGTACAGCTCTAAAAAGTCCACAGCAAGTATTATAAAACTTAATAATCAGTACTTTTCAAAAAAACACTCCAAAATCACATGACAATCAACAGAGAGAATTTGAGCCAATTAAGGTGGCCATTATAGAATGGATTAGCAATGTCATCATGGAAACTGTCATGCCAGACTCAGTTATTAAAGTGATAATTACAGTAGCTATACATCATCTAGCTCTCCATCCCATGTGTGATTTTTAAACGGCAAGTTAATGAATGAAACCAGTCCATGACTAAAATCTGAACCAAACCTATCAATAACAGTTATTTAACTACAATAGCACACCGGTAATATATATTAATTGAACTTTGTGCACTCAGGTTACATTCAGGTCACATTATATGAAGCAAACTCACCACAGTCAGTTTCATCACTGTGATCAAAACAGTCAGGGACTCCGTCACACTTTGCATTTTTTTTCATGATGCAGGAGCCACTGCTGCACTGATACCAGACCCCAGAACAGCCAGTCTCTGAAGAACATGTTCAACAATTACATTTACATTTAGTCATTTAGCAGAAGCTTTTATCCAAAGTGACTTACAAATGAGAAAACAACACGAGTCTGTAGTTACGGAAAACCCAACTACACTCTAGAATTATCAAATCATTATCCGATCGCGCCTCTTTAAGAAAACTGTTTATTTATCAGGTGTTCGTAGAAGAAATGTGTTTTGAGTTTTTTTTTTTTTTTTTTTTTTTTAATGTTAAGTGTCTCCGCCTTACGGACAGAGTTGGGAAGATCGTTCCACCATTTGTGGAGTGGCGAACAATATGGAGTGAGAATTAGCACCACAGCAGGGTGGAATCACCAGGTGACATTCATCACTAGAGCAAAGTGAATGAGTCAGAGTGAGTTTTGGAAATATAGATAAGTAAATATAAAAAGAAAGAGGGGGCAGATTCAGAGACTGTCCCGTAGGCCAAAGTCAGTGCTTTGTACTGAATGCAGCAACCAATGGTGAGAGATGAGTAGTGGAGTGACATGAGTTTGCTTGGGCTGGTTGAACACAAATCGAGTTTTGAATCAGCTCAGCTTTAATTCAGAATCCAACTTAATCCATCCATCCATTATCTTCCGCTTTATCTTATATTAGGGTCGCGGGGTAGTTCCCCATGCCCATCCAGGGGAGAACGTTTCAGGCGCTGGGCAGATACACCCAGACATACATACACACATACACTCTCTACATACATACATACAGGCACACATACACACTCTATATGGGGCAATTTGGAGAACTCAATTGACTTGATCCCATTGTGGGACTGTGGGAGGAAACCGGAGAACCCGGAGGAAACCCACGCAGACACGGGGAGAACATGGAAACTCCATCCAGATGGGGATTCAAACCGGAAATCCCTAGCGCTGAGAGGCAAACGTGCTGACCACTAAGCCACCGTACCGCACTTAGAATCCAACTTAATGAAATGTAATATTTTTGTTAGTTTGTACATACATTAAAAACTGTACCTTGAGTGCAGTTCGTCTCATCTCTGCCGTTGGGACAGTCTTTTTCTCCATTGCAAACATAGAGAAGGTGAAGAGGTGAAGAGCCCCCACAGTTTTTAACAGGCTTTGCTGTGAATAAAGCGGTTTATATTGTCATATCATCAGTATCATATTATGAATGATGTGGTTTTATTAGATGACTAAATGTTATCCAACATAAGGTAAATAGATTGTTTTTTTCTTTGGAATATTGCTGAAAAAAAGTGGGCAAAGCAATGAGCTTTTTCCATTCATTCATTCATTTATTCATTTATTATCTTCCCCTTAATTCTCTACTAGTGTCGTGGAGGGCGGAGTGTAGGGGAATTCTCCATGCCCATCCGGGGGAGAATGTTTCGGTGCTGAGCAGATACACCCAGGAAAGGGCACCAATCTATCACTATATACTCACTAACACAGACACATTCTATACGGGACAACTCAGAGCATTCAATTTACCTTAAATCCAGGTTTTTGGACTGTGGAAGGAAAACCCAGAGGAAACCCACATGGACTCGGGGAGAACATGGACATAGAAACTCCCCCAGATATAGACTTGAACCCTAATCCCTAGCTCTGAGAGGCGAACATGCTAACCACTAAACCTGAGTTTTGTATATTGCTGCCCTGAGTTTTTTATATTCATAAAATTTGCATCTCTGATTATGGTTCAAGTTAAGACATGTATTTGTGTGTTTTTCCATATAGCATGTTTTTACCTGGGATTACAATTCTCTAATTTAGGAATATGAAAGGCACTCATAAAGTGTCTGAAACAGAGTTAGGAAGAAACTTTAATCTGTTTATTAAAGAGATTTAAATGCTGAATACAACAATTTTACTTTAGACTCGTGGGCAAGACTTTAAGCCATTTTTCTCCCAAAGCCACTGTATAATGGCTGACCCTGTACTCCAACCCCAGTTGGGATCCATCCATCCATTATCTTCCGCTTTATCCTCTATTAGGGTCGCGGGGGGGTTCCCCATGCCCATCCAGGGGAGAACGTTTCAGGTGTTGGGCAGATACACCCAGGACAGGGCACCAATCTATCGCTGGGCAAACACTTACTCACACAGACACACTCTATATGGGGCAATTTGGAGAATTCAATTAACTTGATCCATGTTTTTGGACTGTGGGACAAAACCAGAGAACCCGGAGGAAACCATGGGGAGAACATGGAAACTCCACCCAGATTGGGATTCGGGAATCCCTAGTGCTGAGAGGAGAACATGCTAACCACTAAGCCACCATGCCAAGAAAAGAATGAGACTGTGTACATGTATGAAAAAAGGTATCCTGTTCATATGGTTTAATTAGTTTACTGAATTAAATGACTGAAACTAATCCTGACATACAGCAGAAGATCTCATCGCTCTCATCCTGACAGTCATCCAATCCATCACAGCGCCTCCCCTTTTCCACACACAACCCTGTTGAACACAGGAAGTGGCCCTCAGGACAGGCTGGAAAAAATACCAAGAAACAAACAAATCAAAGTCTTTATAAAGAAAATGTCAATATAGAGAAATAAAAAGCTGGAAAGAAGGTAGCGATGGAAGCATTTCATTATTAGTGGCAAAAAAACATTCAGCATCACCTTCAGAAAATCACATTTTTATATTACAGCATGTTCAAGTTTATTTTATTATTATGAACTTACGATGGCTGATGTTAAAGCTGCTGTAGGTGGCTCTGAATGGAGGTTCAGCGCTGCGTGAGCTGCAACGGAACAACACTTCCACGTTTCGTTCTGGTACACGGAAGACTGTCTCATGATCCACATAGGTACCACAGTATCTGCATGATTTTATCACAGTTTTAAGCAAATGTTTACCAACACACACACACACACACCCACGAATACATTCATCTATCCATCCATTATCTTCTGCTTTATCCCCCATGCCCATCCAGGGGAGAATGTTTCGGGTGCAGATACACCCTGGGCAGATACACCCAGGACAAAGCACCACTATATTGCTAGGCACACACTCACTCACACAAACACACTCTATATGGGGCAATTTGGAGAATTCAATTGACCTTGATCCATGTTTTTGGACTGTGGGAGGTAACCGGAGAACCCAGAGGAAACCCACGTGGACACGGGGAGAACATGGAAACACCGCCCATATTGGGATTCGAACCAGTAATCCCTAGTGCTGAGAGGAGAACATGCCAACCACTAAGCCACCGTGCCGCCCACATGAATAAATGAACACAGAATAAAGAAAAATCTGCAAAGTATTTTCTTTGTGTTCTTTAAAAAAATTCATCAATCATTGAGTCTTTCATTATATGATCCATAACCATCTGGTTTGGTTTCTTAACCTTAACAGGAACAAAGCTGAAGTGCGTAATCAGGACATCAGAGCAGATCACCAGATGGAATCTGTAAGAGCTTCAGGACATTTACATCAGCAGAGTAAGGAAAAATCACAGCACACTGCTCTCATCCTGAATATTACCTTACCCACCCAATTCCTTACACCACACAGTAATCTTTTTTGTTGATTATTGTGAAAAATACTGGCCCAACACTTGTTAACAAAATGCATGCTTGTTGCTTGTCATACATGTGTGCTCTCACCAAGAGTACATTTATGTATAACCAACCAGAACTGTTTCTGATAATCTCATATGAATTCCTTTACAGTTATGAACACTTACATGACCTCATTCACCTTCCACCAGCCATGTTCACATGAGCTCAGATCTTTAGGGGAGAGAATGTAGTTCTGGAACCTTAAAGCCACTCCATGTGAACTGCTGTGCACCTAAAAAGATCACCTGGTAAATCCAACTGATCACTTTAAATCATGTTTAAATAGGTTCTTGCGTAGACGTATTCCATAATCTAAAACTCTTATATGTAACAGTTTCATTAGGGAAATTGTTATGTCCTTGGTTGAAGTACCTGAAGCTTCCAGGTACAGGAGCACTGAGGGGGTAGCAGACTGGGGTAAAAGGGGCTGGTCAATTCTCCTGCTTCACCAGGGGCTATAGAGACCCCAAATACACTCAGAATCTCTGTCGAAGACAAACAAGTTATCAAAACCGGAATATTCTGCAATTAAGCTATGTAATAATTATGCAGAAAACACTAATATTACTCACATATACAACAGATTTCAAAGAAGAACTTAATTAAAAAAGCACTTAATAAATAAATGTACAATCTTACATTATGTGAATCTTTCCTGAATTAGGATTAAACAGTTATTAAAGGGGAGTAACTGATAACACAGTTACATTGTGTTATTACAATACAATATTACATTTTCAATTGTTTTTAACAATTAATAACAAGAGTCATAATAAAAACCACTGGCCACAGTGTATAGTGATAACTTTTCAAAGTCATGGTTTAATCTTGAGTTATTAAATCTACATGAACACTAACATTCTCTTCACATTCACTTCAAAACCGATAATGTTGCATTCACAGTAATTAAACAGACACACACACACACACACACACACACACACACACACACACACACACACACACACACACACACACACACACACACACACACACACCTTCCTCAGGAATTGCCTGAAAAAAGCCTCTGAAGCTCTTGTTGCCTTGAGCAAGTCTGAATGACAGCAGCATCACATTGGAAGTAGAAACCATAGAGACGGAAACTCGCACTGCTTCACATAACCTGCAAGAAAAAGTGACTTGATGTACTGACCTACCCGATAACAGCATCATTCTGCATCGAAGTTCCAGATAACATTATTGTTTTGAGAGCTGATAGCTCCAGCAGTTTAAGATCGATTAAAATGTTTAAAGGAGCTGCGAAAAAGCTGCAAATGGTGACGTTACAAAACAAAAACTCTTATCTAAGTAATTAAAATATTATAATCATAGAAAAATCATCTATATTAGAATGAATAAATCTAGAGCTTTAACTCTTAAATATTATTTTATATCTCTTTTATTTAATAGTTCAGTTAAATTACCATCAGCTTATAGTGTTAAATAAATATAGTAGACATCACAATTAATTATTAAATACATAAATAAATTATTTGAGTAAGTAATATCTGTTTAAAAGGGCGTGTGTACACAGTTTAACAAACTCAGTGTACAGACAAACTCAAAAACAGGGTCCATTTGGGAGTCAAAGTATATATACATATATATATATATATATATATATATATATATATATATATATATATATATATATATATATATATATATATATATATATATATATATATATACATACACACACACAGTGTATATAATGACATTTGACAGTTATGTAGTCTTGCTTATATATACAGACAGGATTTTCCAGTTACAGACCTGTGTAAAGTCCTGGATCTCATTGGCAGCAGTGCATCGTACACAGTGAGTGCATCATAAATACAGTCAGTAGGCTCAATGTTCAGGCTGTTCACTGTAAGACGGATGATGGAGCCAATAGCAGATGTGAGCTTGATATGGCAGCTCAGGCCTCCCCATGAAGAGAAAACATTCAGGGGAACCTTTACTCCAGGGATGCCAGCATAAAGCTTATCCACACACTCAGAACCTAATGACATATTTAAGACAAATGAATGTCAACTGTATTGACTAAATACTCATGCTGGTACAGATAAAGAGAAACATAAAATCAAATGGCAAAAAAATAAAACGCTGATTTCATTCATATTATAAATTACATCCACTTCTGCAGGTTTGATAGGTAGTGATGTCCTCATACGTAGATTCAGGTTTGAATCCCAATCTGAGTGGAGTTTCCATGTTCTCCTCCAGATTCCTTCCACAGTCCAAAGACATGGATCTAAGATTTAAGTGAATGCTCAAAATTGCCCCATAATGTGTGTGTTTGTGTGAGTGAGTGTGCCCAGCGATAGATTGGCGCCCCGTCCTGGGTATATCTCTCCAGCGCCCGGAATGTTCTTCCTTGGATGGGCAAGGGGAACCCCCCCATGACCCTAGTAGAGCGGAAGACAATACTACAATTTGCTATGTTCATTTTATTGTGTCCTGAGCATGTGTATGTTTGTGATGCAGATGATAGAAAGCAGCTGGTACATTATCTGATACAGCTATCTACAGCAGAGGTTTTCAAAATGGGATCCAGGACAACAAAAACGGTTTTTCATTCTGGTTATTGAAAACAAATAAATCATCATTCATGTCCTAATTTATTTAACAAAACCAGAAATGGTTAAAGAACCTCATGGGGCTGGAAATAAGGGCCCTGACCTCTGACCAACAGCGAAACATTTAATAGGGTTTAGTGTCTTTCTGGGTTATAAACCATCGGCTGTAGTACACAATAGAGGAAATGTCTGCTGAAGAGAATGCTAAAGATGTTACTTATACAGTAAAGATCTGACCTGTTGCAGTTGATGTGTAATCTGAACGAAGAGCAACTGAAAAGAAAAAAAAAAATCAGCTTTCAAACATTAAACCCACTATGCATAAGAAGCACACATAATGTCAAATTATTATGTATACCTAACTTGTACATACACACTTAACAGTATCCTTCAATATACCAATAAAACCAAGCATATTAACTTAAACAGAAACTGCTTACTATTAACCATTGAATATTTAACATTAGGTCAGCATATAGGTTTTTTTTTTTTTACCATTGATCAGGATGGAGTCGATGTCCACAGGCAGACCCAACAGAAAGCCCACAGAAGACCGGTTTGTCAGTGAGGTAAGCACAGAATCTCTGAGAACAGCACCCACACACTCCTCACACACTGTTGGAGACTTCAGCCTCGGCACCACGAAGATCATCCAGAAATGCACCAGCACACCACCTTTATCATTGTTACTGATGAGAAAATAAAATTTAAATACAATACACACAATTGCTATTCTAGCAAGTCTAACAGGTCTTTTTTTATTCATTGTGCAACCTACATGTTTAATCCCACCTTAAATTGGGCAACTGTCATTTTTCATTTCATGCTTGTATCAGATTTATGGTGCAATAATGTGTTTTTCCCTTTTATTCATATTTTACTTTTTATATTTATATATATTTTTTTATTTTGCACTTTTTTGGCTATGTTTTAATTTCATATTTCAGTGTATAAGTATAATGTGCTATGCTATTCATATTTTACCACTTTGCACCTGGCTATTTAAGGCACACCTATTTTAACCTGTTTTATTGGCAAAAGTTGGACGATATAAAAAATTATGAATAAAAAAACTCTGATTTTTACACCTTATTTTGTTGAAGTTTCTTTAGACCTTGAACTTCATTATAAATAACAACAGCAAAGAACAGGGTTTAGTTTTTATTCTTAGTTTTTTTTTATATATATTTTGATTGATTATCCACAAATTTTATCAGTATTTTAAAGTATGTGCACATTTGAAAATCACACCTATGTTAGTTTTTTTAGACATTTTATTAGAATGTATAAATATAGAGTTAACCAACCTGGAGAGATTTCCACAAGCCATTATAATGTACAGTACCTGTACACTTTGGTCTAAATTGCATTAAAGTGTTGATGTTAAATGAAAAATCTTTGCACTCAGCAATCTATCTTATAAAAATATGTTGGAATTGCACAAAGTCTAATTCAGTAGAGTGTGCAGACCATTAAATTCCTTCTACACATCAAACCAGATCCTTAGTCTTTTCTCTGAACACAGAAGCTTCATTATTCCCAAATCATGAGTTCAAATGCATCTTTTGCTAGGTTTTCCGTTCAAATAATACAATACACATAAATAACTCACTTTAAATAACCACTGCATTCAATTATTGGGTTAAAACACAAGGTAGTAATGTCTATATACCTATGGCCATATAACAGTTTAAAGGATTGGCTTTTATGTGGCTGTCATGACAGTATAACTCATTAACAAATCCTAAATAATAATGCACATGATGAGTACAATAAGAGAGCTAATTGTATGGGGTCTCTATACTGTTTAATTTTGCAGTGCAACAGATGGACTACTGAAAGTAACTGTACACCTCAAGTGTTTCTATAGGATACGCAGTAAATGTAGGTGAAGGGTGATTAAAAAAAAAAACATGGTATGGGTCATGTTATGTGACTGACTTTGAATGTTATAAAATATTTACAATACCTTAAATCTGATATGATGGTGTGTTTGTAGAGTTTGGATACAGATGATGAACGGTATACTCTGCTTACCTTTAGTGAAAACAGAAAGCCTAGGATTAACATTTGCTTTTTAGGATTAAAAAGCCTTAAATATTCCAGTTTCTTGAACACCTGAATTTCAAAAACATTTTTTTGTAATAAAAAATGTTTAAAGGAAATAATAGACAAATTCTGTGGAATCTGTGACGGAGGAAATGTAAAAGAATAAGGTTTTATATTGTATTGCACCATCCCGGTGCTGAACATTTAATGTAATTCACATAGTTAATGCTAAAAATGTATATTAATTATAAAGTAGTTGATGTTGTTTATAGAGAGATTCTTAAGATTACATTTGGTCATTTATTGGACGCTTTTATCCAAAGTGACTTACAAGGTGATCACAGGGTTAATCACAACATCCCTGGAGTAATGAGGGTTAAGGGTCTTGCTCAAGGACCACATTGGTAACTTCAGTGGACCTGAGATTTGAACCCACAAACTTCAGATTGATAGCCCAATGCCATAACCACAGAGCTACCACGCCCCTAAGATATTCTGCAGGTGTGGTGGACTGAGGTGTATCATGTTGATTTACTAACCACATGTTGAATTTGATTTGCCATCGACACGAATTCATTGGAGTCAGCATGTCGGTATTCTGGTATGAACTCAACATTGGCAACACGAAACATCCCAGCAAAGTACACACCACTGTCACTCTCTCGTCGAACTAAAGAAACGTAAATAATAAAAAATCCCTGTGTATGCTGTAATATAAATATGTACATCTAAGTTTAACTTTAATTATCCATTTATTTATTCATTCATTATCTTTCTCTTAATCCTCAATTAGGGTTGTGTGTGTGGGGACGGGGTTGTGCTGGGCACACTTACTCACACAATCATGCACCATATAACTATGTGTATAACTATATGTTTTTGGACTGTGGGAGGAAACCGGAGAACCCGGAGAAAACTCACGCAGACACAGAGTGAACATGGGAACTCCAGATTGGGATTCAAACCTGGAATCCCCAGCACTGAGAGGAGGACATGTTAAACTCTTAGCTACCATGCCGCCCTAGTGTAATTAGTTTAGCTTTAATTATATAGGAAATGTATTACCTCAGGACGGCACGGTGGCTTAGTGGTTAGCACATTCGCCTCTCAGCACTAGGGATTCCCGGTTCGAATCTCCATCTGGGTGGAGTTTCCATGTTCTCCCCGTGTCCACGTGGGTTTCCTCCGGGTTCTCCGGTTTCCTCCCACAGTCCAAAAACATGGATCAAGTCAATTGAGTTCTCCAAATTGCCCCATAAAGAGTGTGTATGTGCCCAGCGATGGATTGGCGCCCTGTCCTGGGTCTATCTGCCCAGCGCCCGAAACATTCTTCCCTGGATGGGCATGGGGAACCCCACCGCGACCCTAATAGAGGACAAAGCGGAAGATAATGAATGAATGGGATGTATTTCCTCATACAGTACATGAACTAAAGATGTCTGTCTGTATGTAGTATTTACTTACATGTAAAAACCCACAAAAGTGCCCACATGACTACAACGAAAACGAACACCATCACAGTGATCATTACATCAAGGTTCCGCAAACTCAGCAGTGGCTGCTTCTTCTGCTTCTTCAGCCTTTTTGCCCTTCGTCGACGTCTGCTATACTTTCGACATATTTTATTTAGCATGGCATCCACAGTGGCCACCTCCACCGATACATCAGTTACCTGAAACCACATACATCAGTGCCACAGTCAGATGCACATGCAACACAAAATACAATTTAATTAACATCTAAATTAATTACAATTATCATCTTAAAATTCCACTTAATTGAATGCTGACTGATTAAAACTAACTGATGTCCATGTCTTTTTTCAGGTTCCCCATGCCCATCCAGGGGAGAACATTTCAGGCGCTGGGCAGATAGATCCAGGACAGGGCACCAATCTATCGCTGGGCACATTCACTCACACAGACACACAAACATATGCTATTTGGGGCAATTTAGAGCATTTAGAGCAACTTTACCTCAAATCCATGTTTCCCAGTTCTGAGAGGCAAACATGCTCACCACTCAGCCACCGCGCTATCTTGGGGTCTGATTTCATTCATTCATTATCTTCAGCTTGTCCTATATTAGGGTCGCGGTGGGGAGGGGGGGGTTTCCCCATGCCATTCAGGGGAGAACGTTTCAGGCGCTGGGCAGATACACCCAGGACAGGGCGCCAATCTATCGCTGGGCAGGGGTCTGACTTGTAAAGTATAATTCATCTTACAAACAGTCAGAAATTTTAAAATGAGGATTGTGCAGATCAATCTCAAAAGTCCATGTTGTTGACGGGAAACATCACGTCCTGATCAAGGTAAGTTCTTATTTTTTCCTACATAGTCAAATAGACATCATTTTCTAAAAGTCCACAGTATATTCTGTATGGTTTGTGTTATTAACTGGAAGTAATCATGTAATAATAACTTTTATTGTATACATAGTTTTTAATAAAAGTAAAACACAGCCAACCAGCAGGCTGCAGTTTGATTAGTGACGTGTCTGTGGTGTATCTAAAGATCTCCTCTTTAGTATCATGTGGTTTCAGTGCACATTTATTATTTAGGGAATGTCATCCCATCTCTTCATTTACTAACTTAACAATAAGGTACCAATGTGCAGCCTGGATGATAAACTAATAGAATAATGCAAGACTGGATGTGTTTATTAACAGAAATAAATTTGTGACACAAGAAACACTATTCTAACAATGTAATCTATTTTAAAATATCTTAAAATTATTTAAATCGAATAATCTGTGGTTGGTAGTGTTGTAAATAAAATGAAAAAGCAAACAGTAGTAGCAATAACATACAGGTATATAAAGAGACTTACACTGAGGTTCTCCTCAGACGGAGCATCTTCTTCACTCAGCTGACTGCTGCTCTCTCCATGCACCGTCTCCATCACACCGGTTCATTACTTTAAATTCAGCCGGTTTAAGCAAAAAATTGGTTACTCCATAAAAAATTGGCTTGTAAATACATATAATTTACAGAGTTAAACTGCAGGTAACGACCAGTCGGCGTGCGAGGCAGCAGAGAGCACACGTAAACAGCATCCGTAACTTTATCCCTATGTTAATCTAGGAGTCAGTTCTAATGAGTCGATTCTGTAGGTCAACTCGATTGCCCCGGGGGTCAAAATTCAAAGCACATTTAACAGAAACATTTATTGAATACACTAAAAGTAAATCTTTTCTAAACATGAATATGAATAAATATAGACAGGAATATTATTTCACAATAAATTAACTTAAACTTTATAGAATTGTCTTGCTC
Organism: Corydoras maculifer; assembly: GCA_019802435.1. Classification (NCBI taxonomy): domain Eukaryota; kingdom Metazoa; phylum Chordata; class Actinopteri; order Siluriformes; family Callichthyidae; genus Corydoras; species Corydoras maculifer. Next base: position 519,675 of record JAFMOD010001135.1, read on the forward strand.
TCTAAAAAAGTATTCATTCTCTTCCACTTAATCCACTGCTAGGGTCACATTTTGGGTGTTGGGCATAAACATCCAGGACAGGCTGCCAATCAATCGCTAGGCGCACACACACACTCATGCAGACACACAGACACACACAGACACACACACACACACACACACACTATATGGGGCAATTTAGAGCATTCAAATTACCTTGAGGATACAGGGAGAACATGGAAACTCCACCCAGATTGATCCAGACCTGGATCCCCGGGGCTGAGAGGTAAATGTCCTAATTAAGCCACTGTGCCACCCTCTATAAAAATACCTCTTCAAAATGATAAAAGTTACAACTACGAACATGCTGCAAAAACTTTTTTAAATAAAATAAAATGATGCTTTTCTACAAAAGTAAAAATACAAATCAAATCATTCAATACTCTTTGCTCCTGGCCATTCTTCTTTGCCAAATAACCCAATATAATGTACTGAAATGTAACGTAATTGTATAGAATAATAATACAGTCCAATAAAAAATGCACAAAAAAAGGCCTCATAACTAGACAGGTTCTAAATATGTTGCTTAAATACACAGATTATTCAGATCGGATCAGTAAATCTGTGTTTTGTGGTTTGACTCATTCATCCATCCATTATCTTCCGCTTTATCCTCTATTAGGGTCGCGGGGAAGGGGGGGGGTTCCCATCCAGGGGAGAACGTTTCTGGGCGCTGGGCAGAGACACCCAGGACAGGACTGGACACACACTCACTCACACAGACCCACTCTATATGGGGCAATTTGAAGAACTTAATTGACTTGATCCATGTTTTTGGACTGTGGGAGGAAACCGGAGAACCTGGAGGAAACCCACGCTGACACAGGGAGAACATGGAAACTCCACCCAGATGGGGATTTGAACCGGGACTCCCTAGCGCTAAGAGGAGAACATACTAACCACTAAGCCACCGTGCCGCCGTGACTCATATTTCATAATTGAAAAATTCATAAAATACAAGTACAAAATGGTAAAGACAACTAAAAACTCTTTTGAACTTCAAATCAATTGCCCAGAACCTGCTGATAAGAACACTTCTTTAATACCATGTTTATAACAGTGCAGAAACTGTAGCAGGTCAATAGATGTCGCCATTGCTACAGAAACGGGGATCTCACCAGCAGAGGCAGAGAAAATGTTTTAGATTATTATAACTATTTTCTTTTGAGATGAATCCAGTGCTGAGTTAAAACAATTTCATTCATTCATTATCTTCCGCTTTATCCTCTATTAGGGTCGCGGTGGGGGTCCCCATGCCCATCCAGGGGAGAACGTCTCGGGCGCTGGGCAGACAGACCCAGGACAGGGCGCCAATCCATCGCTGGGTACACACTCACTCACTCACTCACTCACACACACACACACACACACACACACACACACACACACACACACACACACACTATATGGGGCAATTGACTTGATTCATGTTTTTGGACTGTGGGAGGAACCGGAGAACCCGGAGGAAACCCACGCAGACACGGGAAAAACATGGAAACTCCACCCAGATGGGGATTTGAACCGGGAATCCCTAGTGCTGAGAGGCGAACGTGCTAACCACTAAGCCACCGTGCCGCGAGTTAGAACAATAAATTCTGAAATCACAAAATGTCTGTATACGGTAATCATAAGGGAAATCATGGTAAGACTGATCATGTAAATGTTTTATAGAGAGAAATGCATGTTCCCATCCATCCATTATTTTCCGCTTTATCCTCTATTAGGGTCGCGGGGGGGGGGGGGGTGTCCCTATGCCCATCCAGGGGAGAACTCAGGCGCTGGGCAGATGCAGGTTTACAGACAGGTGAATGTTTCTTATCTCGTTTTTTGTGTTGTGGCTGCTGGTCTCACTCAAATGTATGTAGTGTTTTATAAAAAAAAATGCCCCATATAATGTGTGTGTGTGTCAGTAAGTGTAAGCCTAGAAATAGATTGGCGTCCTGTCCTGGGTGTATTTGCCCAGTGCCAAAAACACTCACCCCCCCCCCTCCCCACCCTAGTAGAGTATTATGAAATTGTAGCTTTACTTAACTAATATACTGTAATATTTTTTTATGTTTGATGCAGAAACATAAGGTACACAAAGGGCCAAATTTATTAAATACAGAAAGGTTTCACATAACAAGTACATTTAATATACTAATTGTTTAGTATAGTTTATGATAGTACTGTCTGGCTATTTAAAGTCTCCTTCCGTTAGTGCAGTGACCGTTATAGATCAATCACTAACCAGATGATGTTGGATTGTTGGACTATATTAATGTCTTCACTTGATATCAGTGTAGAAGTAATTAAGTAATCCGCACTCCATCACACTCATGAACAGCTGAACATTAAAACACTTTCTGGATACAGTCTACCACACACATCCATATCCAGATGTTTTCTTATCAGTGATTTTTATTTCTCCATATTTATATTTATTTAACTCAGTCTGCTCTGTCTTTTACTGCTGCACTACCACCTTATATGTAAATACACAATTATGCACATGTAAGGTTTACAGGTGTCTGTGTGTGTGTGTGTGGAGGAGGATGGCTATTTTAGATTTTGTTACTTCTGTAATGTCAGTTTATTGTGCACTGTGAGCTACTGTCACCAAGGACAAATTCCTTGTATGTGTGAGCATACTTGGCCAATAAAGTCTGATTCTGATGTAGTGTAAATCATTTTATTGCTATTAAACAAAATATAAAAGAATAAAGTTAAAACAAGAAGTCACAAATTTGTAAGTTACAACAGTTGTTTATTTACATTACAGAATATATTCAGGATTTGACTCCTCTAAAAAGATCTAACTTTAAAAGAAAGGTTCCAGCCTCAACTAAAGAGAAAATGTTCCAGAAACGCGATGAATATGCATTGTCATCCTTCAGATACGTCATGTGATGAGACAAACAGAATGGGAAACTCCATTAGAGCAGCACCTTTATAAATCCACCAACCATGAACACTTTTGGCACTCAGACACACCTCTGTCCTCCACCGGACATGACGTGATGTTTGAAGGAGCGGCGAGTTATCAGAATGTCTTAAAATGGACAGAACCATGTAAAAACAATAACAAATATACACAAACACACACACACACACACACACACACTTACTATACTGCGTCATTGTCCTCTGCAAGTTCACATTAGTCCCAGGGAGGTGCGCGAGGCATCTTCATGTCACCAGATTTAAAACCTACCATTTGTTATTTTCGAAACAGGCCGGTGCGGGTAAAATTGGACCACAGGTGGGCAGGCTTTCGTTTTGGTTCTGCTAAGGAGAAAACCTGCTGCTGGGGAATACTGGTTGGCACAGTAATGTGTCGCTGATGAATGGGATGTAATGGCTGGTGATGGTGAGAACCTGGGTGACCTGGGTAATTTAAATCTGGAAAAAACAGAGTACACCGGTTTAATTACAGAACTTCAGTTTAATTCTATATGAATTACTAATATTGTATGTTATACATTCATTTATTCATTCATTAACTTCCAATTGAACCTCTACTAGGGTCGCTGGGGGTTCCCCATGCCCATCCGGAATAGAACTGCTCAGGTGCTAGACAGATACACCCAGGGCAAAGCAACAATCTATTGTTGGGCACACACTCACTCACTCACACAGACACACACTATATGGGGCAATTTAGAGCAGTCAATTTACCTTAGATCCATGTTTTTGGACTGTGGGAGAAATCTGGAAAAACTGGAGGAAATCCACGTGGACACGGGGAGAACACGGAAACTCCACCTAGATTGGGATCCGAACCTTGATCCACTGAAAGGCGAACGTGCTAACCACCGTGCCACTCCCATTTTATACATCCATACATTATCTTCTGCTTTATCCTCTGTTAGGGTCACGGGGGGGTTCCTTATAATAATACATTTATAATTAATAAATTTACGTGTCCTAAACTAATACTTGTTTTCTCTATAGCTCAGGGCACTAATGAGCTAGGTTCATTACCCCAGAGGGCAGCCCATGTCCTTTTTTTTTTTTTAATTGCATGTTCTCCCCATCTATGCATATATTTCCTCCAAAATTTAGACATAAATGTCAGGTGAATTAAAGATAACAATGTCGTTAAATTGCAAAAATTCCATCATTTAGCTCAGGATCACTACTATGTTTTATAAAAGGAATATATCAAAATAAAAGTAAAGACAAATATTTAGATCATCTCTGATGACTTTCACCACCTGTCCAGTGGCTCAGAGGTTTACATACACATGGTTAATATTTGAGAGCATTGCCTATCCATCCATCCATTATCTTCCACTTTATTCTCTACTAGGGTTGCGGGGGGGTTCCCCATGCCCATCCAGGGGAGAACGTCTCGGGTGCTGGGCAGATACACCCAGGACAGGACGCCATCTATCGCTGGGCACACACTCACTCACACACACACACTCTATATGGGGCAATTTGGAGAATTCAATTGATCTTAATCCATGTTTTTGAACTGTGGGAGGAAACCGGAGAACCCGGAGGAAACCCACGCAGACACAGGGAGAACATGGAAATTCCACCCAGATGGAGATTCGAACCGGGAATCACTAGTGCTGAGAGGCGAACGTGCTTACCATTAAACCACCGTGCCGCTCCCATTTTATTCAATTAAGAAAACATTGGTCTTACTTTTCAGTTTGCCTTGCTTTGATTTTCTGGCATTCTGAATCGCTTGTTCCCTTTGGACTGCACTGATCTCCATTCCTGTGAGAGAAAAGAACACGGCGGATAAATCCAAAACACATTTACAATCCAGTGACAGCTCAAGTACAGTATGATCTAAAAAAACTCCAACACCTGACCACCACATCTACACAACCTTATAATTCTAGCATGCGCATCACCCCCCCCCCCCCCAACTCCCCCAACTATTGCACCTATACCAGCCTCCCTTTGGAGGATCTTTCACAACAGTGTGCAGTTTATCTATGGAATTTGTGCTCATCCTGTCAAAAAAAGAGAATCTGTGAAGTCAGACACTGACTGGTTGAAAGAACATATCTTATAATTAATGTTCTGATTCACGATCACACGCTTGAGTGAAGGTCAGGTCAGGGATTTATTCTTAGATACATCTTTAGTTTATAAAACTTATTCTTTGGGTTCTTTCCCAGACTGATTCCAAAAAGCATACCAGTTGTCTAGATTGCCTTTGAATGCTGTAACATTGTCACACAATACTTAAGACTTCAAACTTTTGAACACTGCTATTTAGAGAGGTGTCCTTATACCTCACACCGTTGTTTGTGGAGTGCGGTAGCTCAGTGGTGGCACGGTGGCTTAGTGGTTAGCATGTTCTCCTCTCAGCGCTAGGGATTCCCGGTTTGAATCCCAATCTGGGTGGAGTTTCCATGTTCTCCCCGTGTCCGCGTGGGTTTCCTCCGGGTTCTCCAATTTCCTCCCACAGTCCAAAAACATGGATTAAGTCAATTGAGTTCTCCAAATTGCCCCATATAGAGTGTGTGTGTGTGCCAAGCGATAGATTGGCACCCTGTCCTGTTTGTATCTGCCCAGCGCCCGAAACGTTCTCCCCTGGATGGGCATGGGGAACCCCCCGCAACCCTAATAGAGGATAAAGCAGAAGATAATGGATGGATGGATGGTTGCTCAGTGGTTTAGGCTGCTGGGCTTTCAATCGAAGGTCGTGGGTCAGATCCCAAATCACAAGTTACCAATGTGGACCCTTGAGCAAGACCCTTAACCCTCATTGCTCCAGGGATGCTGTATCAACCCTGTGCTCACTTTGTAAGTGGCTTTGGTCATAAGCGTCCGCTAAATGATCTAATGTAATGTAATGTAAAACCACAAACATTATCATACACAATATACAACAACTACCACAAAGCCGGTGCAGCTGTACTATCAACACTCCAAATCAGAACAGGTGAATGTAAACATACAAAATCAGAACACGCCAATGCAAAAGCATGTCGCTCACGTTTCCTCCTGCCATCCACTTACCCATCTCCTGATCCTCTTTCACTCGCTGCCGCTCACGACTAAACGCCTCCAGCCAGACCTTTTTGTCCTCCGTCTTCTTGCAGCTCAGCACACACAGCACCTCCAGTGTGTCTGCGTTGCGCAGGGCAAAGGCGTTTCGCAGAACTCCCAGGTCCTGCCGCCGACCATCAGGAAGATCCAGGCTCTCAAGTCCATCTGTATTCATCCTACCACGATAGTGCAACAGGTCCCGCCTCAGGACGTCCTTCTTACAGAAAATCAGCTGGTGGTCGAACAAAAAGCAGCTGCGCAGTTGCGTCTTCCCAGCACGTACCAGCCGTGTCAGTTCTCCTAAATGGATGAGCTCAGAGCTCTGTGATAACACGTCCTCCCCCTGAAAAAACACCACAGTTACAATGTTTAGGAATTTTATCATTCATTCATTCATTTATTCATTCATTATCTTCTGCTTTATCCTCTACTAGGGTTGCAGTGGGGTTCCCCATGCCCATCCAGGGGAAAACGCTTCAGGCGCTGGGCAGATACACCCAGCAGAGGGTCAGTCATTCTTCTGGGCACACAAATACAGACCACGTCTGGACTGTGGAATGAATAGGGACCTCCAAGAGGAGACAAATGGTAAGAACATTGTTTAACTATTTCATATACAAACTAATTTTTGTATTGGGGTGTGGTAGCTCAGTGGTTAGGGTGTTGGGCTATCAATCTGAAGTTTGGGGGTTCAAATCCCAGGTCCACTGAAATTACCAATGTGGGTCCTTGAGCAAGACCCTTAACCCTCATTGCTCCAGGGATGTTGTGATTAACCCTGTGCTCACCTTGTAAGTCGATTTGGATAAAAGCGTCCAATAAATTACCAAATAAATGACCAAATATTCACAATTGGTTTGATTTTCAAAATACAGTTTTTAAGCTTGTAATGTAAATGTATTAATTATTTATTCACAGTAATTGCGGCACAGTGGTTTAGTCCAGGACAGGATGCCAATCTATCACTGGGCACACACTCACTCAAACATACTCTATATGGGGCAATTTGGAGAATTCAATTGACTTGATCCAATGCGGGGGGGTTCCCCATGCCCATCCAGGGGAGAACATTTCGGGCGCTGGGCAGATACACCCAGAGCAGGGCGCCAATCTATCGCTGGGCACACACTCTCTCACACAGACACGCAAGCATACACACTCTATATGGGGCAATTTGGAGAACTCAATAAGACTTGATCCATGTTTTTGGACTGTGGGAGGAAACCGGAGAACCCGGAGGAAACCCACGTGGACACGGGGAGAACATGGAAACTCCATCCAGATTGGGATTGGAACCGGGAATACATAGCGCTGAAAGGAAAACATGCTAACCACTAAGACACCCTAGAATACAATAATCTAGTTGGATTTTTTTTAAAGTTTGTTTTGATGAGCTTTTGTTAGAAAGCCAGCATGTAAACAGCAGCATTTTCCTCATAATGAAATACCAATTCGTGGAGGGGGGGGGGGGGGCACAGCTGTAATAACACTGGAGAACAGTGGAGAACGAGCTCACCTCCCAGTGAAGAATGGACACCTGCCAGTGAGCGATGGTGTCGATGCTCTCCAGCCTTCGTTTCCTCTCGTTTATCAGACTGGCTACATTTTTCATCGCCTCATAAGCTTTACAGACTCCCTCATAATCACTAAAGCAAGCAGATATAACACACCCACTGTGTGTTATCAGAACATTCTCCAAACACTGCAGACATTCACTGTTAGAAGTATGTGTACATTTGGTCCATGCTTCTTTGCATAGCTTTTTGCGGTTACCTGTGATCTTTAGGTGTGTATTTGAGCAGCTCGCCCAACTGAAGCGGGTATTTGCAGATCTTCTGCACGGGCGTGAGCAGGAAGCCTGCAATGGAGATGTCAATCATCTGCTGAAGGAGACGACAGGCTTCGAAGAAGTGTTTGTAGCGGCTCTGCTTCATCAGCCGCTGCAGCTCCAAACATGCAGCCGGGTGTGTATTACAGTACTCTGAGTATATCGAGAATCCTTCATCCTAATAAAGAAACACAGAACAGAAGCAATGGTTTAAATGTATGGATGTGGTTTAAAAAACCGACAAAGTACTAAAGTGTTCACAAAGTCACTAAATACACCATTATATTTATTTATATATATATATATATATATATATATATATATATAT
>JAFMOD010001135.1:528589-545795 GCA_019802435.1 Corydoras maculifer
GCTGAAAATGGTCTTGAGCTGTGCATCAGTAAACATGCCTGGGTGTTTCCTGCATTGGCGTATGTAGCCCTACAAAAAACATACAAGATCACCAGCAGAACCAGGACCATAAATCCACTTCATTAATTAACAGACCGTTTTATTTTACTTTATTCAAATAAGAAAACTCTAAATTATTTCAGGGGTGGCATGGTGGCTTAGTGGTTAGCATGTTCGCCTCTTAGTGCTGGGGGTTCCCAGTTTAAATCCCAATCTGGGTGGAGTTTTCATGTTCAGAATCAGAATCCTTTATTAATCCCTGGGGGGGAAGTTGCAGAAATTGCAATAGGTTTCCTCCAACAGTCCAAAAGCATGGATCAAGGTAAACTGATTGCTCCAGTGATAGATTGGCATCCTGTCATGGGTGTATCTGCCCAGCGCCTAAAACATTCTCCTCTGGATGGTATTGGGAACCTCCACACAAACACTAGTAGAGGATTAAGCATAAGATAATGGATGTATGGATAAATTATTTTAGGCACTACATGTACTAGTAAAAGAAGGACATTCCAAAATATGTCCTTTAGAGGGCAGCAGTGAGTGTAAAATTCCCAATTCCTAATTATTTGAATTATACATTGAAACTGCAAAATGTTACATGTGTTTAGACTGTGAAACTGCTCATTATTCTAATCTAATATTAAATAAAGTTTTACGTAGTCCATTAAATATTTCTGAGTTATTTGACTTGTGTGTTGTGGGAAGTACAGCCCCCATACAGTAACTTTAAATACAGTAAATTTAAAGACTTTTAGTGACAAAATCAGGTGTACAATGCATTTACTGCACTGGTGCCAATAATGAGGCATGGTTTATTGGTTTAAAGATAATTGCTTATTGACAAAGATTTTATTTTGCATATATAAACTGGGTAACTAAAGGACTGGAACGTTTCTGTGCAGTATTATGCTAATTAACGAAAAGATTAAATTGGTTGCCCAGCGATAGATTGGCACCCTGTCCTGGGTGTATCTTCCCATTACCCGAAATGTTATCCTGCTCCCGTGACCCTAGTAGAGGATTAAGTGGAGGATAATGAAAGTATGTATGAATGAATTAATGATTAAATTGCTATAATCCTTGTTAGTATTTTACACACACGCTCACTCAAACTTAATTTTACATGGACAAGTTTTTCAAAATACTGTACTGCAACACTGTGTTTTCAGTATTTATAACCTATAAATTTACAAATACACATTTTATTTATTTAAAGGAAATTATTTTAGACCTTTCTGTTTTCAGGTTGTTGTTATTGTTACAGCCTATTTAATCTCCTGCTGATGAAACACAGTGCTCAAATCCCATGTGTATTCTGGAATTCTAGCTTGTGTACAGTAGGCTGTGTTGTAATGGGGCTGAGGTCTTGCACCATTAATGCTCAGAGCAATCACACATCAGGGAATGCCCCGTTTTTCTGCTTTTTCCTGACTACAATTATTAAAAACACAGTTCTCCATTCATCCATCCATTATCTTCCGCTTTATCCTCTATTAGGGTCGCGGTGGGGGTCCCCATGCTCATCCAGGGAAAAAAGTTTCAGGCGCTGGGCAGATACACCCAGGACAGGACACCAATCTATCACTGGACACACTCACTCACACAGACTCACACACACTATATGGGGCAATTTGGAGAACTCAACTGACTTGATCCATGTGTTTGGACTGTTTGAGGAAGCCACAGAACCCGGAGGAAACCCATGCAGACACGGGGAGAACATGGAAACTCCACCCAGATTGGGATTCGAACCGGAAATGAAATGAAATCAGCAACAGGGATCGAAAACAGGGGGTTTGAGGAGGGGGGGGGGGGTCGAAGGAAACCGGAGACCTTGAAGGAAACCCACACAGAAACGGGAAGAAGCACAGATCCCCAGCATCCCTAGCACTGACAGGTAAACATACTAAGCCACCACACGGCTAAATTTCCTCAAGTCTTAAATAGCTATTATCTAAAATGTAGATCTTAATAAACAGGTTTATGCTCGGTGTTCTTTCAGGAAATGGAAACCTTTGTTCACTAAAAATAACTCTATAGAGAATAGACTGTGTTCTTTGTGTAAATGAAGTATAATAACTCCTTTTAGGAGAAACTGCAACAGGAAGGAAGACTCACCTCACAAATATCTCGGAGGTGTTTGATGTAGACACGCTCAGTGTTCATGATCTCCTTGACCACATTGGCCCTCATCTGTCCTCTGTGCTCAGAGCTTTGGTTTCGAGGCTCTTTAGTAAGAGTCTCCTGCTGCTCTAGAGAAGCCTCTGCATTCTCAACGCTTGAGTCTTCTTGATTCACACGCACCTAAAGCACAAAGGGATATCCGGCTTTACTTACCACACACACATATGGTGTAAATATGTAGGATAGACATTTACCATTTGTATAAAAATAAAAAACCATTTACCACCAATTTATGCACAGAGCGATTACAACTAATACTACAGCCAGAAGTACCACAAAAAACACCACTGGAGAGAGGCTTTCACTTTCAAATTTTTTTTTTAACTCAATAAAACACATGAGCTGGCCGACGGTATCTGCCTGTCGCTCACATTACTGCAGGTCTATACCACCCCCCTCAGCTGCCGTCTCTATGAGTTATCTATCTGAGATAGATACACTACAGTTCTGCATAATAAGATGTTTTATAGCCATATAATAGTTATTGACAGGTGGAATCATTCAGGAAGCATGGTGGTTTAGTGGTTAGCATGTTCTCCTCTCAGAGCTAGGGATTCCCGGTTCGAATCCCAATCTGAGTGGAGTTCCCATGTTCTCCCCGTGTCTGTGTGGATTTCCCTTAGGTTCTCCGGTTTCCTCCCACAGTCCAAAAACATGGATCAAGTCAATTGAGTTCTCCAAATTGCCCCATATAGAGTGTGTTTGTGTGTGTGAGTGTGTGCCCAGCGATAGATTGGCGCCCTGTCTTGGATGTATTTGCCCAGCACCCGAAACATTCTCCCCTGGATGGGCATGGGGAACCCCACCGTGACCCTAATAGAGGATAAAGCAGGAGATAATGGATGGATGGATTCATACAGACGGATCTTTACTGCAGGTCCAGGTGTGAAGTGCACGGCCCACCACCGGTCCGTGTCTGTGTGCAGCATCTCTAATCGATATTTGTCCCAATTTTTGTCCACAAATTGACGGTGTGTAAGTGAACCACACACTTCACCGCCATTAAGAGCAATCGATTTCACAAAGGATTCAAAAGTTTCCTTAAATTCAGATACAAATTGAGATTTCCACAATTGTTTTTATGGTGTAGAAGGTTCTGCAAGCTTTTTCTCTCAGTTCATTTGTTGTTGAGTTAAAGTTACTGGTGGAAGTAATTTTTAGACTGAAGTGGGTATAATCTCTGGTATGTTTCATTTCCTGAGTTCCTAATTAGAATGTGTTGTTTGTTTCCCTGAGAATTTGGTTCGTTCAGGAGGATCATGATTTTTTTATTTTATTTTTTTCCATGGTTGACCCTCAGGGTCCAGGTCTGACTGTAGTGCTGAAGCAGGTTTAGGTGGTGCTGTAGAGACTGCTTGCTGGAGATAGCAGGACCAGATAATCTGCATACAGTAGGATTTAATCTCGAGTCGTTTGGGGTGAGACCAGGTGTGGCTGAGTTCTCAAAACATGGATGGTGAATAGTGTTGGCCTCAGACAGCAGCCCCGTCTCGCTCCACCTTCCTGTGAGATCAGATTTGTTCTCTTTTTGCCAGTGTTGGTTTCCAGTGTACATGGATTTAATAAGATCATAGGTCGTACCGCCTACACCACTTTCCAAACGTTTAGAAAAGCATCCTTCATGCTTCAAGTTAGAGCAAAGGCTTTTTAAAAAAAATCAATAAAGCATGCAAATATTTTGGAATTATCATGTACTACATGTTGGATCAGGGTGTGTAAGGTGTAAATATGAATGTTTATGCGGTAATTTAGTAGAAATGTAATATATTTTACACATTAATACAATGTCCCTAATAACGAGGTTGACAGGCTAGAACAAAAAACTACAACAATATTACTTAGTAACAGAATGTAATGAACCGTTGCTATGGCAACATGTGTTAGTTTAAAGGATCCTTTTACGGGGGGAACAAATTAATTACAAATACCCAATATTTACTGGGCAAACTTATTTTAACTCTTTTAAATATATATTGTAGTGTTATTATATTAAATATTTGTTTGGATTTTATGCCATTTCACTACATTTAGGCTATTTAAATGACAGTACATGGGTTGTGTCGTTTACATCATTTTAATTAGGTTATATAAGATGTTTCAGGTTAATGGGACATGGAAAGCTCAGGATTTTCTCCGGTGATGTTTCAAATAAGTTTTGCAGACTGTTTCCTCCAAAAATATTCCACCTTTTTTTATCAAATAATGGACATTCTATAGGGTGGCACGGTGGCTTAGTGGTTAGTATGTTCTCCTCTCGCACTAGGGATTCCCGGTTCAAATCCCAATCTGGGTGGAGTTTGCATGTTCTCCCTGTGTCCGCGTGGGTTTCCTCCGGGTTCTTCGGTTTCCTCCCATATATTGCCCCATATAGAGTGTGTCTGTGTGAGTGAGTGTGTGCCCAGCAATAGATTGGCGCCCTGTCCTGGGTGTATCTGACCTGCGCCCGAAACTTCTCCCCTGATTGGATATGGGGAACCCCCCCGCGATCCTAATAGAGGATAAAGCGGAAGATAATGGATGGATGGATGGATGGATGGACATTCTATAAGGATGTGTTTAATTGAGAGTGTATGTTGACATGGTTGGAAGGTTGGTGCATTTTCCCCTGTAAGGAGGTGCTTGTGTGTAATCCTAGTACATCTAATTATAATTTTAAATATGTAAATCATTTAATACTTACACACTCATTAGAATGAAGTGTGAATTGGCACACAATGAATAACAATTACAAATGCTGCTATATCTAAATTCTCTCGTCTCTCGTTACTAATACGATAAATACATCTACTAAAACATCTCAGACATTTCTGTAATTACTCCAGAAAATTACTACCACTAATTACCACAACATTACAGCTACCATTGTTGCTGCTAATGCCACAACTACAGCTCCAACATTTTTACCACCACTAATACTGCTTCAACTAAACTTTCAACTATTGCGATGTTCAATACAAGCACACTGTTCCTTCCCTGGATTACACCCAATCACAGGGTGACAAAAGTAAACTGAAAGGTCAAAACCTGCATATTTACTCCATATCAAGTCTACCTTATGGCCCCTCCCCCATTTCTTAGAAAACCCCCAATTCCCATGACCTCGCTACTTCCCCAACGTCTGCCAATCAATAGCTGTCACCATAGCAACATCCTACAATGCCCTCTTAACTGAACCGTTATAGCCATTGAGGAGTTTCCATGGCTCAGTGTGGTGCAGTGAGCTGTGTTTGAACTGCCTTTGTTTCCCACTTGTTCCTCATAGGGAATCCGAGGGCAGCTTACTCCACACTTACTCTCACAAAGCTGGAAGGAAACCAGGCTTGGCGTTCCCCCACCAGCCCCCACCACCAGTCCTTTTCCTGAGCATCTAGCACCCGAATGACATCTCCAGCTTTGAAGGCCAGCTCCTGGTCGCCCATCGTCACATGGTCCCACAGGGCCTCTGCATACACAGCATGACCTGAGGAAATGTACTGAACCAGACACAGAGGAAAGATCTCTATTAACAGAATTCAAGCATTTGCCAATTAGATATAAATTAAAAAAAAATAAACAGATGAATACAACATCAACACAATACATTATTAGTATACGACCGTGTTTTGTTCATTGTAAGAAAATTTTCATTTCTATATTCATCACTATTTAGTGCTTTAATACCAACTGTGCTTTTTAAAAAAAACTGTTTAAAACTAGAGAGGATCAGCGGCACAGTGGTTTAGTGTTTAGCATGTCCTCCTCTCAGCGCTAGGGATGCCCGGTTCGAATCCCAATCTGGGTGGAGTTTCCTTGTTCTCCCCGTGTCTGCATGGGTTTCCTCCGGGTTCTCCGGTTTCCTCCCACAGTCCAAAAACATGGACCAAGGTCAGCTGAATTCTCCAAATTGCCCCATATAGAGTGTGTCTGTGAGAGTGAGTGTGTGCCCAGCCATAGACTAGCGCCCTGTCCTGGGTGTATCTGCCCAGCGCCCGAGACGCGACCCTCATAGAGGACCCCGCGACCCTCATAGAGGATAAAGCGAAAGATAATGGATGGATAGAGAGGATCATTTCCTAAAGAAAATGTGAGTGCGATTGCATGGCCAGGTAATAGGGTGTCTCCTGATCACCCTGCAATTTGGCAATACCAGTCTGGCTGCAACCATCTCCAACTCTAGCGAATTTCGGTCAAGTTATGGAAGTGCAAATATTACTGTAATGCAAAGTGAATGGGAATTTTGGCTCGGAAAAACAGGAATACATTGGGAATGGTTCAACCTATTCCTTAGTTGTATACAAGCATTCATCTCACCGATGAGAATATGCCGAACATGTCCTGCGAATATCATGTCTATAGCTCAAGTAAGAGGGACAGAAACGCTTGAATAATAAAAATTGGATAACAGTAGGGGCGGCACGGTGGTTTAGTGATTAGCACGTTCGCCTCTCACCGCTAGGGATTCAGGTTTGAATCCCAATTTGGGTGGAGTTTTCATGTTCTCCCCGAGTCCATGTGGGTTACGTATAGGGTCTCTGGTTTCCTCGCACAGTCCAAAACCATGGATTTTCCAAATTGCCCCATGTAGAGTGTGTGTCTGTGTGAATGAATGTGTGCGTGTGTGCCCAGCGATAGATTGGTGGGTGTATCTGCCCAGCGCCCAAGACGTTCTCCACTGGATGGGCATAGGGAACCCCCCCGTGACCCTAATAGAGGATAAATGGATAGATGGATGGATAACAGTAGTGTGATTGTCATACATGGCAATCTCATTAACAAGTGCATAAGCAAAATACATTTCAATATTCAATGACCCCAAAACATACTTTTAGTTGTTTATTTTAAAAAATAATCTTTTCTGCAGTTCAAATGTGATAAATGTTTTAAATTGGCTGTAAGACAGTTTTCTGACCTGGTTAAGGGTTGAGAGATCAACTTCCGGCTGCAGGTACGGTCTCCCTTCAGTCAGCTCATCAAAACTTCCATCTTCCTCACTCACGCTGTCATCCAGCCCTGCACAGCTGTCCGAGTTTCCATCTGCCCACGACATCGCACTTTAAACCTTCACCATCCGTACACAACCAGCCACTGGATCTCTAATTTCATGCACTCACCACTGAGGACTCTGTTCATTTTGCGCCGCCCCACACGGTCAAGCCCCGTCGGGGTGCTTTGGGAGAAGACACAGGGACGTAGTCGGGCCGACACGGCCCGGTACGGAGGCACGCCGTGAGAGGGCACAGGGGGTCGATCGGTAGGCTACAGGAACACAACTGATGTTAGTAACTTCAAACCCATTCAGCAAGAACGTTTACAAAAAGGTCAGTGACTGTTCTGAACAGATTAATGACGCCAGCTGAGGCAAACATGACAAACATATCAACCTCTGTCCTGTACCTGCAAAACTACACGACACATGGATCAAATGACTTCCACTTCCACAATCATGAGTGTAATTCATGCTTTAATCAGATGCCATTTTCTTTCATTTATTCATTACCTTTATTACCTTCTGCTAGGGGCGGCACGGTTACTTAGTGGTTAGCATGTTCTCCTCTTAGAGCTAGGGATTCCTGGTTCGAATTCCAATCTGGGTGGAGTTTCCATGTTCTCCCCATGTTCGCGTGGGTTTCCTCCGGGTTCCTCCAACAGTCCAAAAACATGGATCAAGTCAATTGAATTCTCCAAAATTGCCCCATATAGAGTGTGTCTGTGAGTGAGTGTGTGCCCAGCGATGGATTGGCACCCTGTCGTGGGTCTATCTGTCCAGTGCCTGGAAGGGCATGGAGAACCCCACCTCAACCCTACTAGGGGATAAAGCGGAAGATAATGGATGGATGGACCATCCACTAGTATCGTGGTGGTGGTGGTGGGGGGTTCCCAATGCCCATCCAGGGAAGAACATTTCGGCCGCTGGGCAGATACACCCAGAACAGGGCGCCAATCTACCACTGGGCACACTCACTTACACTATATAGGGCAATTTAGAGCATTCACTTCACCTTAAATCAAGTTTTTGAAAGAAAACCCAAGAACCCAAAGGAAACCCATATGGACATGTGGAGAACATGAAAACTCCACACAGATTGGGATTCAAACCTGGATCCCCATAGCCAAGAGGCAAACGTGCTAACCACTAAGCCACCCAGATGTGATTTAATTACTCTGAATTAGTATCCTGAGAAGGGCGTATGAAAAGCACAAATTATTTTTGGCACGCTGTTAACAGATGTTACTAAACACTTTCAGAACAAATGTGCATTTGTGGTATGAGGAAAGAACAGAAAGGCATTATATCATTAGACTGCTTTTCTTACTGTCAGTGACTCAGCCCAACCCAGTGGTTCCTGATGAAAGCTTTTAACTACAGTAATTATGAAATGACATGGCGTCTGAAAAATCCTAACTTGTCACTTATAGTACTTTTAAAAGCTTGCAGTACAAGTTGTGAACGACAGGAAAAACAACCAGTGCAAGTTCATGTGCAAGTACGAAAATCCATTCATCCATTATCTTCCGCTTTATCCTCTATTAGGGTCGCGGGGGAGGAGGGGGTGTCCCACATCCCCATATGCCCATCCAGGGGAGAACGTTTTGGGCGCTTGGCAGATACACCCAGGACAGGACACATACACACTATATATGGGGCAATTTGGAGAACTCAATTGACCGTGATCCATGTATTTGGACTGTGGGAGGAAACCGGAGAACCCGGAGGAAACCCACGCGGACACGGAGAGAACATGGAAACTCCACCCAGATTCAGATTCGAACCAGGAATCCCTAGTGCTAAGAGGAGAACATGCTAACCAATAAGCCACCGTGCCGTCCAGTCTGAAAATCACTATTGTTAAATATTTAGCAGTTTAATGTATGGGGCAATTTGGGGCATTCATTCAATATCTTCCGCTTAATTAATGGGTTTCCCCATGTTCAACCAGGGGAGAACGTCTCGGACGCTGGGCAGATACACCCAGGACATGCTAACTACTAAGCCACCGTAAACACACTTTTTTTAAACACACAATATGTTTTAATTAATAATATTCCACTTAATCCTCCACTAGAGTCGCAGAGGGGAACATTATACCCATCCAGGGGAGAATGTTTAAGGCGCTAAATAGATACACCCAGGTCAGGGCACCAATCTTTTGCTGGGCACATTCACTCATACAGACACAAACCCACACAAACTCACTATACGGGGCAATTTGGAGCATTCAATTAACCTTGAATCCATGTTTTTGGACTGTGGGAGGAACCCGGAGAACCCAAAGGAAACCTACGCGGTCACAGTGTGTAATCACATGTTTTGTGATTTAAGTACTGTGATCACTGTATACCTGGGCCTTTCATTGTACTGATGTTTCATTTCAGGATTCTCTTTCGAGAATCAGCTTATAACCATTCATTCATTTATTAATAATATTCCGCTTAATTCTTTACTAGGGTCGCTGGGGGTTCCCCATGTCCATCCAGTGGAGAACATTTCGGGAGGAAGGCAGATACACCCGGGTCTGGACGCCAATCTATCACTGGGCACTCACTATATGGGACAATTAAGCGCATTCAATTTATCTTGAATCCATGTTTTTGGTCTGTGGGGAGGGACCCGGTGTAAAGCCTTGCAGACACGGGGAGGCCATGGAAATTCCACCCAGATTGAGATTCGACCCTGGATTCCCAGTGTTGAGAGGCTTAGACCACTAAGCCATCCATCCATCCTCTTCCGATTTATCCTCTACTAGGGTCGCGGGGGGTCCCCCATGCCTATCCAGGGGAAAAAGTTTCGGGTGCTTGGACAGGGCGGCAATCTATCGCTGGGCACACACTCTATTTGGGGTAATTTGGAGAACTCAGTTGAATTGATCCATGTTTTTGGAAATTGGTAGGAAACCTGAGAACCCGGAGGAAACCCATGCGGACATGGGGAGAACATGAAGACTCCACCCAGATTGGGATTTGAACCAGGAATCCCTAGCGCTGAGAGGAGAACATGTTAAACACTAAGCCACCATGCCGCCCAGCTTATAAGCAATCATCTAAAAGAAATGTTTTAATATAAATTACCAGTATTAATCTTTAAAGTCGAATTGTAAATCATGGGCATATTCTATCTTTAGTTCTAAGTTAGTATCTAAGTTTAGGTTTAACTAACGAATTTCAGAATCAGTAATGAGTAATTGAGTCTTACCGAAGGCAAACTAACAGCATTTTCCTTTTCATCAGAAGAAGCAAACAAATTCACTCCTATAACTGATATAGGTCGTCTCCTCCTGCTCTCAGCATGACTATTAATGTAGTCACTCTCCTGTATGACCCTGCCAGCAGATTCAGCACTGCTGTCCTCTTGAGAAGCGACATCCATTTCCTCCCCCTTAAATTCCACTTCTTCCATAGGAACAGCATACTTTTTGCACATCGACTGGCCATAGTCTGAGATTGGACGAGGTTTGGATCCATTTGTCCTCCGTCTAGGCACCGAGGATGTGAGTGTGACAATACCAGAGGCCGGTGAGGTTGGAGTTACCAAGGGTGACTCTGGGGCACAGGTGGGTGTGACGGGAGGAGTAGCAAACACGGAGCCGCTGCAACATTCATTGTTGAAGCTCAGATTGTTTAGACTCACAGCTTCTGATGGAGCCTGTAACACATTTACCAATGTTTAATAAAATCTGCATGACGGCACAGTTCCAAAATACAAATAAAGAAGAAGCCGTTTGTTTTTAGGAATTATTTGTTAGTAAGTGAATCGCTGCCTAAAAACTTGACTTTACTTGTGATTATGTAAATTTTTGTCTGTCTTACTTACAAATATTACGCAAAATTTTGGCCAACACAACTCATTACATTCATTCATTCATTATCATCCGCTTAATCGTCTCTCTTACGCAATCACACAGATTACATGGGGCAATTTAGGAGCATTCAATTTACATTTAGACATTTAGCAGACGCTTTTATCCAAAGCGACTTACAAATGAGAACATCACAAGTCAGTAGAAAGAAAACCAACTACACTGAATTATCAAATTATCAAACCTGATCGTTATATGATGCTGCACCTCTCCTCCCTTTTTTTTTCTCCCTAAAACAGGTATTTGTTAAAAAGATGCTTCTTCAGTAGTTTCTTAAAACTGCCTAGTGACTCTGCCTAACGGACAGAGTTGGGAAGATCATTCCACCATTTTGCCACGGAGTGAGAATTAGCCTTGAATCCACGTTTTTTGAACTGTGGAATGAAACCAGAGAACCCAGAGAAAACCTATGTGAACACAGGGAGAACATGGAAACTCCACCCAGATTGGGATTTGAACCTGCATACCCAGCACTGAGAGGTGAACATGCTAACTACTAAGCCACTGTAAACCCCCTTATTAAATTATCGAATTAATTATATTCAACTTAATCCTCTACGAGAGTCACAGAGGGGTTCCCTATGCCCATGCTGGGGAGAACGTTTCTGCGCTGGGCAGATACACTCAGGTCAAGGCACCAATCTTTCGCTGGGCACACACTCACTCACACAGACACACACACAAACATACACATATGGGCCAATTTAGTGCATTCAATTTACCTTGAATCCATGTTTTTGGACTGTGAGAGGAAATGCAGTCACTAAGAGAATCTAGATTCGGATTCGAAGCTGGATCCCCAGTGCTATTTGACAAACGTGCCAACCACTAAGCCTCTGTGCTGCCACTTATTAAATTTACATTTACAATATTGTGTTTATAGTTTTATATAAAAGGAATTTGTGTTTATAGTTTTCTATGAATGGAATATTATTCCCCTTGAAATAATGCATCAACAACTTCATAATAGATACTGCATTGTATAAGTCTGCACATTTGAAAGTACAGGATAACCAATTCTGTGCTTAATTAGTTAAAAGGAGCATATTTTTCATTAATTTGTACAAAACAGTTCTGATGAGCATCATATGGATGAGTAGAGCTGTAGTACTCAAGTCCCTGGGATAAATTCTTTACAGTAAAGTGTAGGTTTAAAGTGAAAAGAAAGGTGCTTACCTCAGATCCCTCAGGCTTTTTCTCAGGAGTCTTCCAGATGCACTGAAACGGCACACAGTGGATCAGCACCATGGTGACATACGCCTGAATACAAAGTTCTAAACACAAACAACCCCAGGAGCTTGTGCCCAAGAGGCAGTTCTCTGAACACTGGATTCAGGCTTCACTGCACTGCACACGTGTGTTAGCGGAGTGCGTGTGGGCATGTGTTTGGTTACATGTCCTGTACTTTGACTCCCGGGCTACCTGATAGGTGTCCAGTCTGGGAGTTCTGTTTAAGCAAGGGCGCTAATCATAAATCCTGGGTAATTATTAAGCCTGTCAGCTACTCCCCAAGAACAAATGGGTCGAAGTCATACAAAACAGCAATTTGAAGTACATGGCCGATGGTTCATGTTCAAATAATTTATTTATAGAGTGCTTTTTACAATAGTACATTGTCACAAAGCAGCTTTACAGAATGAAAAGCCTTTAAACCCCCAAAGAGCAAGCTGAAGCAACAGTGGCAAGAAAAAACTCCCTGTTATGTTGTTATTTTAAGGAAGAAACCTTGGGAGGACCAAGACTCAGTGGGGGACTCATCCTCCTTGAGCTGCCGGGCAGCATTAACAGTATAGGACAGTCATGTACAGATTGTGTGACTATTGAGATCGGGTGACTATATTTAACAAATGGAAAACTAACAACTGGAAAAGTATACGCAGTTCAATTAATATCCATGGTACATATACATGGTCGATGGTAAATTACTCAATAAATAAACCATGTCAAAGTTTCTGAAGACGAAGCAGATCCATTAATGCAGGAGTTAGCTGAAAAGTCTGTCCGATCAGCATTGTACTTGCCTCTACTTAGCACTCTAACAATGCCTCTACTAGCACTTATTACTCCCTTGATAAATGCTATGGTCTCTATAATGACCTAATATAACCAGTAACCTTGAAACATGCCATTAAAATGGCTTAATCTTTGGATTCGTCTGATTATGCATCAGTAAACATAATGTGGTATATGTTAACAGTCAATATTTAAAATCAAGGACATCAAAAAATCTTTTGATGCCACGATTACCTTACAGGTTTTAGTGTTTGATTTTAATATTAAACTCAAGCTGAAGCCACTGTGGAATAACTGAAGAAAAAATAAGAGTAATGCTGATAACTTCTTATACACCCTGTCCAATCAACCGGGGGACATGGTAACTACAGTGGGTTCATATCCCAGGTCCAATGAAGTTACCAATGTGGGTTCTTGAGCAAGGCCTTTAACCCTCATTACTCCAGGGATGCTGTATAACCAACCCTGTGCTTGCTTTGGATAAAAGTGTCTTCTTAATAGACCAAATGTAAAAAATAAAAATAAAAAAAATAAAAAACCACCTGTCAGCATAAAATGCTCTATATTGGCATTTGCCTTTTAATGGCGATGATGTAACTGATCTTAACATCTATTCCTCCATCCTTGAAATACACTATATATATAGACCGAGTAGGCTCTGGTAATTAAAATTAAGAATGCACAGGGAGTGTCTCTGGCAGCCCAAATTAAAAGCTTATTCTGGAAAAAAAATGTGGCAGTTTGGAACACAGTCACATACAACATGGCATATTCGGCACTCAACACATCAAAGTATGCATCTGTGTCACCCACATTAGTGTCACTTATTTTTACAGGCCAATTACTGAGTTGGGTGGTAAATTTCGGAGTGACTTTTTCTCACCGCTTCTTACCATCCACACTCCCAAAGTGTAGTCTAGACCTAAACCTCCACTATAGTATGACAGCTTCAATTCTGTAAGAAATATGGTTTAATTTTTTCCACGTAAGTTAAAACATAATAATGTGTGGTCTATTCAGTTGACAGCCGTGAAGGACAAACTAACCTGAACATACGGTAACAACTACTCTGACAATTACCTCAAAAAATCGAATTAATTCGGAAAAGAAATATGTATATGACAATAACAAGATAAAGATGTAATTTTGCCATATAGGTTTTCATTATTCCAGCCAGTTCCTCAATCTCACATTAGTTATCCTGATTAACTATTAATTGCCTCAGATTCCATCCATCCATTATCTTCCGCTTTATCCTCTATTAGGGTCGCAGGGGGGTTTCCCATGCCCAACCAGGGGAGAACGTCTCAGGTGCTGGGCAGATACACCCAGGACAGGGCACCAATCTATCGCTGGGCTCACACTCACTCACACAGACACACTCTATATGGGGCAATTTGGAGAATTCAATTGACATTAATCCATGTTTTTAGACTGTGGGAGGAAACCGGAGAACCCGGAGGAAACCCACACGGACACGGGGAGAACATGGAAACTCCACCCTTATTGGGATTCGAATCAGGAATCCCTAGTGCTGAGAGTGCTAACCACTAAGCCACCGTGCCGCCCACCTCTGATTCATCTTGCACTTAAACAATCACAATGTACATCAACTATAGATTTTGCTTTGGCATATTAAAGAAATATGGCTGAGCACTCGCATGTTTAGTCTTTGTGAACTACCAATCGAACTATTGTGATCTTATAAATTATTCATTTGGTTATTTGAAGTAAAGCTTTTTGAATAAATGCTGAACTTAATTTTTTTAACTAGCCAGAAAAAGCAAAACCACCCATTGGATTGAGTGCACACTGTCGGCTCTGCTTACATACAGTACTTGAAAAAAATCTTATCTGAATTACATCATACTTAAATGTCGTCATGTGAAAAGCCTAATGGAATTATGTAAGACTTTGCAGCGGGCCTTCTGTTAAATAAGCCTCCTGTAATTATTACTCTCATTACTCCGTCAAGCTTAGAAACCAGAAAACGGAACCGTGTCACACTTAATGGATGTAAATTATTACTATTGAACAAAGCTAAGGCTTTGTGGTTAGCATATTCACCTCTCAGCGCTAGGGATTCCCGGTTCAAATCCCAATCTGGGTGGAGTTTCCATGTTCTCCCGTGTCTGCATGGGTTTCCTCCGGGTTCTCCGGTTTCCTCCCACAGTCCAAAAACATGGATCAAGTCAACTGACTTCTCCAAATTGCCCCATATAGAGTGTGTCTGTGTGAGTAAGTGTGTGCCCAGCGATAGATTGGCACCCTGTCCTGGGTGTATCTGCCCAGCGCCCGAAACGTTCTCCTCTGGATGGGCATGGGGAACCCCCCCGCGACCCTAATATAGGATAAAGCGAAAGAAAATGGATGGATGGATGGAACAAAGCTAACTAAGCTATCCTGGACTTTAATTCTAAAAGCGGTCAAAGCCTTAACACTGCACAATAAATGAGACAATCCATAAAAAATAGGAAAATCAGAATAACCTGAAACAGGGTTAACTTTGTTTAATCAGATAGCCTTACCTGCACGTTTACTTTAATGATATTTGAGGTCTGCTCCTGATGAACCCTTGGACTGGGTTCTTCTTGTAGAGGTTCTATTAATGAATTTTCTTCCAAAGTTCCACACGTCTCAGTTAGAGGTATGACAGGACCATTTGCTCCTAAATTTACAAATGGAAGCTGTTTATTACAAGTAGATATTTGGGATTTTGGACTGGAACAAAGATCAACCTCATCATTAAAGGTGCTACATTTGGTTGGTACTGCAAGGTCAGTGTGAACGGCCACTGTTAGTACATGTACATCAGCTTGTACGTTCTGCTTCTCAGACAAACAGGCTGGTGAGGGTGGGGGCCTACGTTGACGCTCTGTGGCAGGGACACAGGGAGTCCTGCGGGAATAATCATCATGAAGCTGGCTGAGAGTAGACTGAGGGGCTTTGGAGGAGGGGCCGGGGGTTGGTCTGGGGGTTCCAGACAGATCTGTTAAACTCCCAACAAGTTTGATCACTCTTCCCCGCATTCCCGTGGACCTCTTACAATGATTTGATACGCAGTCCTGCATGTCCACCGATGAGGCACTTGATGTTCTCTGAATTTTGATGGCACTGGGACTTTCTGGGTTTTGTGGCTGAGGTGAAAGGATCTTGCGTCGGAAAGGGCTCTTGAATATGTGCAAATTGTCTGCACTTTTGCTTAGTCTGCTCAAGTTCTTTACATTCACATCAGGATTAAAAGTCACATCAAGCCCGAGAGGTTCCAACGAGCTAAGTGGACGTTTATGGATACCGGTTTCATGAGTAGTTCTTTTCACTGCTAGTTTAGACCCATTATCCACCAGTGAGATGCGACCTGATCCATATGCTCTGCGGATACTCCGGGAGAAGTGCGAGTTCCTCTGTAGACCATCCCCATCTTCCTCATAATCATCTTCATCTGAACCACATGTACTTGGTCTAATTGAGGGCACTCCATTGATTACTGCTTGTATCTCCTTCCCGGGATCGTATCTGCCACCAACAACTTGCCCAGGATCCCGTTTAGTTACCAAGAAACCGTTGCTACCTTCAAAGGCCACTTGGGAGTCTTTCTCCTGTTTGACTTCAGTTACACCGCCTCTCCTCTGGATACCCTGGAGAACAGAGGAGCGCAGTTTTTTGAAGGAACCTATAAAATGAAGACCTGGCCAAGCCTGCGAAGAACTGGTTGGGCCTCGAAGAGGATTTCGCTCAGTACCGGTGACACCGCACTTTCGCTGGAAGGAAATGATGCGCACAGGCTTGGAGGAAAATGTCTTATCCTGTGCATCAGGGACCACAGAGCTGGACCTTGGTTGACTGTTCAATCCATTGACTTCACACTTCTCATAGCATTTATTAAAGAAAACTGGCTTTATTGTGGCTTGACCGCTGGGAATCAAATCTGGATTAATCTGTTTCTCCACTTGGAAGGAGCTGCCATTAGACCGTCCAGAAGCTTCATCACCAACAGAGGCCACATTTGAAGGATAATCTGAAGAGACCTCATTTCTAGCTGAGGCACCATTTGACTCAGCTGCCTACCAAAAAACAGAACACAGAAATCAGTCTCTGTGAATTAGATTTGTATGCCTTGCTAGTAACAAAAACAA
>JAFMOD010001136.1:22630-25130 GCA_019802435.1 Corydoras maculifer
AAGATTGAGGACATGTTCTCATGTTTTTGTTTTTTTTTGGGGGGTTTTTTTCGGTTCCAGATGGAGTCCGAGTCACTTCAGAACAAAAGTCCCGAGGCCCCCGCCGGCTTGCTGTACCCCTCCAACCGTCTTCTCCGCAAGGAGCCGCCGGCCCAGCGGCCCCTCGGCTTCCCCATCCCCCCTCCACACCCTGCCTTCGTCCCCCACGCCCCCGCCACACCCCTCACGCACTATGGCCTTCCCAGACCCCCGCTTCGGGTGCAGAGCCAGCAACCCCAGGCCTCCTCCTACCCGCCCTCGTTCTTCAGCGGGCATCTCCTGGCTCAGCGCACCCTGCACTCTCCGGGCCTCGACGGGATGGACGCAGGGGAGGGCCTGGTCGGCGCCGTGCCCGATGAACTGAAGGGTGCCGTACGGGCCATGCCTTCCCAGCACCATCCTCATCCTCAGTCCCATCCTCAGCCCCATCAGCATCCACATCCCCACCCGCAGCCTCATCAGCAGCCCATGCGGCTTAACAGCTTTGGCGAGGAGAGTCTGGACTCGCTGCTCGGTGACTCTCTGGGTTCGTACATTCTCTCTGAGCGTTTACATTACATTCTGTTGCATTCTGGGCACACACTCACTCACACACACACTCTATATGGGGCAATTTGGAGAATTCAATTGACCTTGATCCATGTTTTTGGACTGTGGGAGGAAACCGGAGAACCCGGAGGAAACCCATGCGGACACGGGGAGAACATGGAAACTCCACCCAGATGGGGATTCGAACCGGGAATCCCTAGCGCTGAGAGGAGAACATGCTAAACCACTAAGCCATCGTGCCGCCCTATCTGGCGGTCCGATTCTGATTTTTGATTCACGATTCGATTCAGAATCGATTTTTTTTTTCAGCACAAATAGTCTTTGAATTTTGTGTGAATGATGTGATTGACAACGACAAACAAACGACAATGTAAACAAAACATTTATTATTGAAAACAATACTTTACAAAAAAATACAAATTTTTAAGTAAAAAATTTTATAAAAAAAAAAAAAAAAAAACGCATTTTATAATCGATTCTTGGGCGTTTTGAACCGATTCCGAATCCTTTTATTTAATGAATTTATTTTTTCAGCACCCCTTCTACAGATTGAATAACTCGTAACGAGGTGCTGACTGTTTTCGGCGTCCACCCTTCGTACAGAATGGACTTTTTTTGGTTGTTTTCGTTGCTCAGCGAACTCTTTGGTCGTCAGTATGGCGGCATGTGTGCAAATAGTGCCACTGCGTCTCGCTATTAAATCTGATCGCCCATCTGCTCCATAGACCGGCGGCAGGTTTCATCACACACACACACACACACACACACACACACACACACACACACACATCCACGTGTTAAAAAAGTCAACTCTCGGTTTCAGATGCTCAGAGCTGTTCGCACCTGGACGCCCTGGGTCCGCCGCAGCCGTCGCTTCCTCAGCAGCCCCAGCAGCAGGCGGTTCGTCTGGGGCAGTGGAGCGAGCCTGGAGCCTTCCTGCACGGCCCCGTGCCCCCCTTCACTTTGGCCCAGCAGTTGGCGCACATGGGTCAACAGGGCATGCGGCTGCCCCAGCAGCTGCTCCGGGCCAACTGGAGCCTGGGCCCCGCCGCCGTGGACGAGTCCCGAGCGCCGATGGCCAGGTGAGCGACAGACGGACACCCCCGCCAGCTTCCTGCAGGAGGCGTGAATTCGCTGTGTGTTTTACATCCCTCTGATCGGCTCCCTGTAACCTAGCAACTAACAGCAGAGCCTTTAAAATGATCTGCTGCATTTTAAATGAGATTAATTTAAAAAAAATAATCAATTAAAATCATGAGTATGGCTGTGGACCCGCCCGCTCACTGCTGATCATGTGACCACACTCGGTGAATTAAATACACACAGTAACATGTTTCAAGTTGGTTTCGTTTAGTGTATAGTGATGTTTAATGTTGGTAACCCTGTACGCGTTCTGTGTTCTACCCCCAACCCCGCCAGGTATCCCGGGTTTCCGCGCGAGCCGCTTCCTCCCGAGTCGTACGAGCAGCGCGAAGCCCCCGACATGCCCCCGCCTCAGTCCCGGCTGCTGCAGTACCGTCAGGTACAGCAACCCCAGGTCCCCGGAGACCTGCCCTCGCCATCCTCCTCATCCACGGTTTCAGCGGTCACGCCCACCAGCTCCACCAATCACAGCCACGGCCAGGTGCTGGGGCCGTTCCCGTTTCCCGAGGCTGGCCGGGAGCTCCCTTTTCACCAGCAGCAGGCCTTCAACCAGGCCGCCTTCCCCTTGCCCTCCGAGCACCTGCCCATCAAGTACCTCCTTCCAGAGGCCCACTGGCCCCACGCCGGCGCCCCCCAGTGTCCACCCCTGCCGCTCGGCCTGCAGCAGGACGCCTTCACGCAGCTGCAGTTCCATCAGCACAAGCAGCAGCAGCAGCTCCAGGCTTCACACAACGCCCTTCACAGTCTAGAAGAGGTAAGACACCTAAAT
>JAFMOD010001136.1:27630-35717 GCA_019802435.1 Corydoras maculifer
CACACACACAGAAAGGATTTTTAAAAACGCGGTGACTCGGTTGACCACTCGGCTGTTCGTCGTTTCTTCCCTCGACTCGTTTTTTGGTCAATCTGGAGTAAACTTGGTAAAGTGATTTTATTCCCCGCAGGCTTTTTAACGGCGCGTTCCTTTAATCATCATCGGTGTGTTTTCTCGTGCCAACAGCTGAATGATGAACCGACTCGACGAAAATATTACAAAACCTTGTATAGCTGTAGACATACTTTTGTCAAACTGTACATAACAAAAATAAAGAAATAAAAGCTATGAACTCGGTGTGAGGTTTATTTTTTTGGGGACACAGTGAGCTGCAGGTCTCGAGTCATCCATCCATCCATTATCTTCTATTAGGGTCGTGGGGGGGTTCCCCATGCCCATCCAGGGGAGAACGTTTCGGGCGCTGGGCAGAGACCCCCAGGACAGGACGCCAATCTATCACTGGACACACACACAGACACACTCTATATGGGGCAATTTGGAGAATTCAATTGACCTTGATCCATGTTTTTGGACTGTGGGAGGAAACCTACGTGGACATGGGGAGAACATGCAAACTCCACCCAGATTGGGATTCGAACCGAGAATCCCTAGTGCTGAGGGGCAAATGTGCTAACCACTAAGCCACAATGCCAGGTCTTGGGTCAGCCTTATTTTAATTCGTTATTAGTATATAAAGGTGTACGAGGGGGCGTGGCTTTATTCTGAATAAACCCCATATAGAGGTGTTATTAGTCCCGGCGTGTAGTGGAGTACAGCTCCACCTCTTTATGTGATTTATTTACAATAATACACAACCTCGAGTGTTTGATTGATTTAATAAAACACAAACACACTATAATAAAAAAAACACAAGCTTTCATTCAGAAATCCGATTGGTTAAGCATCTGACATCGGGAGAACATGCAAACTGTACCCGGATTAGGATTAGGATAGCTGAGTGGGGATTAGGACAGCTGTGCTAACCACTAAGACAGCGTGCCCCCTTACTTTAGATTAATTACACTGATTAATGAGGGACAGGTGTAAACCGTCAACAGGCTCCGCCCCCTCACGCCCTCTCTCAGCTGATTGGCTGCTGCTTGTCTCTGTATATATATTTTTTTCTTTGATATTTTGATGTCTTCTGTCCACAGAACACTTTCCTGCTGAGCGTTTCCATGGCAACTCCGGTTTGTTGGTCCTTGACAGCAAAACTTTTCCCTGCGACCCCCTGAAACTGCTGAACCACCTCTGACTCCCGATTGGCGCTCGAGTGGAAATAAAAACGCAAAACTCAGTGTTCGTGATTTAAAATGACTTTTTTTTTTGTTGAATGGCCTTTTCAATCTCCTTTCTGGTTTCAGAGATGAAAGCGATGCAAACCTGAAGCGCAGATTGAAACCCGTCTGCAGACGTCATTAACAACCTGTGAGCATCACTGAAAAACGAGCTCGCAGCATCAGGACCAGCCACTGTCCTGTCCCTCTGTTATTAGGGTCACAGACCGCAGAGACGCCGGTCTGTCGTCACTCTCATTTCAGCTGAACTCATTAAAAAGATGCCGCAATTTGCAAAACAGGGTTCAGGGCAACAATTCCAACAACTTTATTTTTCAAGACGTTACTCACTGATGATAAAGGTCCTGGTTGCAGAAAATTAAAAAAATAATAATAATAATAAAAAATTTTATTAGTGGTGGAGGCGGCTTAGTGGTTTAGCATGTTCTCCTCTCAGCGCTGGGGATTCCCGGTTCGAATCCCAAACTGGGTGGAGTTTTCATGTTCTCCCTGTGTCCGCGTGGGTTTCCTCCGGGTTCTCCGGTTTCCTCCCACAGTCCAAAAACATGGATCAAGTCAATTGAGTTCTCCAAATTGCCCCATATAGAGTGTGTCTGTGTGAGTGAGTGTGTGCCCAGCGATAGATTGGCGTCCTGTCCTGGGTCTATCTGCCCAGCACCCGAGACGTTCTCCCCTGGATGGGCATAGGGATAATGAATGAATAATTAGTGGTGGGTTTCTCATAACATTTATAACGCTGAGCATTTCATGACTCCTGCATTCCACTTTAAATTTTTAGGGATGTTTCTCAAAAGTCTTTGTAACATACAGTAGAGCGGTGCAGGGAATGCAATTCCTGAACAACATGCCAGTGTGGTTGCAGCTTGGCCACATGAGACACTAAAGGGTTTTAGGCGGTTGCTAAGGTGTTTTCTATTGGATCACCAGTAAAAGAAAAAAATTTTAAACAGTGAGATCACTTCTTAGCTGTAGCAGCGTCACCAATCAGCCGGACGTCAACCCCAACCATAATCTAAACCATAACCTTACCATCAACTAACCATAACCCAAACCTATAACTCAAGCATAACAACCATCATCTAGTCATATCTTAACCATCGCCTAACCAAAACACCAACTTTAACTTAACCACTACCTAACTATAACGTAATCATCACATAAACATAACCCCAACCTTAACTTAACTTTCACCCAACTATAATTTAACCATCACCTAACCATCACTTAACCGTCAACCTAACCATCACCTAACCGTATATATATATATATTCATTCATTCCTTTCATTATCTCCCGCTTATCCTCTATGAGGGTCGCGGTGGGGTTCCCCATGCCCATCCAGGAGAGAACGTCTCGGGCGCTGGGCAGATAGACCCAGGACAGGGCGCCAATCCATCACTGGGCACACACTCACTCACACAGACACACTCTATATGGGGCAATTTTGAGGATTCAATTAACTTGATCCATGTTTTTGGACTGTGGGAGGAAACCGGAGAACCCGGAGGAAACCCACACGGACACGGGGAGAACATGGAAACTCCACCCAGATGGGGATTCGAACCGGGAATCCCTAGCGCTGAGAGGCGAATGTGCTAAACCACTAAGCCACCGTGCCGCTATATATATATATATATATATATATATATAGAAGCTTGCACATCACTGGTGTATTATTGGCACTGCCGAACTGAATATCAGCGCCCCCTATTGGGTCCTTAAATCATGTGTGTGTGTGTGTGTGTGTGTGTGTGTGTGTGTGTGTGTGTGTGTGTGTGTGTGTGCCTCTTGTCACGTGACCTTTCCCCCTTACATCTTTAGAGTTGTTCATGTTGTTTTCATTCTTCAGCATCAACCTTTAAACTTTCACTTTTGGAAGCTGCAGCTCTGGACTCTGTCCCGTCAAGCCGTGACGTCATCATCAGACCGTCCCAGTAGCTGAATAACACACCCCGCGCTCGTTCACGCTGTAATCAGTGACGTCAGACATGTTTCATTGCTTATTAGGTAATGGTTCATTGCAGGTAACAGACTTTACAGCGGATCACTGCACAGCATGTCATTTATAGATCATATTTATAATATAATATAATATAATATAATATAATACAATACAATATAATGTAATACAATATAATATAATATAATACAATGTAATATTATATAATATAATATAATATAATGAATATAATATAATACAATATAATATAATATAATACAATGTAATATTATATAATATAATACAATATAATGTAATATGATGCATATTTTCACAATCCTGCTTTTGCAACGACTTTATCAAAATGTTCTAAAGCAGCGAGCTACACGCTGAATATAAAGCCTGATGATTTCTTACGTCATCAGATGCAAAATCAAACTACGACTGCGCAGTAAACTGAATATAAACCTCTGCATTAGAAACCGATGGAACGTTAATCAGATGTCTCTGTCCCAACACCCTGTGGAATTTATTTGGGAAGGTTGCTTTACTTTTTCGGCATCACTGGGCTTTAAAACTCACTCTACATGGAGCTACACGTCCTAATATTCATCATCATCATCATCATCATCATCATCATCATCATCATCATCATCATCATCATCATCTAACCTCCCAAAAGCTTTTCCAGATTTCAGGGCAGAACGCTTCACAGACAAAATCCGCTTCAGCCGACGACAAATCCAGCGTTAATTAAAAAGAATGAGATTGAAAACCTGCTTGTTCTCCCCATGTTCTCCGGTCTCCTCCCACAGTCCAAAAACATGGATTCAAGTCAATTGAGTTCTCCAAATTGCCCCATATAGAGTGTGTGTCTGTGTGAGTGAGTGTGTGCCCAGTGATAGATTGGTGTCCTGTCCTGGGTGTATCTGCCCAGCGCCTAAAACGTTCTCCCCTGGATGGGCATGGAGTACCCCCCCCCCGACCCTAGTAGAGGATAAAGGGGTAGATAATGGATGGATGGAATTGTATTTATGCACCATGGTGGCTTAGTGGTTTAGCATGTTCTCCTCTCAGCGCTGGGGATTCCCGGTTCGAATCCCAATCTGTGTGGATTTTCCATGTTCTCCCCGTGTCCGTGTGGGTTTCCTCCGGGTCCTCCGGTTTTCTCCCACAGTCCAAAAACATGGATTAAGGTCAATTGCGTTCTCCAAATTGCCCCATATAGAGTGTGTGTATGAGTGAGTGTGTGTCCAGTAATGGATTGCCCCCTGTCCTGGGTCTATCTACCCAACGCCGGAAACGTTCTCCCCTGGATGGGCATTCTCCCCTGGATGGGCCCCCCCCCGCGACCCTAATAGAGGATAAAGTGGAAGATAATGGATGGAAAAGTATTTATGGCACTAAACATGATTAAAAATTCATAACGACGATATAAAATCATTTTAGCGGTATGTAATTATTTCTTGCGTGACGTTAACGCTCAGACTCGGGGTGCTGACCCTCTGCTAGTCCATGGTCTCGGGTTCGGCATCCATGCAGGTCTCCCACGGATTCCGAGGCATGTGAGGCATGGAGATGATCAGCAAGCTGAGCCCGCTGAGGAAGAGGAGGATGAAGGCTGCGCAGGCGCAGGAGAACGACCAGGAGTAGTAGTACTCGATCCAGATGGTTTCGTCGCTGTCGATCATCCGCTTGACCGACTGCCTCATCACCTCCACCGAAATCACGATGCAGAGGCCTGAAGGAGGTCACAGAGAGCCGCTTAGTTTCAGGTGGTTAACCCCCGTCTATGATCCTGAACTCCAGATGCTTTATGACCTTTAAGCTTTAAGAACCTGTATGAGGAACGATGAGTCTGAGCTGCAGAACGCGTTTAAATGACCTGTTTGAACCTGGGATTTAATTAAAATGACTGTCACCTTCTCATTATTCATTATTTTTATTTTTATTTTTATTTTTATTTTTATTTTTTATTTTATTTTTATTTTTATTTTTTATTTTTTATTTTTTATTTTATTTTTATTTTTATTTTTATTTTTATTTTTATTTTTTATTTTACGCCTTATCCTCTATTAGGGTTGCGCGGGGGGGGGGGGGGGGGGGGGGGGGGGGGGGTTTATGCCCATCCAGGGGAGAACGTTTCGGGCGCTGGGCAGATAGACCCAGGACAGGACGCCAATCTATCACTGGGCACACACTCACTCACACACACACACACACACACACACACACTATATGGGGCAATTTGGAGAACTCTATTGACTTGAATCCATGTTTTTGGACTGTGAGAGGAATCCGGAGAACCTGGAGGAAACCCACGCGGACACGGAGAGAACATGGAAATTCCACCCAGATGGGGATTCGAACCTGGAATCCCTAGTACTGAGAGGAGAACATGCTAAACCACTAAGTCACCGTGCTGCCCTTGGATGGATGGATTCATTCATTCATTTATTATCTTCTGCTTTATCTTCTACTAGGGTCACGGGGGGGGGGGGTTCCCCATGCCCATCCAGGGGAGAACGTTTCGGGCGCTGGGCAGATAGACCCAGGACAGTGTGCTGATCTAACGCTGGGCACACACTCACTCACACAGACACACTCTATATGGGGCAATTTGGAGAAGTCAGTTGACCTTGATCCATGTTTTTGGACTGTGGGAGAACCCGGAAACCCACGCGCACGCGGGGAGAACATGGAAACTCCACCCAGATGGGGATTTCAACCTGGAATCCCTAATAATAATAATAATAATAATAATAATAATAATAATAATAAGGGTTGGCACAGTGGCTTAGTGGTTTAGCACGTTCTCCTCTCAGCACTAGGGATTCCCGGGTTGAATCCCCATCTGGGTGGAGTTTCCATGTTCTCCCCGTGTCTGCGTGGGTTTCCTCCGGGTTCTCCGGTTTCCTCCCACAGTCCAAAAACATGGATCAAGTCAATTGAGTTCTCCAAATTGCCCCATATAGAGTGTGTGTGTGAGTGAGTGTGTGCCCAGCGATAGATTGGCGTCCTGTCCTGGGTCTATCTGCCCAGAGCCCGAAACCTTCTCCCCTGGATGGGCATGGGGAACCCCCCTCTCCCACCGCGACCCTAATAGAGGATAAAGCAGGAGATAATGAATGAATGAATAATAATAATAATAATAGTTAAAAGTCACATACCTTTATCCTTTTTTTTTATTCTCTATGAAAATGATTCTTTACGGATTTATCTCACCTGCAAACGCGAAGAACATGCCCGCTGGGCGCAGCAGATAGTCCCTGCTCTTTCCGAAGGCTCCCAGGACACACAGACTGCCCAGAGTCATGAAGCCCAGACTGATGATGGCGATGGCAGCGGCTGAGATGTTGTACTCTGAAACAGAGAACGCTGTTTAGAAATAAATGAGCAGGAAACGGTTTCCTCTGGGGCGGCATGGTGGCTTAGTGGTTTAGCATGTTCACCTCTCAGCACTAGGGATTCCCGGTTCGAATCCCTGTGTCCTCGTGGGTTTCCTCCGGGTTCTCCGATTTCCTCCCACAGTCCAAAAACATGGATCAAGTCAATTGAGTTCTCCAAATTGCCCCATATAGAGTGTATGTGTGAGTGAGTGTGTGCCCAGTGATAGATTGGCGTCCTGTCCTGGGTCTATCTGCCCAGCGCCCAAAATGTCTCCCCTGGATGGGCATGGGGAACACCCCCGCAACCCTAATAGAGGATAAAGCAGAAGATAATGGATGCATGGTTTCCTCTGAAGAAAACGGGTTTGAGTCGAGGAGAACTAAAGATCTGTTGAGGTTGGGTCCCCATCCAGGGGAGAACGTTTGGCAGATACACCCAGGACAGGACGCCAATCTATCACTGGGCACACACTCACTCACACATACACTCTATATGAGGGCAATTTAGAGCATTCAATTTGCCTTGAATCCATGTTTTTGGACTGTGAGAGGAAACCGGAGAACCCAGAGGAAACCCATGTGGATACGAGGAGTACATGGAACATCCACCCAGATGGGGATTCGAACCGGGAATCCCCAGAGTTGAGAGGAGAACATGCCAAGTACTATTCCACTGTTTATATTAATCTGTATTTTATGATTTAAAATCATGTTGATACGAACGTGAAGCGCTCAGAGGGGTGTGCGTTATTGTCAATAATGTCACGGCTGGACACACGGCTCAGCCAATCAGATTTCAGGATTTTAAAGACTACCCGTTTTATAAGACCGTTTGTTAAATTCTCGGCGTGTTCTTTTCCTGAAAACATTCTCATTCTGGTACATCCTGTGAGTTGGTGGTGTCCCGGGGGCGGAGTCTCGACGGATGACTGGGATCCGGACTCGTCAGACCGTAATGCAGGGATTTTGGAGCGTTCCCGGAGCTCTGATTTATCGAGGCCTACCAGCTGACCGTTGCTCCCACACATTTTAAAATGGGAGACTCGGCCGAACCTGCGACGCAGACCTTTGATGTGTTTCAGAACGCGCTCCAGCCCACCTCCGGGCTTTAACGTTCCGCCGAACGTTCTGCGTGTGGATGTCGATTTTTGTTTTTTGTAAATTCGAAGCTGAAGGGGATATTTTAACCTACGCCTGCGTTCTACTCAATCTTCAGCCCATGGTCAAATATAAAAGTGTTTTCTACCAGAAACACCTGCAAATCAATAAAAATAAAGTTTTTTTTGAGTAGGGAGGAGGTAGATGACATCATCAAACAAAAAAAAACAACAGCGTTAAATCTATATATCAGTTCATTTTTAGACAGAGCGAGGTATCCCAACTCGATGGTTGGGTTTAGAACACGGGCTCAGCCATGACACAGCATCCCTGGAGCAATGGATCTTAAGGAGCCATATTGGTA
>JAFMOD010001136.1:69325-79325 GCA_019802435.1 Corydoras maculifer
ATGCTCCTTTTCCATGGCAACCTGTCAGCTGTTTGAATGATCCCGGGTCCACGGCGGAACGCGTTCCTCAAACAGCAGGTGGAGCACCGCTGACCGGCCGCCATCCCTCACACTGACCTCAGATCAGCAGCAGCAGCTCACATCACGGCTTTACATCAGCACCCCGAAAACGTTCCCGCTCTTTTTTAACAAAGTCACCGGCCTCTGATACCGTAACCACGGCAACGCACAAAACCATGCTCTAATATCTCTTAATTATTCATGAGGGTGTGAAGAGAGAGAGAGAGAGAGAGAGAGAGAGAGAAAGAGTGAAAGAAAGAAGAGAGAGAGAGAGACCTACAGAGAGAGAGAGACACAGAGAGAGAGAGAGAGAGAGAGAGAGAGAGAGAGAGAGTGAAAGAAAGAAGAGCGAGAGAGAGAGAGACCTACAGAGAGAGAGAAAGAGAGAGAGAGAGTCTAAAAGAGAAAAAGATAGAAGTAGGGAGAGAGAAAGTTAGAGATAGAGGGGAGAGAAAGATAAAGTGAGAGAGAAAAAATAAGAGAGAGAGAAAAATAGAGATGGTGAGAGAGAGAGATAAGAGAGAAATCTGAAGGGAGAGAGAGCAAGAGTGAGAGAGAAAGGGAGATGAAATATAGAGATAGAGGGGGAGAGAGATAGATAGAGAGAGACCTACAGAGGGAGATAGAAGAAGAGAGAGAAAAAAAAGGAGAGAGACAGAAAAATATAGAGAGAGAGATAGAGAGAGGTGAGAGAGATAACGGGAGAGAGCAAAAATAAGAGAGAGAGAAATATAGAGATAGAAGGGGAGAGAGAGAGAGACAGGGAGAGAGACCTACAGAGGGATAGAAATAAGAGAGAAAGCCAGCAAGTGATGGGGGGGGGGGGTAGAGAGAGGATGTTGGAGAGATTTGGTTGGAACCGAAACGCCGAACTGAATCTTACAGTTTGTTTGTTGAGAATTTTGCTGAATTTAAATGAAAACGAGTTCTGAAGTTTGATGTGATTATCGATCATCACGTCTCTGCGTTACCATTTCAACACATTCAACACAGTTTAAAGGACCGCTGGGATCAGCTGGACGTTGGGAACCGGTCCAGTGTGAGGGACAGGAGATACCAGCTCGACCTTCTACCCTGCAGCTTCATGAGCAGATCTCACGATGGCCCACAGTCACCGCGGCGCCATCGCTCAACGTGTCGGAACACAAAGATCTGCCCTGTGAGGGGCGGGAGGCGAGAATACGAGGAGGAGACTGCAAGATCTTTAATGCGGGTTCTTTAAAATAGAACCCATGGAACCACCACAAATACGGAAGCACCACAATTCCAATAACAACTCCGGGACTGACGTGGGACCAAATGCCCCAGAAATAAATGCCTTAAATCAACCACATTAAAGGAGGCCTGGGGCAAAGCGGGCAGGATAACGGATTTAGCCCAAAAGGAACGTTCCAAAATCATCAATCAGAGGAGAGTCACGGGACGAACGACGAAGAAACCAATAACAACACAGAAATGATAATAAGGTGAATAAATAAACATGAGGACATTTACATATTACATCATATTAATGATCTCAGCCACTAAAGACTTTGTGGGGACGACGGCAGCTTTTCAAAAAAAAATCACGTTGACTAAATGGTTTTGTGGACAAACGGGAATAAAATATGGTTATTGGTTCCAATGGGAAGCGTGTGGAGAACCAAAGCCTCATCCCGTCTGTGGGACACATCGGTGGTGGTAGCATCGTGGGCGGGGCTTGTTTACATCCGGACCTCAACGGCCTGCTGATAAAATAATGAAGTCAGATTCATCCCAGCGGACTGTAAAGAACAGTGACATCTGTCTGAGAACTGCGTATCAAGAAAATGTGGGGCAGGCAACAAGACAAGGACCCCCCCCTCCCCCAACCCCCCCCCCCACATAACTATAATAGACAATTAAGCTAAAGATAATGACGTAAGGTTTGGCATGTTCGCCTCTCAGCACTACGGATTCCCGGTTCGAATTCCCATCTGGGTGGAGTTTCCATGTCCTCCCCGTGTCCGCGTGGGTTTCCTCTGGGTTCTCCGGTTCCCTCCCACAGTCCAAAAACATGGATCAAGTTAATTGAGTTCTCCAAATTGCCCCATATAGAGTGTGTCTGTGTGAGTGAGTGTGTGCCCAGCAATAGATTGGCGCCCTGTCCTGGGTGTATCTGCCCAGCACCCGAAACATTCTCCCCTGGATGGGCATGGGAACCCCCCCCCCCCCCGCGCGACCCTAATAGAGGATAAGCGGGAGATAATGGATGGATGAATAATGACGTATGGTGAGAAATCAAAGTCCTGATGTCATATAAACCAATATATTGTAAAACCTGAGCATCTAAAGTTCCATCATAAAGGAATTACATACAGAAAGACGGGATAAGAACCCCGCCCCCCCCCCCAAGCTGATGTGCAGGACTAATTAATAATTACCGGACCTTATTAATTGCAGTTATCGCTGCAGGGTCAGATGAGGGACCGGAGGCAAACGCTTTTGTGATTTGGATTCTTCATCTATCGTTTGGAACCCACAACCTTCAGACTAGTGCGGCACGGTGGCTTAGTGGTTAGTATGTTCGCCCCTTAATCTGTGTGGAGTTTGCATGTTCTCCCCGTGTCCGTGTGGGTTTCCTACGGGTTCTTATCCGGTTTCCTCCCACAGTCCAAAAACATGGATTCAAAGCAAATCGAATGCTCTTAATTGCCCCATATAGTGTGTGGGAGAGAGAGTGAGTGTGTGACCCATGATGACGCCCTGTCCTGGGTGTATCTGCCCCTGGACGGGCATGGGGAACCAGACCACGACCCACTCGGCCGCTGATCTCTCACAGTCCTACAGTCTAGAAAATTGGATTCTAGTTTGGGTCAGAGTTCTACCAAAATATGAACAATTCTTATGTTGTCCAAAACTTTTTGGTTCAACTCTAAAGGCTGCTTCTGTTTAAATGGTACTTACAAATAAAAATGTGTTTATTACAACTTTTACGCTGTGATATGTGTCGTGTTATGATGGATCCAATTAATAAAAAAAGCTTTATTACATGACCGTCTGTGAGAGGAAGCATGACGTGAACCCGCAACGCTGTGCGAGTCAGGGGCCCAAACGTCTTCCAAACGCAGGTCCCTCAGCCTCACGTGTACATCGGGGGGAAAAAGGTAAAAGTGTGTCTCATTCGCTTACGGTGGACAATGACATGAAGCAAAAGATTCCCCTATTTTTAAACCTTGGCCACGTTACCATAGTGATTTCAGACACGTTGTTGCCAAGCAACAGCATCAAATACAATAAAGTCATGAATGAAAGCAGATACTTAAGAGGAGACTCTTGACTGCATACGTGTTGCAGTTTGCTCAGCAGACTCAACTCTGGGGATGGGGATGGGGATGGGGATGGGGATGGGGATGGGGATGGGGGGGGGTGGTGAGGTCAGAACGTTCATTTGGAACATAAAGTTCTAAATAAAACAATAAATAGGACGACTTTTTTGGAAATTTTCGGTGCGTCAAAACTTTTTTTTTTTTTAACATTTAATTATTTTATGGATTAGAAAGTGTGAAGCCCTTTTGCTGTATACAACGCTATACACTAAATATATATCTCAGAATCTTTTATATGGTGTATTAATAACTATAACTAGAATGACTGAATTTCTTTGGTTGCATATGTTTAATTTAAAGAACTATTTTCTCTGTGGCCTCAACAAATTAAAAAATACATGCAAATTGGTTTTTATAATAACACTTTTTTTTTATAATAATGATTTATTTATGATTTAATCATAATACCTGGACACAACCAGAACTGTGTGATGAATTTTGATCTGCTGCTTTACGGCTCTGATCGATGTTCTAAACCCCTCTGTCATCTTTCCACTCAAACAATCATGTTCTTTTGTTCACCTGACCTTTTAATTCTGATGTCCATTTTAGATTTTCTGGCCCGGATGTTGAGAGCTGGCATTGTGTGTAGAGTACAGAATCTGACTTCCACATGTCTGCCTTTATATAATCTCTTTTTAAACATTTATGTCCAGCCACAATAGGAGTAGGAGTCGTAAAAAAAAAAAGTGTAAATATATATATATATATATAATATTAATAATAAAAAAATTAAATTGAAAACATTGGACAGGGGAGACAGCATCATGTAATTAGAATATTATTTGTATAAAATAATAATAATAAGACTACCAATTCATTTACATTTAGTCAGTGAGCAGACGCTTTTATCCAAAGCGACTTACAAATCAGAACAACACAAGTCAGCTACACTGTAGAATAATAATAATAATAATAATAATAATAATAATAATAATAATAATAATAATAATAATAAATAAATAAATAAATAAATAAATAAATGCTCGAAAGTAATCTGATATACTAAAGTCTTACACTTGGAAAGTAAAAAAAAAGAGCAGGTTAAAAAAAAAAAAACACCTGATGCTTTAATCTACAAACTAACACTTTGTTTATAGATTTTTTTATATTTATATATTTTTTATTTTATTTTATATGTTTATGAGAAAGTACAGAGAAGTTTTCCTGCAGGTGTGAATGAAAGCTGTACCTTCTATACAGCAGATCCTCCAGAGCCCGGAGTGCGTCAGGTCCCCGCGGCTGCGCCGGGCGCGCGGCTGGACGTCGTCGGACGTCACGTTGGTGGCATTGCAGATGTGCGCGCGCGAGTAGAGCCAGTAGTCCGTGCCGATGGCGATGGTCATGAGGCTGAACGCCACGCACGCGCCCACGGTGGCCAGCAGCAGCTGCACGGCGCGGTCGCACCGCGCCATCGCGCCTCATTACGCACCGAGCCGGGCGGAGCGGCAGCCTGCAGAGCCCCGAGCGCCTCCGCACGTGCTCCCGCTTATCAGTGCCCGACCCGCCTGCGCCTCGCCGCAGCCGCTCCGGACGCGTTGCCTTCCCAAACGCAGCGGCAAACCTGTCGCTCCGATCGATCCGGCGCTCCGAAACCCCACCTTCATCCACCCGACCAATCAGAAACAAACAGCCGAAGACCCTGAGACTGAATACCAACAATGTGGCCCCTGCATCCAGGAGGAGCCCGGAGGCCCCCCCCACCTGAATGAAATGGAACAGGGTTTACAGTGCAGGAATAAAACTACATGTGAGCGTCTTCTCCTTTAACCACTGAAACTCCAGGTTGGAATCCCAATTTGGTTTGGTGGAGTTAGCACGTTCTCCCTTGTGTCCTCGTGGGTTTCCTCCCACAGTCCAAAAAACATGGCAAAGTCAAGTTAGATTGAATGCTCCAAAATGCCCCTATATCATGTGTGATAGATTGGCGTCCTGTCCTGGGTGTTTCTGCCCAGCGCCCGAAACGTTCTTCCCTGGATGGGCATAGGGAACCCCCCTCCCCACAACCCTAATAGAGGATTATTAAGCAGATAAAGATAATGGGTATATAGATAGATTCAAGATAAACTGGCTGCTCTAAATTGCCCCATCTAACATGCCCCTATAGTGTGTGTCCACCCTGTCCCGGGTGTATCAGCCCAGCGCCCGAAAAGTTTCCCCCTGGATCGCCATGTGGAATCCCCTCACCCTCATTTAAATACACAGAGGAGCACATGCACAAACACATCCAAACACCCCCCACCCCGCCCCCCAGAGCGACCCCTGATCTCCCACAGTCCAAAAAACATGGATTCAAGATTATCTGGCTGCTCTAAATTGCCCCATAGAGGCTGTGTGTATGCCCAGAAACGAATGAGTGCCCTATTCTGGGTGTATCTAGCCAGCACCCGAAATGTTCTCCACTGGATGTGCGTGGGCATGAGGACCCCCCCCCCCCCCCCCCCCCCCCCCCCCCCCCCCCCCCCCCCCCCCCCCCCCCCCCCCCCCCCCCCCCCCCCCCCCCCCCCCCCCCCCCCCCCCCCCCCCCCCCCCCCCCCCCCGCTCTGTTTATCCGCATCAACACTCAGCCGCCAAGGCATCACATTCAGTGGAACTAATTACATTAACC
The DNA here is from genome assembly GCA_019802435.1 of Corydoras maculifer. Lineage (NCBI taxonomy): Eukaryota > Metazoa > Chordata > Actinopteri > Siluriformes > Callichthyidae > Corydoras > Corydoras maculifer. The sequence goes on from JAFMOD010001136.1 coordinate 75,341, forward strand.
CCAGAGAAACGGGCCGTTTAGAAAATAACACTCCTAAGTGAAATGAAGTATGAAGGCACTGAAATAAACCAGGGGCGGCACGGTGGCTTAGTGGTTTAGCATGTTCTCCTCTCAGCACTAGGGATTCCCGGTTCGAATCCCCATCTGGGTGGAGTTTCCATGTTCTCCCCGTGTCCACGTGGGTTTCCTCCGGGTTCTCCGGTTTCCTCCCACAGTCCAAAAACATGGATCAAAGTCAATCGAGTTCTCCAAATTGCCCCATATAGAGTGTGTCTGTGTGAGTGTGTGATTGCCCTCCTGTCTTGGGTGTATCGCCCCTGGATGGGCATGAAGACCCCCCCCCCCCTAAAAGAGGATAAAGCAGAAGATAATGAATGAAGGAATGAATGAATGAATGAAATAAACCATCCATCCATCATCTTCTGCTTTATCCTCTATTAGGATCGCCGGGGGGGGGGGGTGTTCCCCATGCCCATCAAGGGGAGAACGTATTGGGCGCTGGGCAGATACACCCAGGACAGGATGCCAATCTATCACTGGGCACATACTCACTCACACACACACTCTATATGGAGCAATTTGGAGAATTCAATTGACCTTGATCCATGTTTTTGGACTGTGGGAGGAAACCGGAAAACCCGGAGGAAACCCACGTGGACACGGGGAGGACATGGAAAGGTTGGGATTCCACTAAGCCAAACGAGGAGAGTAAGACAGGGCATCATAGAAGAGCACGAACCCCAGTAGCACCACCAGAGAAACACAAGGCGACCTCCAGAAGGTTACAGAACAAACAAGAACAAGAGATCAACGTCCTTCAGCGGGATCTGATCTCACGGTCATCACCACCATGTAGCTTGACCTGTGAACTGCGGCTTGACCAACCAGAAACAGCAGGTTCCACAGCACGTAACCGCGGCATCACCCAGCATGGCTGGTGTGGTGGTGGTGGTATTGGTGACACCACGAGTCCCCAAACGTACATGTGATAAGATCCAACGGTACCTCAAGGGCTCTTAGGCACCGAGACGAGAACCTCAGACCTGCTGATGTGGGATAACGTCCCGTCTCTTGGGGTCAGAGTGTGGAGGCCGCTTCCGGATGATGACGGCATTGAGGTCATCGATTGCTTCTCACGTTCCCAGACCTGCATCCTTTTATGGACCTCTGGGAATTCATACATCTGACGCCCCCAAGTCCTCCTCACCGATGTCCCAATGCACGTTCTTGAAGGACATCCCAAACCGTCCCATACCTTCTAATGAGGAGCAGGTTCTCAACCGAGGGGACAGATCTCAATGCTTTACTCTGATCTTCAGCGATAATCCAAGGCCTTCACGGGTCAATAACCAGCGATTGATTTGGGTTGAGCGGCACGGTGGTTTAGTGGTCAGCATGTTCGCCTCTCAGCACTAGGGATTCCAGGTTCGAATCCCCATCTGGGTGGAGTTTCCATGTTCTCTCTGTGTCCGCGTGGGTTTCCTCCGGGTTCTCCGGTTTCCTCCCACAGTCCAAAAACATATATCAAGGTCAATTGAATTCCAAATTGCCCCATATAGAGTGTGTATGTGTGAGTGAGTGTGTGTCCAGCAATGGATTGGCGCCCTGTCCTGGGTGTATATGCCCAGCGCCCGAAACTTTCTCCCCTGGATGGGCATGGGGAACCCCCCCCGCGACCCTAATAGAGATAATGAATGAATGAATGAACGAATGATTTGTGTTGGTCCAGAAGAGATAGATTTATTTTTAAGTTCTCGTATTTATATTTAAAATAAACACGCTGGCTCAGACTTCATCTTATAATCACACAGAAGGTTCTACTGTAAAGAATCTGAGCTTCTACAGGTTTTGTTAAACTGAAGGTTTACAGAGAAATAAAAGTGAAGCAGGGTTGGAATTGTGAAGTCCGCAGCTGTACACTGCACCCCCCGTGGAGCGGTGCATGGCGGATGTTTTGGAGGCCGTGTTAGCTGAGCAGATCGATAGAGGATGTGTGCGGCTGAGAGCAGACCGACACTTAGTCGACTCCTGATCTAGGTTTAGACACATTGATAGAAAAAGGAATCCAATCATCACGATATTTCTGCCTGATCGTTATTAATACAATGTCTTACAACCATTTATGAATATTCATTCAGTTTTGTTAGATTGAGTTCAAGGCGGCACGGTGTCCTAGTGGTTTAGCACGTTCTCCTCTCAGCACTAGGGATTCCCGGTTCAAATCCCCATCTGGGTGGAGTTTCCATGTTCTCCCCGTGTCCGCGTGGGTTTCCTCCGGGCTCTCCGGTTTCCTCCCACAGTCCAAAAACATGGATCAAGTCAATTAAATTCTCCAAATTGCCCCATATAGAGTGTGTTTGTGTGAGTGAGTGTGTGCCCAGCGATGGATTGGCGCCCTGTCCTGGGTCTATCTGCCCAGCGCCCGAAACGTTCTCCCCTGGATGGGCATGGGGAACCCCACCGCGACCCTAATAGAGGATAAAGCGGGAGATAATGAATATATATATATATATATATATATATATATATATATATATATAAATATATATACACACACACAATTATTTAACTTATAAAAATGAACTGCATTGATTTTTTAAATTATAGTAAAATAATAAACACTTAGGAAATTATATGGTCGGATTATAAATAACGTTTCACACTTGTAAACATCACATTATTATTGTTAACATTAAATTATCTGAAATCGTGGACAATAAGAAGCTTAATAGATCAGATAACATTTTAGGTGCTCAACTTTAATGACGTCAATATTATTGTGCCAAAATCGAAACTTAATTGATATAGAACCGCAATTCCTGTAAAAGTTACACATTTTTTAAATTAATATTTGTACCTATGAGATGGGGGGGGGGGGTGTGCTATCTTTGGAGTCACCTTTGAAACACAGCCAGAAATGGACTGTTTGGCGGCAAGTTAATAAGCTGCACATTAGCACCACCTAGTGACGGAATATGAGAAACACAGGATCAAAGACTGCTGTGATTGAAACGCTTTACGATTAACAGACGAGTGCTATTATTTTCGAACAAGGCTAAATAAATTAAATCTCAAGGCTAAAGCGTTGTTTTCTGTGATTTGAGTCAATAATCGAATGTTAATTTGAGTTTAAATCAAGAAAATATTTAACATATAATTTGGGCGGCACGGTGGCTTAGTGGTTTCGCATGTTCTCCTCTTAGCGCTAGGGATTCCCAGTTCGAATCCCCATCTGGGTGGAGTTTCCATGTTCTCCCCGTTTCCGCGTGGGTTTCCTCCGGGTTCTCCAGTTTCCTCCCACAGTCCAAAAACATGGATCAAGTCAATTGAGTTCTCCAAATTGCCCCATATAGTGTGTCTGCGTGAGTGAGTGCCCAGCGATAGATTGGCACCCTGTCCTGGGTGTATCTGCCGAGCGCCCGAAACGTTCTCCCCTGGATGGGCATGGGCAACCCCACCGCGACCCTAATAGAGGATAAAGCGGAAGATAATGAATGAATATTATAATCAGATAATTAATTCAGAGAGCCGTTAATGCTGGCTCACTGTATAAGCTCCACCTCCGTGTTTTTACTCTCATTGGTAACTTTATTGATTTGTGCACTTACCAAAAAGCTGCATTTTGTAGTTTTTCCAATATACAGTCTGTAGTCCACACCTTCTTCCGTTTAAAGTGTTCTGTAAAGGTCAGGGTCACATGGGATCGACAAACGAACATGCAACATGCAAACGAACACCCCCCCCACACACACACACAAAGGAAGAACGGGATAAACTATTTTTAGAAAGTGATATTTTTAATAAGTCCTCCAGCGATTGCAGAACTTCATCCCAAGCATCATGATGGATTTAACAGTCCCGACACTTCGACCGTCACCGGGTGGAAGCTGTACCACTTTAAATTCTTGATTCTTTAGTTCATTAAAACGTCAGCGTGTGTGTAGTGTTGCCAGCGCGCAACACCGACGTCACAGACGTGAAGCTA
>JAFMOD010001136.1:84308-95479 GCA_019802435.1 Corydoras maculifer
ACACACACACACACACAGAGAGACACACAAACACACGGATCGCTGTGAAAGCTTTCTCTGTTTCTCTTAACGTTCTAAACCTTTCACGGATCTTATTTGTAATAAAATGACACGCGCGCACCATTTTGATTTGTTTGATTTACTGTTTAAAATGTTATGTAATAAATTATTAAAACTCTTAAACGCTGCGTCATGTTCCAAAATGTTCCCGTGATCCCTGCTGCCGACGAGCCTTTAATATAAAATAAAAGCATGGCCTGAACAACGCCCCCTTCTGGCTCCATCCGCTGTGTCCTCCCCTTATCATATAGATGGACTTTGTAGTTTTACAATTCCAGACTGTAGTCCATCTGTCTTCTTGGTTTTTGTCAGTCTAGTGCTGCTGTAGTTTCAGTCACACTGCTGGGATAGGACTAATGCCCCCACCACATCACCCCTGCCCTGTGGTGCTACGATTGGGGTCATGACCATTAGAGAACTCACCGTATGTACTGTAGTCCAAGTTCCTTGTTCTCTACGGCGACACTGCCCCCTCGTGGGTGAGTGCGGTCTAAGGATCGCAATTATAATATATTTTAATATCTCATTTATCTCATTTAATTTTTTTCTGTAGGGCAGCACGGTGGCTTAGTGGTTTAGCATGTTCGCCTCTCAGAGCTAGGGGTTCCCGGTTCGAATCCCCATCTGGGTTCTCCCCGTGTCTGTGTGGGTTTCCTCCGGGTTCTCCGGTTTCCTCCCACAGTCCAAAAACATGGATCAAGTCAATTGAATTCTCCAAATTGCCCCATATAGAGTGTGTCTGTGTGAGTGAGTGTGTGCCCAGCGGTGGATTGGCGCCCAAAACGTTCTCCCCTGGATGGGCATGGAGAACCCCACCGCGACCCTAATAGAGGATGAAGCGGGAGATAATGGGTGAATAAATGAATGAATTATCTTCTGCCCGTTCGGGGGGAGAGGGGCACGTGAGTATCATTTTAAATAAATATCATTGAATCCTTTTAAGAACAAATAAGACAAATACTGTTATGATAATTAAACCTTTATAAAATAAACCCCTTTTGCCGTTTTGTCTTACGTTTTCTGTATTAAGCCTGGACGTTGTCTGGACGTTTTGTCTGCTGGTGCCCAAGTAAATTTGCTGTGACTAATTTTCAGGGCAGTTTGCATGAGTTTTCTTAAGCCTTGTATCTGATCCCAGTGATTTGCATCAGACTGCAGTCCAGGAGAGGGCAGCCCTACAACGTCTGAGATGTCTCATGAGATCAGACACAAAAAAATGTCCCGCTGATCCAGAGTTGTCTTCTTTATTAAGTATACAGTGCTTAAGAATGTCTCTCATATATGATTATATTAAAGTGACCTTATGTAAAGTTGATTTCCTCTTTGTTTTAAATGGCATGCTTATACCATCTTTAAAAATGAAGACACTCTCTACTTATGATCCGTATGGATACTCTGCAACATGCCATTGTTATATTTATTCTGTATAAACCTTTAAAAAATACCAAATTGTTTATTGTCAGTTCTGCAGTGACACTGATGTGGTGAGGGTTGCGGGGGGGGGGGGGGGGTTCCCCATGCCCATCCAGGGGAGAACGTTTCGGGCGCTGGGCCGATACACCCAGGACAGGACGCCAATCTATCGCTGGGCACACACTCACCATGGGGCAATTTGTAGCATAAAGTTGATCTTGAATCCATGTTTTTGGGCTGTGGGAGGAAAACGGAGAACCCGGAGGAAACCCACGTGGACACAGAACGAACATGCAAACTCCACACAGACCGGGATCCCCAGCACTGAGGTGAGAACATGCTCCCCACTACACCACTATTGTTTTAATAAATTAATAATTTCATGTTTATACTAAGGTGGCACGGTGGCTTAGTGGTTTAGCATGTTCTCCTCTCAGCACTAGGGATTCCCGGTTCGAATCCCCATCTGGGTGGAGTTTCCATGTTCTCCCCGTGTCTGCGTGGGTTTCCTCCGGGTTCTCAGGTTTCCTCCCACAGTCCAAAAACATGGATCAAGTTAATTGAATTCTCCAAATTGCCCCATATAGAGTGTGTGTGTGTGTGTGAGTGTGTGTCCAGTGATGGATTGGCGCCCTGTCCTGGGTCTATCTGCCCAGCGCCCGAGATGTTCTCCCCTGGATGGACATGGGGAACCCCACCGCGACCCTAATAGAGCATAAGCGGGAGATAATGAATGAATGAATGAATTTCATGTTTATACTAAGGTGGCACGGTGGCTTAGTGGTTTAGCATGTTCTCCTCTCAGCGCTAGGGATTCCCGGTTCGAATCCCCATCTGGGTGGAGTTTCCATGTTCTCCCCGTGTCTGCGTGGGTTTCCTCCGGGTTCTCCGTTTTCCCCCCACAGTCCAAAAACATGGATCAAGTCAATTGAGTTCTCCAAATTGCCCCATATAGAGTGTGTCTGTGTGAGTGAGTGTGTGCCCAGCGATAGGTTGGCGCCCTGTCCTGGGTCTATCTGCCCCGCGCCCGAGACGTGACCCCCCCCCCCCCCGCGACCCTAATAGAGGATGAATGAATGAATATTTATACTAATACATTTTGTCTTGATGCAATTTTAAAAAGCACAGAGATGTTTGTGATCTGTGTCTGAATCGTGGTTCTAATGAGGCCTCTTCCCTCATAACTCTGCTCTCTCCGCATCCATCAGGATTTCCCGTAAATGGTAACGGAGATTCGTTACAGACGAATGAATTGATTAAATGAAGCCGTACGAAGAAATTAAACAATGGCAAGCGGCGGACCGAGTTGTACATAATCCATGAGGACCTGCCACGTCGCCGCCTCACCCCACTGTTGTTCCTGTGTCGCAGGTAAAACTTTCATGACCGCCGTCCTGGCGGCAGATTAGGTGGCCGCTGACAGAATCGGATTTCTATCGTAACGCCGCCGCATTCCAGGAACAATTGTCTTCGTGCATCTTTTAGGCGAAGCCTACACTCCACATTCGAGGAGCCGGCCGCCGTGCACGTGGATCGGTCGCGGACGAGGCGCCTATTAAATATTGAGGCGGACTTAATCAGAAAGCCGAGCCGGACATTCCCACCTCACTATGACTTTTTGGTGACAATGAAGTGACAAGCATTAATGATTGATCAGCAGAGGGACAGACAGGTGAAAGACACGGCACCCGAGGACTCGTTTGTTCAGTGTCCTACCGCCCCACCATTCAGCTGACTAATCACTACACAGCCACAAAGGAGGGTTCCTTCATTTGGGTCCAATGTCACTAAAAGAGAATTTTCTTGCATAGCCGTCACAGAACTGCTTTATTCTAATGATTGGTTTAAATTACACGACGATAAAAGACGAAGAACACGATGCCATGAGGCGTCTGCTTTTATATACGCAGTATAATCATTTGGGTTCTAGAGCATGCAGGTGTGTGTGTGTGTGTGTACATCAGGTTTAAGAAGTCTAATCTAGTATTTTGTGTATTTGTTATACCATAAGTACAATTACTAACCACACAATCTGCATTTACAAGTGTCCCCCATGAATATTAAATTTATATATAACATACAATAAGGGGGGGGGGGGGGGCACGGGTTCTCCGGCTTGCTGCTTCCACAGTCCAAAAACATGGGTTCAATGGGAATTGGATGCTCTAAATTGCCCCCTATACATATACATATATAAATATATATATACACACACACACACACACATATCTATATATATATACAGGCGGCACGGTGGCTTAGTGGTTTAGCACGTTCTCCTCTCAGCACTAGGGATTCCCGGTTTATCCATGTTCTCACCGTGTCCACGTGGGTTTCCTCCGGGTTCTCCGGTTTCCTCCCACAGTCCAAAAACATGGATCAAGTCAACTGATTTCTCCAAATTGCCCCATATAGAGTGTGTCTGTGTGAGTGAGTGTGTGTCCAGCGATGGATTGACATCCTGTCCTGGGTGTATCTGCCCAGCGCCTGAGATGTCCTCCCCTGGATGGGCATGGGAAACCCCCCCACAACCCTAATAGAGGATAAAGCGGGAGATAATGGATGGATGAAATGAATGAACATAATTCTGCAAACACACTCTCGTTGGTTAATGCTTAATTTTCAAACCTGATTCTATTGTTTGTCTTTTTTCATTTTTTTATTTTATTTGTTCATACTGTATATCCTTAGTATTAAGTGTTCAGCTGTTCATGCTGTAGGTTTGTGTGATGTGGGGAGGGGGGTGGGGGGGTGCAGTGCGGAGTAGATGGACAGGACAGACAAGCCGTGCAACAAAACGCTTTGCACGCGTGCTGATGCTATCGCGACTATACATTACATCAGCGGGGTCAGAGGGCCACGTGCTTTATCGTCAGCCTTCGGAAAATTGCGAAGGTGAATCGAGACCATAAATAAAGTTGCACTCGAATCGCTCGGGTTCACAGAGGACTTTATTGTCATCGTAAATATTAATGAGTACAGTACTGACGAGATAAAGGGCTGAGTGTGCAGTCTGCATTCATATCTGATGGAAAAAGCCAGTCATGCTTTATGAGCTTCGTTACGTTTTTATTATCGCACTGCCTGAATTAACCCGGATGACCAAACTGTAACAAACAAATAAATTTATTAATAATTAGAATGTGTAATTTTACGAGCATGTCAATGATGCACTACTGTAAAATTGTAATATGACAAAAAATATTCATTCATTCATTTATTATCTCCCGCTTTATCCTTTATTAGGGTCGCGGTGGGGTTCCCCATGCCCATCCAGGGGAAAACGTCTCGGGCGCTGGGCAGACAGGGGGACAGGACAGGGCGCCAATCCATCGCTGGGCACACACTCACTCACACAGACACACTCTAAACGGGGCAATTTTTGAGAATTCAATTGACCTTGATCCATGTTTTTGGACTGTGGGAGGAAACCGGAGAACCCGGAGGAAACCCACGCGGACACGGGGAGAACATGGAAACTCCACCCAGATGGGGATTCGAACCGAGAATCCCTAGCACTGAGAGGCAAACGTGCTAAACACTAAGCCACCGTGCCGCATGACAAAAAATAAATAAATAAAAATGAGTTGTCTTGTTGTATAATGGGTGTGGTCGCTCAGTGGTCAGAGTGTTGGGCTGTCAATCTGAAGGTTGGGGGTTCAAATCCCAGGTCCACTGAAGTTACCAGTGTGGCTCCTTGAGCAAGACCCTTAACCCTGATTGCTCCAGGAATGCTGTACCAACCCTGTGCTCACCTTGTAAGTCGCTTTGGATAAAAGTGACTGATAAATGACCGAATGTAATGAAAACTGTGTTTTTCACAATTTTTAAAATTCTTATATTAAGAGTCGACTCAGAGTTGACTCCGTTTTAAAGGCGTTGCGATCACGAGGTTATTTCGAGATTCCCCTGCTCTTTGGTTCTTGCTGTTCTTATTGGGTTCCCTCTCCATATCTGCTTCCCTGTATCTGCTGAGGTTTCTGCTGCGTGAGGCAGAGTTCCCTCGCAGCAGAAATGATATCGCATCGTCACACTTCTCGTCCTGCGGGCCCGTCCTTGTCACACGAGCTTGCTGTAGTGTTCGAAGAGTCAGCTAAGACCTGCCAGCTCCCGTTTCTTTCCTGTTCACAAGTAATGGCTCCAGATCCCTTCAGGGTCATGGCTCCAGTTACATCATTTGTTTCTCTGACCGCAGACATCTCACCAACACGAAGGTCAAACAGCCACGTCAAACTTACTGTCCCCTGTGACCTGTATCAGTCCTCACCGATGGATGTCATTTAGGTCTCAGGTGGGAATCGTTCGTGTCGTGAGACATTACAGTGAATGCATTGGATGCTTTCGATACAACGCAACCTTAAAAACTTTTTTTAAAAGTATGGCCCTTTAGGAAATGGGGCCACAGAAACGTTTTTGTTTTAAAATTTTTTTTTTTTTAAAAAAAGCAGAGATCACGTTGGGCATATACAGCTATCTGCAATATGCACAAGTCCTCCTAATCCAGCCATCCCGCCATCCAGTTCACCATGCCCATCCACTCTGTGGTGGACAAGCCATATGTGAGAATGCTGTCTCATGCTCCCTGAACCTCCCTTTCACAATCTGAGCTCCATGAATCCTGCTGTCCATCTTGGGATCTGTCCGTGTCATCAGGAGGAAGAGATCCATTAATGGAAGAATCTCTTGGTTCTGTAGGTTCAGGTCAGCTGACCTCTTAACGCTGCTGAATCCAGACCCCAGATCAGAGTTATGTCCAGGGGGAGACCTTTGTTTTGGCCGGGGGCGGTGTGCATATTTATATATAATGTAGGACATATAGTTCTAAAGTTCGGATACAGTCCGGAAACATACATTTGATTTTGTATAGGCAGGACATTAAGCCCGTGATGTGTGTGTCTAATTACCTTTAGGCTCCCAAAATACTTCTATGCCACAATCCCCATGCAGCAAATAACAGGATGCAGTGTATAGACTGTTATTATATGATGTCATCACCTGAAAGAGCTTGTGATTGTTAGTGTGTGTGCTAAGCAGGGAAAACATTAACTCTTATACTCCTTTTAGTGTTTAATTTACTTTATCTGGACTGTTTTTAAAGTTGTATATTAAAATCAGATTCATTATTTAACTTACTGAGGCCATAATATTAAATGGGTTGCATTAGAAATCCGACTTATTTTTATTTCTCCACGTTGGGGTTCATTTTGCTTTGTCACTGACCACCAGACTCAGCTGACCCGACCCACAAGTGTTTACAAACATGACTTCATCTAAAGTGTACATCCCAATACAACCAGCTCTATTCTGTCACAACTCTATTTTTGTTAAGTCTTATTCTAATTACAAAATAATGACATATAGAATCTAAGTTTTAAATTTTTATTTACTTATTCATTATCCTCCACTTAATCCTTTGTTAGGGTGGCGAGTGGGCGGGTGTCCCCATGTCCCCAGGACAGGATGCCAAGCTCACACAGACACACACTATAAGGGGCAATTTAGAGCATTCAATTTACCTTGAATCCATTTTTTTGGACTGTGAGAGGAAACCGGAGAGCCCGGAGGAAGCCCAGATCGGGATTCGAACCTGGATCGCCAGTGCCGAGAGGAGAGCATGCAAATCACTATGCCACCCTCATTTTAATCCACATTAACTGTGTTCATGCTCATTTTAAGCTCATTTTGAAAATGTTGATGAAGCACATTGTGTTTAAAATAATGTACTTTTTTATAGTAAAAAAAAAAACATTTTTATTGTTTGGAAGTGAGGTTCGTGTGAGTTTAGAAATCTTTAACTCTGAGTTTATTGTTTCGCTCAAAACCTTTGCTCACCGCTGTCAAAGTTTCCAAAACACAAAATACTATAACTGAACTATATTGCTCTGTCAGTGGAAAGTCGCTGGTGGAGCTGAAATCATTGACTTTGATTTGTTATCAGTCGCACAGATAACAGTCAGCGTGTCCAACTAGACAAACGTCCTCGTAATGGAAATGAGTTCATCTGTGAGGTTTAACCTTTAAACTGACCATGTAACTTTAAAAAAGCCATGTTTTCATGTGTTTTCCCAAAAAGCCTTCTTTACTCTCCTAGACTGCTTAGTGGTTTAGTGGTTTAGCATGTTCTCCTCTCAGCTCTAGGGATTCCTAGTTCGAATCCCCATCTGGGTGGAGTTTCCATGTTCTCCCCGTGTCCGCGTGGGTTTCCTCCGGGTTCTCCGGTTTCCTCCCACAGTCCAAAAACATGGATCAAGTCAATTGAGTTCTCCAAATTGCCCCATATAGAGTGGGTCTGAGTGAGTGAGTGAGTGTGTGCCCACCGATAGATTGGTGTCCTGTCCTGGGTGTATTTGCCCAGCGCCTGAAACGTTCTCCCCTGGATGGGCATGGGAACCCCCCCCCCCCCTGCAACCCTAATAGAGGATAAAGAGGGAGATGGAACAGACAGATGGATTTATTTTAGGCTGCTGTTATAACTAGAACAAATAGAAATGTGTATATAAAGGATTCATTAATTCATTTATTATTTTCCGCTTTATCCTCTATTAGGGTCGCGGGGGGGAAGGGGGTTCCCATGCCCATCCAGGGGAGAACGTCTCGGGCACTGGGCAGATAGACCCAGGAAAGGACGCCAATCTATTGCTGGACACACACTCACTCACACAGACACACTCTATATGGGGCAATTTGGAGAATTCAATTGACTTGATCCATGTTTTTTGACTGTGGGAGGAAACCGGAGAACACGGAGGAAACCCACGCGGACACGGGGAGAACATGCAAACTCCACCCAGATGGGGATTCGACCCGGGAATCCCTAGTGCTGAGAGGAGAACATGCTAAACCACTAAACCACCGTGCCTTATATAAAGGATATTTAATACTAATAATGATGATACATAAAATAATTAATGGTTGAATTATTGAATTCCTGTTCGTTATTTCTGGGTTTATTGAAGCTCTGATGCGATTTATAGAAACCAGACGTCTGTGAGTTTTTGTGCGCTGCCACTTACGAGGTATTATTATTATTATTATTATTATTATTATTATTATTATTATTATTATTATTGATGAAACAGGGCGGCACGGTGGCTTAGTGCTTTAGCACATTCTCCTCTCAGCACTAGGGATTCCCGGTTCGAATCCCCATCTGGGTGGAGTTTCCATGTTCTCCCCGTGTCTGCGTGGGTTTCCTCCGGGTTCTCCGGTTTCCTCCCACAGTCCAAAAACATGGATCAAGTTAATTGAATTCTCAAAAATTGCCCCATATAGAGTGTGTCCGTGTGAGTGAGTGTGTGCCCAGTGATAGATTGGCGCCCTGTCCTGGGTCTATCTGCCCAGCGCCCCAAACGTTCTCCCCTGGATGGGCATGGGGAACTCCCCCCCCCCGCGACCCTGATAGAGGATAAAGCGGGAGATAATGAATGAATGAATTGATGAAACAATCACCTCGAGAGATAAGTGCGTCATGCAACACGACGCTGATCACACACGGCTGTCTCAACAAATGATTAAAGCAGAACAAAGTTAATGTTTTGAAACGGCGACGTCAAAGTCCAGATCGGACTCAAAACTCCAGAGTTAAAGTTAAAACACAGTTGAAGCTGCTGTGTTTCAAATGGAATTAAATTCTGCAGGGGCGGCACGGTGGCTTAGTGGTTTAGCATGTTCTCCTCTCAGCTCTAGGGATTCCCGGTTCGAATCCCCATCTGGGTGGAGTTCGCATGTTCTCCCCGTGTCCGCGTGGGTTTCCTCAGGGTTCTCCGGTTTCCTTCCACAGTCCAAAAACATGGATTCAAGTCAATTGAGTTCTCCAAATTGCCCCATATACAGTGTGTTTGTGTGAGTGAGTGTGTGCCCAGTGACAGATTGGCGTCCTGTTCTGGGTCTATCTGCCCGAAATGTTCTTCCCTGGATTGGCATGTGGAACCCCCCTCCCCCCGGGCCACTCTAAAAGAGGATAAAGCGGAAGATGATGGATGAATGGATAACGAATGAATGAAAAGCTCACATCCCTTTAATAACAACAGAAATGTAAATGTTTTGTAATAAAAGTCATGCAGCGTTATTTAATACATGGCAATTAGTTTAATGTACTTTGATTATTAATAAAAATCACCTGATATACTGCAGAACAATGTTGATTTAGTTATAGCATGTGTGTGTCTATATATTTATATATATATACATACATACAATATATAGTATAATGTTAAGGTGTTAAGGGGATGGAGGTGTTAGTTCAGAGATGGTGTTTAAATGCAAGTCAGCATCATTCTGCTGTAAATACTATTTAAACAAGAGCCCAATTGTAGGTTTCATTTTCACTGAGGCCGCTGGGTTCACATCATTTAAACTATGACACCGAACCAGCAAGGCGGTCGCTCAGGTTACTGCACCACTTAGCCTTTAATACAAGGTTTCCAAAGCCTGCAGGTTGCCCTTTAACAGGTTGTGCTGGTGCGGTGCATTTGATTTTTATTTATTCTATGATGTTTAATAACATGTCATCACATTGTCTCATCATCTTTTCTCGAATAAGCAGCCCAATGAAAAGGATGCAACTCTTTAAATCTTTTGAAATCACATTTTTATTTCATTTAAAATCCACTTTCTGTACATCTGCTGATGGTTTTGCACCTATTTACAGAATAATGCGTGGGATTCGTTACATGTCTGTGACACCAGCTGCTTTCGGGAAAACGGTGGAGGAAAACAAAGAACGCAGAAGAGGTGTCGGAATAGGACATGGACACCAATAGAGACGATGCTGGCTTCCATCCTTTAGGAGAGAACCATCAGCTGGAATTCTGTAAAAGAGAAAAAGAGGCATTTGTTTGGTTTAGTGATGTAAACCCAGCTGATGGTACATGGTGTTTTACTGTTAGATGTTAAGATCCTCATTAAATCTAAATGAGATCATAATAAACAGATCTTTTTAATGTTACGGTAAATGAGTTCTGAAGCCTTTAAACGATTTTCTGTGTGCACATGTGACATACGAACCATGAGAAACATCTCTATATGGTTCTGTTTTTTAATACTATTACTATTTATTATATGAATTCTATTTACTACATCAGTTTTCAGATTTGATTGCACATTTGTTTTAAATGTTTGAATGTTAATGCTGCAACAATTCTCTGTTTGTATGGTTTGTTATATAATAATAGGTCATATATTATTGTCCAGAGTCTGACTCTAAAGAAAAGTTTTGATATAACTAAAGTGTAAATCATTTCTGAATCATACTTGTATATTACAAATATATATATATTCATTCATTCATTCATTATCTCCCGCTTATCCTCTATTAGGGTCGCGGTGGGGTTCCCCATGCCCATCCAGGGGAGAACGTCTCGGGCGCTGGGCAGATAGACCCAGGACAGGGCGCCAATCCATCGCTGGGCACACACTTATTCACTCATACACACTCTAAATGGGGCAATTTTTGAGAATTCAATTAACTTGATCCATGTTTTTGGACTGTGGGAGGAAACCGGAGAACCCGGAGGAAACCCACGCAGACACAGGGAGAACATGGAAACTCCACCCAGATGGGGATTCGAACCAGGAATCCCTAGCGCTGAGAGGCGAATGTGCTAACCACTAAGCCACCGTGCCCAAATATATATATATATATATATATATATATATATATATATATATATATATATATATATATATATATATATATA
>JAFMOD010001137.1:8216-24636 GCA_019802435.1 Corydoras maculifer
ACATCGCACTTTTCAGTTTTTTATTTGTAAAAAAATTGTTGATTCATGTATAACTTTCATTCCACTTCACAATTGTATACCACTTTGTGTTGGTCTTTCACATTAAATTCCAGTGAAATATATTTATGTTTGTGGTTGTAATGTGACAAAATATGGCAAAGTTCAAGGGGTATGAATACTTTTGCAACCCACTGTATATATATATATATATATATATAGGATGGCCAATTAGCAAGACCACCTCTCAGCACTGGGTTTCCAGGTTCGAGTCCCGTTCTGAATGGAGTTTCCATATTCTCCCTGTGTCAGTGTGGGTTTTCTCTGGGTTTTCCGCTTTACATTTACATTTACAGGATGTAAAAAATTTACATTTAAGTGTTTCCTCCCACAGTTCAAACCCTAATCCAACAGAAGGTATTTCAAAGTAGATTTCCCAACAACATCAATTATAATTTGAACTAATGACTAGTTTTTATTATTATAAAAATGATTTACTAACTGCTTCTTATCTACGGCTACAGTTTTTTTCTTCTTCATGTGGGAGTATACAATGGTAAAGCTAAGCTTTGTAATGGTTACTACTGTAATACCTTTAGAACAAGTATGAGGTGAAGATAAAGTGGGTGCTTCTGCGAACAGAAGTCGTGCTGAACTGAAGAGATCCTGCTAATAAACGAGTGGAATGAAGGCCATGAAGTAAAAAGTGAAGCTGTGTAAAGGAGAGGTGGTGGTTGTGGTGGTAGCGGTGGAGGGGGTGTGTAACGGTTTCCCCTCGACTTCAAACACATCTCTTGACACCGTGGAAATGTAACCAACGCTCAGAAAGCAACAAGGCAAAAGTTACCTAAAAAGACGCCTCTGCAAACCAGAGGGCTGATGGAGAAAATAAACAAGCAGACGCAGGTTGCACGCAAATACTGTACAACAGTGACATATCAGCATTGTTCAGACCAGCATCACCCTGTGGCTATTCTTATCGTCTTGTGTGTTCACATGGCTTAACTGAGGTGTGCACGTTACGGGCTTGTGCAGGAATCCGAAGGTCTTTCATCACATTTTATCTTTTTGTTATTTTTTTTCTGTGTAAAACAAGCTTAAAATTGTTTGTAACCGAAGATCATATCGCATGTGGTAGATGAGAGAAAAAAACAACTAAATTATGGCTCACAGAAACCATTTACCCTGATCTATTAAGCTAAAACCTAAATAAAAAAAGAAAAGAAGATGTAAATACAATATCGATGTGAAAATATATAATATACAAAATTCTAAAATATAAATAGAGCAGCATATGTGCATATGTGATGTGAAATGTAGCAGAAACTATTTATAATGAGTGTAAACAGTAGCTACTGTAAACATGTAAACTTTTTTTAACATGTAAATGAGGTAAATGAGATGAAGTATAATGCTCTCCCATGTGTGAATCGCTTTTGATAAAAGCATCTGCTAGGTGACGAAATGTAAATGTAATGTAAATGTAATTTCATTCATTCATTCATTATCTCCCGCTTATCCTCTATTAGGGTCGCGGTGGGGTTCCCCATGCCCATCCAGGGGAGAACGTCTCGTGCGCTGGGCAGATAGACCCAGGGCAGGGCGCCAATCTATCGCTGGGCACACACTCACTCACACAGACACACTCTATAGGGGGCAATTTTGAGAATTCAATTAACTTGATCCATGTTTTTGGACTGTGGGAGGAAACCCACGCAGACACGGGGAGAACATGGAAACTCCACCCAGATGGGGATTCGAACCGGGAATCCCTAGTGCTGAGAGGAGAACGTGCCAACCACTTAGCCGCCTGTAAATGTACTTTATTTTACATTTAATATTTTCCAAAAAACAAATAAATAAAAACATTAATTTTCATTCTTTTACACACACACACTTTATATGGGGCAATTTAGAGCAATTTACCTAGAATCCATGTTTTTGGACTGTGGCAGGAAATTAAAGAACCCTGTGAAATCCCATGTGTACATAGATGGAACATAAAAACTCAGATCAGGATTCGAACCCGGATCCCCAACAGTGAGGGGCGACTGTGCTGACTGCCTTTTGTTTAATTATTATTAAATTAAATTATTTTTAATAATTGTACTGTGTAACTTATTTTATTATTTTTTATTTCATTAATTTATTAAAATGATTATAAAATAATGTGATGACAATGATGATGATGATTATTCGTATTAATATTATTGTAATAATAATAATAATAATAATAATAATAATAATAATAATAATTAGTAGTAGTAGTATTAATATTAATCTTGTTATTATTAGTAGTAGCATTAATATAAATTTTATCTTTTATTATTATTATTATTATTATTATTATTATTATTATTATTATTTATTTATTATTATCAGTGACATGGTGGCTTAATGGTTAACATCAGTTGTCTGAATTCAGGTTCAAATCCCGATCTGAGTGGAGTTTCCATGTTCTTGCTGTGTCCGTGTGGGTTTCCTCCGGGTTCTCCAGTTTCCTCCCACGGCGTGTGATTGGCCCACTGCTCTAGGTGTATTTGCCCAGCACTTAAAACGTTCTCCCCTGGATGTGCATCTACCTACGATCATTTGATTATTTCATTAATCACAATCGTTTCTTTCTTTTTTCAGTGTTCCTTGGTTTGTGGCGTGCAGGTTTTTTTTTTTTTTATGTCAATTTTGACATCATTTCTTGCCTAGTGGCTGTGCACAGCTTGTTGATACGTGACTCATACTATTCCCTGACCTCCAAATACAACTCATTAGCTCCACTTTACATGATCCTGGATAATTAGGCATGCTTAATATAGCCATTTAAAAAAGACCAGACAGTATTTACAGTAAGAGCGGTGTGAAGGGCTGGCAGGTGTCAAAATGATATACTCTGTACAACTCTCTATATTAACTTTTCCAAAAAATTATAAATAAATGGAGAACAAATCAATAGCTACATGTTAAATGCTTATTTCCTCTTTTAAAAAAATAGGTGTTTTTGCTTTGCATGTAAAAACAAATGGGCGGCACTGTGGCTTAGTGGTTGGCATGTTCTCCTCTCAGCACTAGGGATTCCCGGTTCGAATCCCAATCTGGGTGGAGTTTGCATGTTCTCCCTGTGTCCGCGTGGGTTTCCTCCGGGTTCTCCGGTTTCCTCCCACACTCCAAAAACATGGATCAAGTCAATTGAGTTCTCCAAATTGCCCCATATAGAGTGTGTCTGTGTGAGTGAGTGTGTGCCCAGTGATAGATTAGTGTCCTGTCCTGGGTGTATCTGCCCAGCGCCCGAAACGTTCTCCCTTGAATGGGCATGGGGAACCCCCCCCAACCCTAATATAGGATAACACGGAAGATAATGGATGGATGTAAAAGCAAATGTGTAGCTCAGTAACATTGTATGCCCTGGAAGGGCGTGGGGAACTTCCCAACATCTGATTAGGACAAATTTCTCTGTACCCATCCAGAGGAGAACGTGTTGGGCACTGGGGAGATACAGCCAGGACAGAGTGCCAATCCATTATTTGGCACACTTACTCACACAAACACAGGGGCAATTAAGATAGTGACAGTTTAAGGATCAAGTCAATGGAGTTCTCCAAATTGCCCCATATAGAGTGTGTTTGTGTGAGTGAGTGTGTGTCCAGTGATAGATTGGTGTCCTGTCCCTGGGTGTATCTGTCCAGCGCCCGGAACATTCTCCCCTGGATGGGCATGGGGAACCCCGCGACCCTAATATAGGATAAAGCAGAAGATAATGGATGGATGGATTATAAGTTAATATAATATCTCGGTACTCGTACTGTCTATATATGCACCGTTTGCTGAACATGTTTCTCACTGCTATCACATTTTTAAGCATCCTGCTATCTGTGTATATGGAATATTAATTCTAATTTATTTTGCATTCATTTTGTTAATATGACATTTATGTTCGTGCACCTCTGGTTGGATGCAAACTGTGTTTCATTGGCTCTGAACTTGTGCTCTGCACAATAACAACAAAGTTCCATCTAATCTGATCTAAATTAATAACAATAACTACAAAAGATGTGCAGATGTTTTGCTTTTGTGCAAAAACGGTTTAATGGGGCTTCGCTTCTGTTTACCGTGGTTCTAGTTTGCGAGCACCGTTTGAGTCATTCCACCACAAATGTCACTGGGGGTCTTTAATAATGCGCACTTCCTTGCAAACTGTTTTGACAAACATCTAGCGATAAATAACTTTTTTTTTAATTGTGCATCATGATGCTATAGAAGCTAGAAGGTTGTTTGGTTGAGCCATGTTTAAAACATCCAATGCTGTACACATTTATTTATATATATATATATATATATATATATATATATATAAATATACAGTAGCGGCGGCACGGTGGCTTAGTGGTTTAGCATGTTCTCCTCTCAGCACTAGGAATTCCCTGTTCGAATCCCCATCTGGGTGAAGTTTTCATGTTCTCCTCGGGTCTGTGTGGGTTTCCTCCGGGTTCTCCGGTTTCCTCCCACAGTCCAAAAACATGAATCAAGTCAATTGAGTTCCCCAAATTGCCCCATATTTAGTGTGTTTGTGAGTGAGTGTGTGCCCAGCGATAGAAATGCCCAGCGCCCGAAATGTTCTCCCCTGGATGGGCATGGGGACCCCCCCCCCGACCCTAAAAGTGGAAGATAATGAATGAAGAATGAATAAATGAAAAATATACAGTATGTATCCTTCGATCCGCTTTATATATATATATATATATTTATATATATATATATATATATATATATATATTTATATATATATAGCTTCCGCATTATCCTATATTAGGGTCGTGGGGCTGGGGGTTTCCCAGGGAGAATGTTCCGGGCGCTGGGCAGATACACCCAGGACAGGGCGCCAATCCATCGCTGGGCACACACTCACTCACACAGACACACTCTATATGGGGCAATTTGGAGAACTCAATTGACTTGATCCATGTTTTTGGACTGTGGGAGGAAATCGGAGAACCCGGAGGAAACCCACGCAGACACGGGGAGAACATGGAAACTCCACCCCGGATTCGAACCGGGAATCCCTAGCGCTGAGAGGCGAACGTACCAACCACTAAGCCACCGTGCCGCCTGCAGTATGTATATATTAGATGAATATATTGGCTGCAATGCGTATTTGGCGTGTTGTATAAAGTGTAAGGCTTTGAAGAGGAACAAGTGCACAGATGAAAGATTGTTCCATTGTTCCTGTTTTCAATTGTGCAGAGTCTCGAGAAGGAACCCGAGATCAGATGAGTGTCAGAGAACAGGATGCATACCGTACAATGAGATAATGTCATACAACGAGTTCGTATTGTGTTTGCTAATGAAACGAGCTCCGTTGCAGTTGAATTCATAGTGAGAGTAATGTACTGTCACGTTCTGTCTAAGGTAAGATCTCCCGTCTGCACACTGGAGCTAGTTTAGTAACTGCGATGATACTATTAACCCTCAATTTACGTGGTATTGGTCGCTTTTTAATGGGTTTTCTTTGGAAAGGAAAATGTTTATTTAACTAAATTCAAGGAAAAAAATATCAAAAATATAAAACACAGAAAGGGGCGGCACGGTGGCTTAGTGGTTAGCACGTTCACCTCTCAGCGCTAGGGATTCCCGGTTCGAATCCCCATCTGGGTGGAGTTTGCATGTTCTCCCCGTGTCCGCGTGGGTTTCCTCCGGGTTCTTCGGTTTCCTCCCACAGTTCAAAAACATGGATCAATTCTATTGAATTCTCAAATTGCCCCACATAGAGTGTGTTTGTGTGAGTGAGTGTGTGTTCCAGTGATAGATTGGCATCCTGTCCTGGGTGTATCTGCCCAGCGCCCGAAACGTTCTCCCCTGGATGGGCATGGGGAACCCCACCGTGACCCTAATAGAGGATAAAGTGGGAGATAATGGATGGATGGATAAAACACAAAACAGAATGACTTCCACATCACCTAACTATAAGTTTCCTCTGTAGTACTAACAGTAGCACTAACCACTCTCTCCACCATTCACTGTTGTTGCTGCTCAAAACCATGTAGAGGTGGAGCGACATCTTGCTTCTCGGTGGTACAAAAACCTCCACAAGGTCCCGTATTTCTAATAGTATTAATAATATTTCTAATACTTCCCCTATTTTTAAATATGTGTACATAAAAGCAGTGGAGGGCCATGCGTTTTACACCCATCCCTTCAATAAGGGTTAAATAATTAATCCACCTGTCACTAACTATTTCATGGATAAAAAAAACATCTTATTTTGTGGAAATGCAGTACAAAGCGTCGTTGCATCGCAGATAAACACGAGTGATTTTGATTAGAGATATGCGACCCGGCCTGATGAACGTGTGCACCCTTTAAAAGCCGCAGAGATCGACCACAAGCTGCTGAAATGCATAAGGCAGATACCATCGGTGTTTAACTCAATTCCTGGGTATGTGAAATCCTGTCTCCATAGTTACGCAAATAACACTCACCGAAAATAACGCTCAGCAAAAATTTGGATTGAATCCTGATCATTTGTACAAAATCCAACCTCTTTTATTCCTTAAAAAGGGTTTAATTCGTTTCATCCAGCCATTATCTTCTGCTTTATCCTGTACTAGGATCGCAGGGGGGTTCCCCATGCCCATCCAGGGGAGAAGGTTTCGGGCACTGGGCAGATACACCCAGGACAGGGCGCCAGTCTATCGCTGGACACACACTCACTCACACAGACACACTCTATATGGGGCAATTTGGAGAACTCAATTGACTTGATCCATGTTTTTGGACTGTGGGAGGAAACCGGAGAACCCGGAGGAAACCCACACGGACACGTGGAGAACATGGCAACTCCACCCAGATTGGGATTCAAACCGGGAGTCCCTAGGGCTGATAGGAGAACATGCCAACCACTAAGCCACCGTGCCGTCCCTTAATTCGTTTCATGAACAGTTATTTTATTTTGCCTTTAAAACGAATGTTAAAAGTCGTATTTCTGTGATAAGTTTTAATTGGCTGAAAATGTCCGCTCATCAAAAGTCCACTCCAATCAGGAGCCGCAGATACGCTAACATAACGATAATCTGCTAGAAGCCTCTGGTATTGAAGACTCAAAATCTGATTGGCTAAAGCAACAGGTTGATCTGCACTTACTTAATGCTACAGGGCTAAGGCAGAATAATTTGAAACCTGGCAACCATTCATTCATTATCTTCTGCTTATCCTCTATTAGGATCGCGGTGGGGTTCCCCATGCCCATACAGGGGAGAACATTTTGGGCGCTGGGCAGATAGACCCAGGACAGGGCGCCAATCCATCGCTGGGCACACACTCACTCACACAGACACACTCTAAACGGGGCAATTTGGAGAATTCAATTAACTTGATCCATGTTTTTGGACTGTGGGAGGAAACCGGAGAACCCGGAGGAAACCCACGCAGACACGGGGAGAACATGGAAACTCCACCTGGCAACCAATGATGCTAAAATGTGATTGGATAATAAATGCTTTAATAAGAAAATACATGTCTGGAAGTGAGCGGCACGGTGGCTTAGTGGTTTGGCATGTTCTCCTCTCAGTGCTGGTGATCCGGGTTCGAATCCCAATCTGGGTGGAGTTTCATGTTGTCCCCGTGTCCGTGTGGGTTTCCTCCGGGTTCTCCGGTTTCCTCCCACAATCTAAAAACATAGATTCATGTTAAATTGCATGCTTTAAATTGCCCCATATGGAATGTGTTTGGGTGTGTGTGGCAATTTAAAGCTCGGTGGCTTAGCAGTTAGCACGTTTGCCTCTCAGCGCAAGGGATTCCCGGTTCGAATCCCAATCTGGGTGGAGTTTCCATGTTCTCCCTGTGTCTACGTGGGTTTCCTCTGGGTTCTCCAGTTTCCCCCAAAGTCCAAAATCATGGATTAAGTCAATTGAGTTTTTCAAATTGCCCCATATAGAGTGTGTCTGTGTGAGAGAGTGTGTGCCCAGCGATAGATTGGCGTCCTGTCCTGGGTGTATCTGCCCAGCGCCCAAAACGCCCCTTCGATCCATCCATCCATCCATCCATCCATCTATTATCTTCCACTTCATCCTCTACTAGGGTCGCAGGGCGGTTCCCCATGTTCATCCAGGGGAGAACATTTTGGGCGCTGGGCAGATACACCCAGGACAGGACGCCAATCTATCGCTGGACACACACTTATTCACACAACCACACTCTATATGGAGCAATGTAGAGCATTCAATTCAATTCAATGGGGCAATTTGGAGAAGTCAATTGACTTGATCCATGTTTTTGGACTGTGGGAGGAAACCGGAGAACCCGGAGGAAACCCACGCGAAAACAGGATTCAAATCAGGAATCCTAAGCGCTGAGAGGCGAACATGCCAACCACTAAGCCCCTATATATATATATACACACACACATGTTTACCTCCCATTGCCCTACAACATAGAGTAGTGTTTCATGTTGTGTACGCAGTGAAGGCACAGAGCAACAACAAAGCACGGTGTGGCTGCGCTTCCAGACCACTGCACTTTGTACTGTGTAATCCTGCACATCTAGTATCTCATGTAACTGAAACCTGTTCATCATCGGTCTGCTTACTCTCACACTGTACAGTATGTGAGAGATCTGACCTTTCAGAGTAAAGCTGTTCCCTCGAACACACACAGTCACACACATGCACACTCAACACAGTTAACATCTGGAGCAGCAAACATTAGTCATGTGAGTGAGAAGATTTGCATCATTACTCCCCCAAGATTTCATTTATGGAAACTGATGAAGTGTGATGGTGTGATGTTACTGTAAATGACAAATCGGGTGCGAAATAAATACACACATCTATAAAACAATTCACTTCTGCTTTGAGTAATTATGCGAATTGTGCGACCCGCTCCATCATTTTGACTCACTTCACCCCGGGAACATATGTTGGGTTTTCTACACTCGGTGAGAAAAGTGAGAAGCGAACGACTTTCGTTGCCACGCTGCAGAACAAGGTGTCTGAAAGGGCTCATTACCTGATTATGAAGGAAACCAGTTTTGATTCTGAGAAACCCTCTTTTTTTGTTGTTTTTAGCACAAATCAGGTGATGATTTCTCACTTCACACAGGCCAAAATTGACTGCGCCTTCCTGTGTAAAATTAAACATGTCTCGTGTCTGATGTCTAAGCAAATCGAGTCGCGTAAAATCCCAGATGTACCAAAAAAGGTACAAAGAGAAGATGAGCTTCAGGCTTTTTCAATGGTTTTTATGGTTTACTCTTTTATACACATATATATATATATATATATATATATATATATATATATTTAGGGCAGCACGGTGGCTTAGTGGTTAACATGTTCTCCTCTCAGCGCTGGGGATCCAGGTTTGAATCCCAATCTGGGTGGAGTTTCCATGTCCTCCCAGTGTTTACATAAATTTCCTCCGGGTTCTTCGGTTTCCTCCCACTGTCCAAAAACATGGATCAAGTCAACAGGGTTCTCCAAATTTCCCCATATAGAGTGTGTGTGTGCGTGTCTGTGCAAGTAAGTGTGTGCCCAGCGATAGATTGACGTCCTGTCCTGGTTGTATCTGCCCAGCGCCCGAAACGTTCTCCCCTGGATGGGCATGGAGAACCCCCCCCTTTGTAGAGGATAAAGCGGAAGATAATGGATGGATGTTTCTAAAGATTCTCAATGAGGTTCAGGTCATCCGGACTCTGTGGTGGACGATCCACGAATTTGAATCCCAATCTGGGTGGAGTTTCCATGTTCTCCCTGTGTCTATGTGAGTTTCCTCCGGGTTCTCCGATTTCCTCCCACAGTCCAAAACATGGATCAAGGCCAATTGAATGCTTCAAATTGCCCCAAAGAGAGTGTGAGTGAGTGTGTGTCCAGGGATAGAATGACGTCCTGTCCTGGGTGTATCGGCCCAGCACCCGAGACGTTCTCGCCTGAATGGGCATGGAGAACCCCCCTGTGACCCTAGTAGATAATGGATGGATGGATGGATGGATGGAGTCTCCCAGGGTCTAGTGGGTGACTCGCATACCAAGAAATACAGAGGATTGGCCCTTGTTAAGACATTGTCAAGACTGCAGGTGGAACTGTTGCTGTTCTCTGTAAAATTTGTATTGAGAGAGGAGGAGTCACTGGTGTGAAAAGAACATTTTTACAACAGTGTCAGAGAAAATGAAAGATGAGACCAAGTGGAGGTTTCAGCAAACAGTTATTGTGTTGGAGAAGAAGTGGGAAGAGCAGTTTGAGAGGCAGGTGATGAGGAGGTTGAAAGTGATACAGCTTTGTGTCATGCTCAGATCAGACAGGTTATCTGAATGGTTTGTAGTTGGAGAAGTTCGTTAATGATGGCAAAGACAAAAACTCATTTCATAACAACCTTTACTCCTTCATTCACAATTTTTCCTGCTTAAACTAACCAGGATCATCCATTATCTTACACTTTATCCTCTATCAGGTTCGCGGTGGGGTTCCCCATGTCCATCCAGGGGAGAACGTTTCGGGCGCTGGGCAGATAGACCCAGAAGAGGGCACCAATGTATTGCTGGGCACACACTCACTCACACAAACACACTCTATATGGGGCAATTTTGAAGAACTCAATTAACTTGATCCATGTTTTTGGACTGTGGGAGGAAACCAGAGAACCCGGAGGAAATCCACGCAGACACGGGGAGAACATGCAAACTCCACCCAGATTGAGAGGCTAACCACTAAACCACCGTGCCGCTCTTTATTATTATTATTATCCATCGATTATCTTCCGCTTTATCCTATATTAGGGTCACGGGGGGAGGGGGGGGTCCCATGCCCATGCCCATGCCCATGCCCATCCACGGGAGAACGTTTTGGGCGCTGGGCAGATACACCCAGAAGAGGGCGCCAATCTATCGCTGGACACACACTCACTTACACACACACACACTCTATATGGGGCAATTTGGAGAATTCAATTGACTTGATCCAGGTTTTTGGACTGTGGGAGGAAACCGGAGAACCCGGAGGAAACCCGCGCAGACACGGAGAGAACATGGAAACTCCACCCAGATTGGGATTCGAACCTGGAATCCCTAGTGCTGAGAGGAGAAAATGCCAACCACTAAGCCTCCATGCCGCCCTATTATTATTATTATTATTATTATTATTATTGCAATATTGTTTTGCTTTAATGTGCTTTATGTATATTGTGTGTGTGTGTGTGTGTGTGTGTGTGTGTGTGTGTGTGTGTGTGTGTGTGTGAGACAGCCCTTATCTTTAAACAATGCTCTGAATCAGGTTTGTCATTTGTATAGAACACTAATCACTGCAAACCAGAGATCTAAATACATTCTTTTATTATTTATCAACCTTCAAATCCTTTCTGCATTTCGAACAACTAATACACTCACGGTTCTCTTTTTTTTTTTTGGGTTCCAAGTACGTCAGCAAAGAACAATTCTTACCCCACCACAAGAGGGACCTGCAAAAAAAGTTCCCTCTCTCTTCATTTTCCTCAGCGTTTAAACTATTATCATCATATGAAGCTCTTTTTTATAAATCATGTCTATACAGAAGTGGAAAATGTTTTTCTGCCTTTAATGCTGGTACTTTACTTCGTCCTCAGACCGCGAGTTGAGGGTTAAGGGTCTTGCTGAAGGAGACAGAAGTGTCTAGACAAACTTTTATTAACCAGGCTCGATCATTCAGCTGCCTCCAATCCTGCAGCATCCCTCAAAGAGCGCCGTAAACACAGCGGATGATTTTCTAATTATAATCCAGAAGTGCTGGCAGTAATTGCTTATTGAAATGCTATTATTCTTTTAAGCTTTAAAGATCATCTTTCTGCTGCATTAACACACACAACTAAAACTCCATATCCCCTCAGCCAGCATTCGGCAGCGGAGGATGGGTGTCCCTTTAAGTCTGCGTCCTTTCAAGGCTTTTTCTTTATGCTTCATGTCTTTAGGTGTTTGTTCACTGGCACTGTTGCCTCGGGCTCACTATTTTAAAGACGGGACCTGTGTCACACAAATGAAACACTGAGATGCACTGAATTCAAAACATACTCTGTGACTCCTGACATCCGCACAAACAGACGGCTGTAATTAGGGGATGGAGTGCTGCTCCGCTGTCATGATGCCTGCAGTAACACCTGTATAAGACCATCCATCCATCCATTATCCTCTGCTTTATCCTCTATTAGGGTCGCGGGGGGGGGGGGGTTCCCCCATGCCCATCCAGGGGAGAACGTTTCGGGCGCTGGGCAGATACACCCAGGAAAGGGTGCCAACCTATCGCTGGATACACACTCACTCACACACACACAGTCTATATGAAAAATATACAGTATGTTTCCATCCATCCGCTTTTTAAATATATTCATTCATTCATTATCTCCCGCTTATCCTCTATTAGGGTCGCGGTGGGGTTCCCCATGCCCATCCAGGGGAGAACGTCTCGGGCGCTGGGCAGATAGACCCAGGACAGGGCGCCAACATATTGCTGGGCACACACTCACTCACACAGACACGCTATATGGGGCAATTTGGAGAATTCAATTAACTTGATCCATGTTTTTGAACTGTGGGAGGAAACCGGAGAACCCGGAGGAAACCCACGCAGACACAGGGAGAACATGGAAACTCCACCCAGATGGGGATTCGAACCGGGAATCCCTAGCGCTGAGAGGCGAATGTGCTAAACCACTAAGCCACCGTGCGGCCCCGCTTTATAAATATATTTATATATATATAGCTTCCGCTTTATCCTATATTAGGGTCGTGGGGGGGGTTTCCCCAGGGGAGAATGTTTCGGGCGCTGGGCAGATAGACCCAGGACAGGGCGCTAATCCATCGCTGGGCACACACTCACTCACACACACACTCTATATGGGGCAATTTGGAGAACTCAATTGACTTGATCCATGTTTTTGGACTGTGGGAGGAAACCGGAGAACCCGGAGGAAACCCACACAGACACGGGGAGAACATGGAAACTCCACCCAGATTGGGATTCCAACCGGGAATCCCTAGCGCTGAGAGGAGAACATGCGAAACCACTAAACCACCGTGCCGCCCTGTATAAGACCATACTCAATAAATAAATTAACTGTAGATTCAAAACAGATTTTTTTTAATTAGCAGGCAGAAATTTTTATATCCTCAGCACAATTAATACATAAGTTCCTGACGACATTGTTTAATTAAATAAGACAGTTATTTATTTTTTAATTTTTATTATTATTACTATTATTGTTTAACGGCACGGTGGCTTAGTGGTTAGCACGTTCGCCTCTCAGCACTAGGGATTCCCAGTGCAAATCCCCATCTGGGTGGAGTTTCCATGTTCTCCCCGTGTCTGCGTGGGTTTCCTCCGGGTTCTCCGGTTTCCTCCCACAGTCCAAAAACATGGATCAAGTCAATAGAATTCTCCAAATTGCCCCATATAGAGTGTGTCTGTGTGAGCGAGTGTGTGTCCAGTGATAGTTCCTGTCCTGGGTTTATCTGCCCAGCGCCCGAGACGTTCTCCCCTGGATGGACATGGGGAACCCCCCCGCGACCCTAATAGAGGACGAAGCAGAAGATAATGAATGAATTAATGAATGAATTAATCAATCATTTTTGCAGACTTCATCTCATTGGTAAACTGATTGAATTAATTGGTGAATTGGTTAAATCAGCTCTGCTTCAGAGAAACCAGTTGTAGTTGCAGAACTACTTTTTCTTTTTTATTACTGATATTTCTTCACTGCTCTCAGCGTGGCTCTGGAGTCGTTGTGCTTCAGAATGCATTCGAACCCAACATTCTTGTTTTCGTAAATGTCTTAATTGCTACCTTTACATTCGCCCTGCATTGTATACACTCACCTGCCACTCCTCATTTTTACACACATTGTTCATTTTAGTACCTTCACTTAACGTACTGAGCGACTTTGTAGTTTTAGTTTCTGTAGTCCGTCTATGCGTAATTTCTTAGAAACATTTACATTGTTCTCTAGGGCTCAGGACAAGATAAAACGTGTCATCCCGGCATGAGGACTAGAAAACAATGTAAATATATATAATATAATGTGTGTGTATATACAGTATATATATATATATATTCATTCATTCATTCATTATCTTCCGCTTATCCTCTATTAGGGTCGCGGTGGGGTTCCCCATGCCCATCCAGGGGAGAACGTCTCGGGCGCTGGGCAGATAGACCCAGGACAGGGCGCCAATCCATCGCTGGGCACACACTCACTCACACAGACACACTCTAAACAGGACAATTTTGAGAACTCAATTAACTTGATCCATGTTTTTGGACTGTGGGAGGAAACCGGAGAACCCGGAGGANGCACACACTCACTCACACAGACACACTCTAAACAGGACAATTTTGAGAACTCAATTAACTTGATCCATGTTTTTGGACTGTGGGAGGAAACCGGAGAACCCGGAGGAAACCCACGCAGACACGGGGAGAACATGGAAACTCCACCCAGATGGGGATTCGAACCGGGAATCCCTAGCGCTGAGAGGCGAACGTGCTAACCACTAAGCCACCGTGCCAAGCTTATATATATATATATATTCATTCACTTATTCATTATCTTCTGCTTTATCCTCTATTAGGGTCGCGGTGGGGTTCCCCATGCCCATCCAGGGGAGAACGTTTTGGGCGCTGGGCAGACAGACCCAGGACAGGGCGCCAATCCATCGCTGGGCACACACTCACTCACACAGACACACTCTACATGGGGCAATTTTGAGAATTCAATTAACTTGTTCCATGTTTTTGGACTGTGGGAGGAAACTGGAGAACCCGGAGGAAACCCACGCAGACACGGGGAGAACATGGAAACTCCACCCAGATGGGGATTCGAACCGGGAAACCCTAGCGCTGAGAGGCAAACGTGCTAACCACTAAGCCACCGTGCCGCCACTATATATATATATAATATATATATATATATATATATATATATATATATATATATATATATATATATATATATATTCGGGCGGGGTTATTACTTTTGGGCGGCACAGTGGCTTAGTGGTTTAGCATGTTCTCCTCTCAGCCCTAAGGATTCCCGGTTTGAATCCCAATCTGGGTGGAGTTTCCATGTTCTCCCCGTGTCTGCGTGGGTTTCCTCCGGGTTCTCCAGTTTCCTCTCATGGATCAAGGTCAATTGAGTTCTCCAAATTGCCCCATAGAGTGTGTATGTGTGTGAGTGAGTGTGTATCTAGTGATAGATTGGCGCCCTGTACTGGCTGTATCTGCCCAGCGCCCGAAATGTTCCCCCCTGGATGGGCATGGGAAATCCCCCCGCGACCCTAATATAGGATAAAAGCGGAATATAATGGATGGATGGATTATTAGGATTATTATTAGCAAACTAAAAGGTGGATGAAGTATTCAGGTCGGTTGAACCGGCGAATCTGGCAACCCCGTCCCTGTGTAACTCTGCCTGTTGGATCTGTTGCTCTGGGTTTGATCAGCTCCGTCATCGCGCTCATTGCGCTTTATTCCTCATTCCTTCCAAACCTTTGCTTGTCTGTGGGACCTCACCGGACTGCATGATGCCCCTGAGCGTTGCCCCGCATCATTGAGGTACCAGAACGACACAGAACTCGCGCTTTATCTTCTGTTTGGTGCGTTTAGATGCCAGATGCAGCGTTTATTGCGGCTGTCACGGTCTCTATGCGTTTGTGCGATGTCGGGTTGCCAGATTCCGTGTTTTTCAAATGTATCGTATCGGGCTTGTATAAAAATCAAGTCCATTTGAAGCTGTGTTTACTCAATTAAAGAACGTGTACAGACGATAATCGTTGCTAATAATGTAACAGATCACCAAAATATCGCATATTGTGTGAAATTCGGTCTACAATTAATATAGCGCTTAAAGGGTATCTGGCAACCGGGTTTGAGCGTCTATTGGATCACCTGTTGCAATCGGAGTACCGCTGGAGCGATTTACTCAATAAATATTTCAACAATGTCTGTTTTAGTGTATTAAAGCCACAATATTAAGAATAACATACTTAGAAATGCTGCATAATAATAATAATCATAATAATAACAACAACAACAACAACAACAATAATAATAATAATAATAATAATAATAATAATAATGATGTTTTAGTGTATTAAAGCCACAATATTAAGAATTACACACTTAGAAATGCTGCATAATAATAATAATAATAATAATAATAATAATAATAATAATAATAATAATAATTCATTCATTCATTATCTTCCGCTTATCCTCTATTAGGGTCGCGGTGGGGTTCCCCATGCCCATCCAGGGGAGAACGTCTCGGGCGCTGGGCAGACAGACCCAGGACAGGGCGCCAATCCATCGCTGGGCACACACTCACTCACACAGACACACTCTATAGGGGGCAATTTTTTGAGAATTCAATTAACTTGTTCCATGTTTTTGGACTGTGGGAGGAAACCGGGGAACCCGGA
>JAFMOD010001137.1:27320-41633 GCA_019802435.1 Corydoras maculifer
GCACACACTCACTCACACAGACACACTCTATAGGGGGCAATTTTTTGAGAATTCAATTAACTTGTTCCATGTTTTTGGACTGTGGGAGGAAACCGGGGAACCCGGAGGAAACCCACGCAGACACGGGGAGAACATGGAAACTCCACCCAGATGGGGATTCGAACCGGGAATCCCTAGCGCTGAGAGGCGAACGTGCTAACCACTAAGCCACCGTGCCGCCAATAATAATAATAATAATAATAATAATATTAATATTAATAATAATAATAATAATAATAATAATAATAATGTTGTTTTAGTGTATTAAAGCCACAATATTAAGAATTACACACTTAGAAATGCTGCATAATAATAATAATAATAATAATAATAATAATAATAATAATAATAATAATAATAATAAATAGTAGTAATAATAATATGATGATGATGCTGGATTTAATTGCTGACAGCATCATTTGAGGTGGCTGCTCATTATTTACTATTAGACAATTAGAAATTAGACATATGTTTGTTTCTCTTGCACTTTAAGTGACCTGAGTTGGCAAATTAAGAACTTAACCTCCATTAAACCTTTCGTTATCTAATTAGGAATTAATTTCCATTGAACTGCACTCCACATGTACATATGTACTCCTTGTGTATATCTGTGTATAAAAGATGTATACTGGAACAATACAATGTGTGTTGTATACAACGTCGTCCTGAATGTGTCGAAGTGGATACTTGTAACTTAGCAACTAACGAATAATGATAGAAAGTTGTTTGCTAATGATTCTCTTTATGTTTCATTTTTCCGGATCGTACAATCTACAAAAATGCAAACAACAAGGCATTTGTTCTGTGAGATACAAAACAGCTCATCTTACTTCATGAAACTTATATATTTAACATAAATCTTTTGTGTTTAAAAATAATAAGGCACCATTTAAAAAGTGTCAGGAAGAAAAAAATCAGGCTCTATAAATATACTACAGATATGCAGATCTGGTATGTTAATGTTCCAAATCGATCTAATTCTTACTCCCCACAGGGTAACAGCCACAAAAACGTATTTCGTATAGTAATTCCTTTTAACAGAAAGCTAGTTATCACAATTATTTTTAGTCCCTCAGTTGAGGTTCTCTGAGTCTTAGATACACACTTTGCTGTTGAGGATGTATGCCAGATACTTTTGTACTTACCCAATGAGGATGTCCATAAAGGTCTCATAGGGGCCAGTGATGGGCTGCTTAAGTGTCTACCCCCTCTCGCCCCAATGTGTCAGCCTGCAGTTTGTGAGTGAGACGCTGTATGCTAGTGATTTCCTTGCTTTTGTACTCTCAGCTTTGTAAGGGTATTTGGTTTTGATACATTGTTACACATTACAACTTGATGAATTTAGGGTTTAAAAAAAAAATTGGTAAACATCATGTAGGAATCTCATCACTGTGCACATCCTTTCATCCATCCATTATCTTCCGCTTTATCCTATACTGGGGGGGGGGGGGTTCCCCATGCCCATCCAGGGGAGAACGTTTCGGGCGCTGGGCAGATACACCCAGGACAGGGTGCCAATCCATCGCAGGGCACACACTCACTCACACAGTGTTCACATCCTACTTAAATAATAATATATAAATAATATATAAACTTTGGATTAGTTGTGGATTGGTTTCCTCATGGGCAGCACGGTAGGTTAGTGGTTTAGAATGTTCTCCTCTCAGCGCTAGGGATTCCCGGTTTGAATCCCAATCTGGGTGGAGTTTCCATGTTCTCCCCGTGTCCGCATGGGTTTCCTCCGGGTTCTCCGGTTGCCTCCCACAGTCCAAAAACATGGATCAAGTCAGTTGAGTTCTCCAAATTGCCCCATATAGAGTGTGTGTGTGTGTGTGAGTGTGTGTCCAGTGATAGTTCCTGTCCTGGGTGTATCTGCCCAGTGCCCGAGACGTTCTCCCCTGGATGGGCATGGGGAACCCCCCCGCGACCCTAATAGAGGATAAAGCAGAAAATAATGGATGAATGAATGAATGGTTTCCTCATAATGGGACCAAATGTGGCATGGTGATGTAGTGGTTAGGAAGTCTACCTTTCAGCGCTGGAGATCCTGAACTGGGTGGAGCCTGTTACTTTTGGGCGGCACGGTGGCTTAGTGGTTAGCATGTTCTCCTCTCAGCCCTAAGGATTCCCGGTTTAAATCCCAATCTGAGTGGAGTTTTAGCTACCACATCCTTTTGGTTTCCATCGATCCATCCATTATCTTCATCCTCTATTAGGGTCGTGGTGGGGTTCACCATGCCCATACAGAGGAGAACGTTTCGAGCTCTGGGCAGATACACCCAGGACAGGACGCCAATCTATCACTGGTCACACACTCACTCACACAGACACACTCTATATGGGGCAATTTGGAGAACTCAATTGACTTGATCCATGTTTTTGGACTGTGGAAGGAAACTGGAGAACCCGGAGGAAACCCACGCAGACACGGGGAGAACATGGAAACTCCACCCATATGGGGATTCCAACCGGGAATCCCTAGCGCTGAGAGGAGAACATGCCAACCACATGCCTAACCACTCAATGAACTATGTCATTTGAAATCATAGCTCAATAGTTGTTTGTAGCAAGTTCTTATTATTTATATATTTTTTTTTTACTTTTTTTAAATCGTAGTCTTGGGTGAAACACACGCTGTTCCTGTTTCCTTATTTATGACCCATTCCCCATGGAACCGGTGGATCCAGTTCAGCCTTTTCTCTTTCACATTGTGTTCATTTCGTTCTCCTTTTTATTAAATCCGTCATCTTTAAATGTGATTATGAAAATCACACGTTGCCTTCTTTATTTTTCCTGGAAGCTGAAGATCAGATCGTGAGGGGAAAGTGCGTAAATCGGCTGAAGCGACAGGTGGAATAAAATGCTGGAAAAGTTTGACAGGCGCAAGGAGGAAGTGCGCACACGTGGGTTGCCAGATTGCACCAAACCCTACTTCTCGGTATGTTACGAATAGTATCCATCCATCCATCCATTTTCTTCCCCTTAATCCTCTACTCGGGTCGCGGGGGGAGTGGGGGGGGGTTTCCCTATGTGCATCCAGGGGAGAACGTTTCGGACGCTGGGAAGATACACCCAGGACAGGACGCCAATCTATCACTGGACACACACTCACTCACACAGACATACTCTATATGGGGCAATTTATACACGAATCATTCTCTACAAGGGTCGCAGGAGGGTTCCCCATGCCCATCCAGGGGAGAACGTTTCGGGCGCTGGGCAGATACACCCAGGACAGGATGCCAATCTATCACTGGACACACACTCACTCACACACACACTCTATATGGGGCAATTTGGAGAATTCCGTTAACCTTGATCCATGTTTTTGAACTGTGGGAGGAAACCGGAGAACACGGCAATCCTTAGCGCTGAAAGAAGAACCTGCTAACCACTAAGCCACCATGCTGCCCTACAAATATTATGTCATTCATTATTTATTTTCTTTACTAATTCAGAGTTGCGGCGAGTTGGCTTAGTGGTTGGCATGTTCTCCTCTCAGCTCTAATTGAATCCCAATCTGGAAGAATGAATCCCAATGTTCTCCCCGTGTCCATGTGGGTTTCCTCCGGGTTCTTCGGTTTCCTCCCACAGTCCAAAAACATGGATCAAGACAATTGAGTTCTCCAAATTGCCCCATATAGAGTGTGTCTGTGTGAGTGAGTGAGTGTCCAGTGATAGATTGGCGTCCTGTCCTGGATGTATCTGCCCAGCGCCCCAAACGTTCTCCCCTGGATGGGCATGGGGAACCCCCCCCCATGACCCAAGTAAAGGATAAAGTGGAGATGGATGAATGAATGGAATTCAAAGTTAAGGGCGACACGGTGGCTTAGTGGTTGGCATGTTCTCCTCTCAGCTCTAATCAAATTCCAATCTGGAAGTATGAATCCCAATGTGTCCGTGTGGGTTTCCTCCACGTTCTCCAGTTTCCTCCCACAAAACATGGAACAAGGTGAATTGAATTCTCCAAATTGCCCCATATAGAGTGTGTCTGTGTGAGTGAGTGTATCCAGTGATAGATTGGCGCCCTGTCCTGGGTGTATCTGCCCAGCGCCCAAAACGTTCTCCCCTGGATGGGCATGGGGAACCCCCCCCCCTCCCCCACGACCCTAGTAGAGGATAAAGCGGAAGATGATGGATGAATTCAGAGTTAAATAATAGAAAGTGAGCACGTTGGTGTTTTTCATGTAACGCGTTGGCTGTAAAGTGAAACCAAGACGCGCATGATTAGTACGCAATCTGGCAACCCTGCTCACTGGCGCCTTTGGCAACTTTTTGTAAGTTTTTTTTTCCACTTACGACCAATGCCGATCTCCTAATGAACGCGTCCCGATCGCAGGTTTATCGCAAGACTCGAGTCATATGAGCTGTCAGTCCTCAACGGGAAATAATCTCACTGCGTGCGCCTGCCTGCTCTGCTGCTTGGATCTTTTATCCATCCTCCTCATCCTCCTCATCCTCATCCTCATTTTCACTGGGGGAGACCAGAACAGGTAAACGTCTCGAATGCCTCCCGCTGACAGCATTCCATTTCGGGCTGCTTTGATCGCCTTTAAAGGTCCGACTCGGTCTGCTTTCATCTTCTGGGGCGGCAAACTTCATAGAGTTTAATGCGCGCCTTTAACACGACCGGATCACTTAGATCCACCAAGTTAGCACGGGTTTAATCCCGTTGATGAGTTGAGATTACACGAGGTTATTAATCCCGTCTTCGTGGGTAATCTGGTGCGAGTGGACGATGCGACAGGTGCAGCGCACCTTTTATTTCAGCCAATCATAAATAACTTCTTTCAATATATATATATATATATATATATATATATATATATATATATATATATATATATATACATACATACATACACACACACACACACATAAATGATATGTGTGTGTATGCATTTATGTGTATATATATGTGATATGTTAAAAAGTACTATTTGATAATATTAAATTATTAAATTATAACTTTTATACTACTCCGTATGCCATAAACCCCATAATACCACTTGTACACTTGTAATACTATTAATAGCTGGATTAAAAAAAAAAAAAAGTTCTAAGGACTTACTAAATACAATTTAGTCATTTTTTCCTATGATATACTAATAATAGTTATAACCGTTAATATGGAATTTTTCGTATTAAACAATGTATGGATTCATTTGTCATGTAAAATAAAGGAATTTAGTAGTTTATTTTTAACTTTAAAAGGTGTGTTCTTTTGAATAGTAATAGTAACACCAGCGTTGCTAGACTTGTAGATTCAGGGGAGCACGACTACAACAAAAAATCTGCCAAAAGTGCAGGACATGTTTCATTCGAATAACTTTTGTTCGTCTAATTCCTTTATAATAATAACTTTTACCATAAGTATATTTTTATATAGATTTATGGATTATAATCCATCTTGATCAAAGTGAGGAGTGTCAAGTTTTAAGGAACGTTTAGTGAAATCGAGAACGTGTAACATGCAAACTTACACCACCAGCCAAAAAAGGATTAATACAAAAAATCATTTACTTGTTCATTTTTCCTTAAAATATTTTTTTTCTTAGTGGAGTCAGAACCTGACTGTGTTAAGTGAACACTAGGTGTAAATTTAGCGCTGTTAACGCAGCCTGTGGCGTTGAGCTCAGCACTGTGAGCTGTGAATCAAATATAATTACATGAAATGTCATAGCGTGGAACAGCGACACTATGTAGCCCGTCCAAAGGTTTACTTCATTCGTTCTGATAATCTGATATCTCTCCTGTTTATTTCCAGTTTTCGGACTCTTTACACATATATATGTGTGTTGACAGTAACAAGGGCTCATGCGTGCTATAGAAAACGAATATTCTAAACATAGTGGATTGATGTATAAAGAGGATTTAATGACCAGAAGCTTTTATGAATATATTTTTCAGAATTACAGATCTGATTTACAAGCAAAGTATAAACTGAGCAAACAAACAATTCACAAAATTCAAATCGGGCAGTTTGAATCATCTCGGAAATTCAAGCTTAGCATAGAATTAAACGTAATGAATTGATCCCGAGCTTTGGAAAAGTAACCAGGGGGCTGTTTTCTTGATGTTCGGTGCTGTAGGTTCTAAGTATGGAATTAACTCTGTATCGTGTAGAAGATTCATTTTCATTTCACGTTTAAGGTTTTATTAAGCATTAAATCTGCTCACAAACTCGACAAGAATCGCTTTATGTAAAACCTTACGGAGGGATATATATCCAGACAGAACTACGTAATGTAAGTGCTGCGTTTATCGTGACTGTGGATGCCATGAGCGTCCGTCAGATTCAACTCAACAACATAAAGAGAAATCCAACTTTAATCTGCCTTTTCACTCCCTCAGAAACCTTTTCATGTATCTCATGCCGTTGTGACTTACTCACAACAGGCCTTTCCCTCAGAGTGCACTGAAGGAAACGGTCACACAGCGTACTTCATCACTGTAATGGTTAGATGGAGGTGGTCCGTCCAGGCGTCCTGCAGCTTTGCTCTCTATTTTACAAAGTTAAAACCAGAAACAGTGGTTTAGCTCAGGTTTTTTTTTTTAGGTCGGTGCCAGTTGCATGGTGATATTTCAATTTAGTGACGTCCTCATGACATGAGACATGTTACTCTGTGAGTGGAAAGACCGTCTCCACTATTGATCTTTGGCCCGTCGGTTGTGAATGTGGGAATAGATACCTGGATCCATTCATAAATTATGCATTATATCACTGCCATCTCTCTTTAACACCCCAGCATTTCTAATTAGGTGACCGAAGCCATTTCTCTATCCGTCTCTCTATCCGTCGGTAGGGCCGGTCGACAGCGTTCTGCCCCGTTAGACATCAGTCTGACATGAATGTTTATTGATGGAACGGAAAGTCATGCTGGAAATGTGTTAAATATGTTTATTCCAATCACAGCTGGAGTCTGTTTTGTGATTAGAAAGCATGTTGTTCTGGTCTGAGCACAGATCCACTGCTCGGGCAAATAATTGCCATCCATGGACGAGAATAACACAACGGAGGTGATCAAATTTGGCATTAAAATCTCTCTGTCCACTTTATGAGAGGCTTTGGGGAATAATAAAGGACGGTGGTTATTCTCTAATAAGAAAATTGTTGACAGCTTATCACGTCTAATGCGTGTCATTAATTCCAGGCCTGGAAAGCTCTAATTTTCTAATTTGGAAAGCTCTTTATTGTGACGGCGGTTGTGAAAGGCACATTTAATGTTTGTGGGCAAAATTTGACACAATATGTGTTGAAGGTCTCATTTATTAGAACATTAAAAGTCATCTTTTGTTGTTAAAAGCAGATCTTAAGGCTTAATGGAAGTTTAAAATATAGTTTTTAATTATTACTTAAAATTAAAGCACCGCTAATTAAATTGTACCGTTTCATTAATTAATTTAGTGACAGAAATGGAACATTTTGGTTATGAGGAGCGGACTTCGGCATATTTGAATGCAAACCATTTGCAGATTTTGACATATCACGGAAAATAAATTGCTACTTGCAATAAATTAATAGCATGTATATATATATATATATATATATATATATATATATATATATATATATATATATATATATATATATATGGCTGTTTTAATATTAACCTAACGTAACCTAACGTATTTGTGCGTTTTAGTGCAGATCTTGTAGTTCACTCAGACAGTGCTAACATGCAACACCACAGTTCACGTTTTTTTTTTTTTTTTTTTTTGTCTTGATGATATGTGGCTCCACCATTTTGTGCTTGTACAGTGTGAAAATATAAAAAAAAAGTGAAAGGCTAGTAGATAGAATTTTCCTCTGTGAAAGATTTCTATACTATATATAGTGCAGAAACCTCATAACATTTATTTTAGAGCAGAAGATATGAGTCACGTTATGATGTCCCAGCACAGCTACTCTTTGAAATATTTGCATCTCGTTTATTCTGCGTAATATTAGACGATGGGATTTAGATATAAAGTAATACGACTAATATATAGGATACTACACTGACACATAAACACACACACACACACGTATATAGATGTAGCTTCGTCAGTGTCAGCCGTCAGTGTCGTCAAACTGCTTCAGCTTGTTATTAATATCTCAAAAAAAATGCAAAGGTTTTGCCGCCAATACTTTTAAACTAATAATAATAAATCAATATTTTGTTTATGGTTTATTATAGATTTTATATCCATTAGTTTTATTGCTACATATCAATATGTTGGAACGTCTTGCGTCCCATTAAGCTACCTTAAAGGAAGTTCATATGGACATACTCTCTCTCTTTTACTGTCTCTCTCTCTTTTACTGTCTCTCTCTCTTTTACTGTCTCTCTCTCTATATACAGTATAATATATACCTGTTTGTGTATAATATACTGTGGTGTATTTAAATTAATCTATTAATTAACTTTTCCCAATCATACTGATATTAATATAAAAGCAAGCAATTACATTCACTATTTATTTACACACACACACACACAGATATATATATATATATATATATATATATATATATATATATATATATATATATATATATATATAATATTTTTGCAGTATTAAGATGTTGTTTTTTTAGACTTTCTCAAAATACCTGCGTGAATGGGTCGGTCAGTAGGTTGATCTATATCCACTGTTGCATTATGTAAAGCCTGCGCTCATGTGGTCCCATTTTCGCAAACCCCCATTTGTCCTAGATTGGCAGCTCCGTTCTCTTTGTTTCTCATTTACCTTCTCTTCATCTACCTCTCTCTTTATCAACACAGTTGAACGTAATAAAACAGAGTTATTATAACAATGGGTTTGATACCATAATGTTGCTAAAGCATATATATATATATATATATATATATATATATATATATATATATATATATATATATATATATATATATGCTTATATATATATATGAGAGACATAATCTAAATAAAAAAAAATCCAGAAATCACAATTTATGATTTTTAATGATTTATTTGTGTGTTACTGCTGCAAATAAGTATTTACACACCTGCCAATCAGTAAAAGCTCTGGTCTTCAAAGACCTGTTAGTCTGCCTCAAAAAACTCCACCTCCACTCCACTTATCATTCTAAATTATTAGACCGGTTTGAGGTCAATAGCTGCATAAAGACACCTGTCCATCCCTCAAAATCAGTAGGACTCTAGCATGTATGACACTCAGTACGACTACTAGCATGGCTAAGACCAAAGAGCTGTCCAAAGACACCAGAGACAGAATTGTTAAACTCCACAAGGCTGGAAAGAGCTACGGGGCAATTGCCCAGCAGCTTGGTGAAAAAAGATCAACTTTTGGAGCAATTACAAGAAAATAGAAGGAGCTCAACATGACTGTCAGTTTCCATCAGACTGGGGCTTCACACCTTGTGGTGTATCAATGATCCTATAAAAGGTGAGGAATCAGCTCAGAACTACACGGGAGGAGCTGGTTAATGACCCTAAGAGAGCTGGCACCACTGTTTCCAAGGTTACTGTGGATAATACACTAAGACATCATAGTTTAAAGTCATGCATGAAACGGAAAGTTCCTCTGCTTACATCAGCACACCGGGGCCATGTATTGCGAGATTTTGGGGAACAACTTCCTTCCCTCAGTTCCAGCATTGTAAATGGGTCATGGCTGGGTCTTCCAACATAACCGACCCAAAGCACACAGCCAGGATAACCAAGGAGTGGCTCTGTAAGAAGCATAACAAGGTTCTGGAGTGGCTTAGCCGCTCTCTAGACCTAAACCCTTTAGAAAACCTTTGGAGGGAGCCCAAACTTTGCGTTTCTCAGCGACAGTTCAGAAACCTGGCTGATCTGGAGAAGATCTGTGTTGAGGAACGGGCCAAAATCCCTGCTGAAATGTGTGCAAAACTGGTGAAAACCTTCAGGAAACGTTTGACCTCTGTAATTGCTGTGTTCAAACACTTATTTGCAGCAGTAACACACAAATAAATTATTTAAAAAACATAAATTGTGATTTCTGGATTTTATTTTTTAGATTATGTCTCTCACATTGGACATGCACCTAAGATGAAAATTTCAGACCCCTCCATGATTTCTAACATCAGTTACATATTAAGAAAACAGGTGGTATTGTATAAAAGGTATAAAATATTGACGTTTTCATTCATCTATCTCTTTTCACAGTTCTTCCCCCACATCACAGACATGGAGGCAACCGATGGCTATCTAGCGAGTAAGTGTGACCCCCGTCCCATACAGTAATTAAAATGAACTGCGTCTAAATTGAATGCTTTTGTTTTCAATGTCATTTTAAAATCAGTTTCAGTTTTCCCTTTACGTGTTATTGTTATAGATGTGATTTCATGGTTAAATGGGCCGATGGGCGTGCTGTGAGATTACACAACTTTGAGACAAAAAGCTAATGTCATTTAACAAAAAGTAACAAAAAGAGCCACATCCTAATATAGCAACCCTTTCTTTAATGCACCAGGTATACATACAAAAAACTTAAAATGGACTATGCATATATACAAAGATAAAAAATGCTGTATGTATTTATACAAAAACCTTAAAATTGACTACATATACATATATATATATATATATATATATATATATATATATATATATATATATATATATATATATATATATACAAAGATTTAAAAAATGCACTACGTATACATAAAAAAAATACATAAAATGGACTACGTGTCCATACAAACATTAAAAATGCACTACATATACATATAAAAACCATAAAATGCACTACATATACATATAAACACCATCAAATGCACTACATATACATATAAAGACCATAAAATGCACTACACATACATATAAACACCATAAAATGCACTACATATACATATAAACACCATAAAATGCACTACATATACATATAAACACCATAAAATGCACTACATATACATATAAAAACCATAAAATGCACTACATATGCATACAAATATTTAAAAATGCACTACATATACATATAAAGACCATGAAATGCACTACATATACATATAAAAAACATAAAATGCACTATATATGCATACAAAGATTAAAAAAATGCATTTCGTATACATACAAAAACAAAAAAAATGCACATTGTGTACATACAAAAACCATAAAATATATGTATATATACAAAGACAATTAACATGAAATTTATACAAACAAATGTTTATAAATGTTGAATATTGAGAAATTTTCAATATCATTCTAAAAAAACCTGCACCTTCTATAAACATAAAAATAAACGTTGCAATTTCCACTGGACTGTAGTTCGTCTTTTTCTCTATGTTCTCTATATTCAACTCCCCCCCCCCCCCCCCCGTTTCCTTCGCTCTGTTCTCTAATGTCCACGACCACCCCACAATAGGTATTATATGGGTGGTGGATGTAGCAGCACTGCAGTGACACTGACATGATGCTTTGTACCTATGTGTTGTACATCGAGCGGTGTTAGTGGGGTTACTGCACACTCTTACCTAACACACCCTACCTCATCACATTTGTTGCTGCGCAATTTGTGTAAGTCATCCTCTTATCTTCAATCGCAGCCTGTAGGATGCTGGTAGCTGGACTTCTGTGGTCGGTGGATTATTCTCATTCCAGCCGCGTCATTGAGTTGTTTACAGATTCCAGCAGCACTGCTGAGTCCAAAACAGACATCTCCGCACAACACACACAAATGCACTTCAATGCACTTTAGTGTCATTGTGGTGCTAGAACTTGCCCACAATTTAAATAAAACCTGCTCTGTGAATGAATTGGCAAGAGAAACTAATAAGAAAAATAGCAAGATGCATCTATATGGAGAATAAAGGCAGTGAGAAAGTATCTAATAAACCGAAGTGTGTGTATATATATATATATATATATATATATATATATATATATATGAGAGAGAGAGAGAGAGAGAGAGAGAGAACGTTTCGGCCACTGGGCAGACACATCCAGGACAGGGCGCCAATCTATCGCTGGGCACACACTCACACAGATACACACACTATTTGGGGCAATTTAGAAAACTCAATTGATTTGATCCATGTTTTTGGACTGTGGGAGGACACCGGAGAACCTGGAGGAAGCCCACGCAGACACAGGGAGAACATGGAAACTCCAACCTGATGGGGATTCGAACCGGGAATCCCTAGCGCTGAGAAGAGAACATGCTAAACCACTAAGCCATTGTGCCGCCCCGAGAAAAACTAATGAGAAAATTTGCAAGATGCTCCTATATGGTGAATAAAGGCAGCGAGAAAGTATCTAATAAACTGAAGTGTCCTTGAAGTGTGTGTGTGTATATGTATGTATATATATATATATATATATATATATATATATATATATATATATATATATATATATATGCCCAGCGATGGATTGGCGCCCTGTCCTGGGTCTGTCTGCCCAGCGCCCAAGACGTTCTCCCCTGGATGGGCATGGGGAACCCCACCGCGACCCTAATAGAGGATAAGCGGGAGATAATGAATGAATGAATGAATGAATATATATATATATATATATATATATATATATATATATATATATATATATATATATATATATATATATATATATATATATGAGAAAGTGATAATAAATGATGGCATACTTAACATGACTTTTGAAATGCTTTATTTTCTTTTATTCACTCGTTTATGTCTGCTGTGTACAGTTTGTGGAAATATCCTGATAAATGCTCGCTACTCTGCTCTTGGCTCCTCTCAAGAGCTCTTATCTGTGTGAGGCTTCGGTACCAGGTGTGCGGCGGTACCTTCCCACCCGCTGCCTCCCTGCAACCGCTGATTCCCTCAGACCGAACACGCTGATAAAGTGTCCCCATCAGAGAATTTGTGCAGGTGTATTGGAAAACGAAAAAACTTTTACAGTTACACTTTGCAAAGCTGTGTGGGGTGTAGATGAAGCCCGTCAATGGAATAAACCCAGAGAAGGAAATGCAGCGTTTATATCTTATCGCCGCTCAACTTCTTTTTGGTGATTAAACAGGTTGGAATTTTGAAAGTCTTTTGACCCTTTGAAGCTTTTAATCCCTGAAATGGAGACACAATGCGTTTTGGAATTACATTCAAGCCAGTACACCCATAACCTTTAGTCCTGACCTTGTTAATATTCAATCTCCTGCCCGAGTCATTGGGAGCTCTCTGGCCCGTCTGCATTTTTCTTTTCCTCCTAATCACAATACACCCGACAGTCAGCATTCTGCAGGACTTTATTACCTGCCACAGGTGTGCGGGTGTGTGAGGAACGGGCGAAAACGTCAACTCGGGACTCCTTGTTGGTTTCGAGGACACGTATACATTTTTTTTTTATATATTGATCTGAAACAATCACAGTTTCAC
This sequence comes from Corydoras maculifer, assembly GCA_019802435.1. Taxonomy (NCBI): domain Eukaryota; kingdom Metazoa; phylum Chordata; class Actinopteri; order Siluriformes; family Callichthyidae; genus Corydoras; species Corydoras maculifer. The sequence goes on from JAFMOD010001137.1 coordinate 40,706, forward strand.
AAAGACGAGTTTTCAGAGATGGTTATCGTTAGCTCCTACTTTCATCAAGCAACAACACGCACAGCTCGTCGCCTGCCAATTCCTGCTGTCACTCTGAGGAAGCAAAGTTCTCAAATTAAGATTTGTGTTTGGTTCTGAAAATGTGAGTCAGTGTCACTTTAGGCTTTTTAAAAAAAATTTTTTAGAGATTTAGAAAATGAGGTTTCTAAAATGTGTATATAAATATATTGTATGTTACATTAATGGCATTTGGTTTTTAGTTGGGGAAAGAAAACAGAGAAGTCTTAGAAATAAGTGCGAAAGTGTGTGTGTGTGTGTGTGTTTGTATGTGTTTCCTATACAAATCCACACCACTGCTTTTAATCTCTGTGATATTCAACAAACTTACTATATGCTATATATATATATATATTCTCATTTGTAAGTCGCTTTGGATAAAAGCGTCTGCTAAATAACTAAATGTAAATGCGTAAATGTAAAAATATATATAACCTACATGATCACCTCACACAAGACGGCTTGTGATGTCTAAACATCTGCTTATCATATGTGTGTTTGTGTATATACATATATATATATATATATATATATATATATATATATATATATTCATTCATTCATTCATTCATTATCTCCCGCTTATCCTCTATTAGGGTCGCGGTGGGGTTCCCCATGCCCATCTAGGGGAAAACGTCTCGGGCGCTGGGCAGATAGACCCAGGACAGGGCGCCAATCCATCGCTGGGCACACACTCACTCACACAGACACACTCTAAACGGGGCAATTTTTTTTGAGAATTCAATTAACTTGATCCATGTTTTTGGACTGTGGGAGGAAACCGGAGAACCCGGAGGAAACCCACGCAGACACGGGGAGAACATGGAAACTCCACCCAGATGGGGATTCGAACCGGGAATCCCTAGCGCTG
>JAFMOD010001137.1:45497-95067 GCA_019802435.1 Corydoras maculifer
ATCATATACAGCCTCTCAGTGCTCAGCTGTCCATGTGAGTTTCCTCCGGGTATCCCGTTTTCCTCCCACAGTCCAAAAACATGGATCAAGGTCCAAATTGCCCCATATAGAAAGTGTGTGTGTGCCCAGTGATAGATTGGTGTCCTGTCCTGGGTGTATCTGCCCAGCGCCCGAAACGCTCTTCCTTGGATGGGCATGGGGAAGCCCCCCCCCCCCCCCCACAAGATAATGGATGGATGGGCCACAGGATGATGATACAGAAGCATTTGACTGTTGTACAGGTTGGTGGTGGACTTTGTGAATAACTTTGTATGCAGTTTTATATACCGTGACTCCAACCTGGAGGATTATAACATGAATAATTAGAAAGGACCGTAGGAGGGTTCTGATATGTAACTGATGAACTTTTTATTAATTGACATTAATTTACTAGTCACTCGAACATGAACCCATCACCTGTTGGTGAGGCTGCTTGGTGCAACCCTTGGACTTGACGTCTGTTTTTTTACACTGCTTTTTGAAAGATCTCAGAGGCCGAAACAAATCACAGGGCTACCATATTCTTTTTGAAAGCTTGTTATTTTATCGCCTTTCTCTTGTTCTCTCGGCTCTTCTAATTAGAGCTCGCCATAGGGGATCATTATTCTCTATCTCGCACCGTTCTGTGTATCCTCCTCCATCATCACATGCTTGTCCTCCCTCCCCACGTCCATAAATCTCGTCTTTGGTCTTTCTCTTCTCTTCCAGCCTGGTCAGCATAATTTTCACCAATATAAACCTGATCTTTTATATGTCCATGTCCAAACTACCTTTCCCTAAAACCAAAACATCCTACCTGTACCATCCTTGTAATTAACTCATGGGTTCCCCATGCCCATCCAGAGGAGGACGTTTCGGGCGGTGGACTTATACACCCAGGACAGGACGCCAGTCTATGGCTAGGCACACTTACTCGCTCACAAACACACTACATGTGGGGCAATTTAGAGCATACAATTTACCTTCAATCCATGTTTTTGGATTGTGGGAGGAAATCGGTGAGCCCGGAGGAAACCCACGTGGACACAGGGAGAACATGAAAACTCCACCCAGGATGGAATTTGAACCTGGATCATGCTAACCATTGAGCCACCATAACACGTCAGTATGCGTACCATATTGATGGACTTTGTTGTTGTTGTTGGTCCCCTGTTGGTTCTCTGGTCTCTGTTGGTCAGGAGCATCACAGAACAGGTATCATTTGGGTGGAGGATTGTTGATTGTCAGTTCTGCAGTGACACTGATGTGCTGGTGGTAGGGGGGTTAGTAGAGTTTCATTTCTCCACCTCAGTGACACTGCTGGGATAGGAATAATGCATCATACACCATACGTTTATGTACATGTCCAAACTACCTTTGACCAAAACCATTCTACCTGTTCCATCCTTTTAATAAACTCATCCTCACATTTGTCTATCCTTGTCACTCCCAATGAGTGTGTGTGAGTGAGTGTGTGTCCAGCGATAGATTGGCGTCGTGTCCTGGGTGTATCTGCCGAGCGCCCAAAACGTTCTCCCCTGGATGGGCATGGGGAACCCCACCACGACCCTAGTAGAGGATAAAGCGGAAGATAATGGATGGATGGATGGTATATAGAACCCAAAGCTGGTACACAAATGTACAACGATTATCTTTAAAGTTAGTATAATGCTGATATGCTCATGCAATTACAAGAACCTCAAAATTGTCCTGACGTACCTTCTCCACCCCAACCTCCAGTCTGATTGGTGCTTGTGGTGCCGAAAATAGTTTTAAAGACAGGATTGTATGCTATGATGGACTGGACTGACAATAAACACCAATTTAAAGATGAACTTATCCATCCATCCATTATCTTCCGCTTTATCCTATATTAGGGTCTGGGGGGGGTTCCCCATGCCCATCCAGGGGAGAACGTTTCGTGCGCTGGGCAGATACATCCAGGACAGGGCGCCAATCTATGGCTGGGCAAAGATGAACTTAAAAATAACTAAATATTGTAAAATTTTCACATTAAATGCTCAGCTATGTGCTTGATGATCTGAAAGCCTAGTCTACGTTCTAATGCGACTATTTGTAATCATCAATTTAGTCATTATTGCTATTAAAGCGGTGTAAATGGCACAGTGTAAGACATTTTAGAGAGTTCTACATTTTGGGGAAAGTTCTTTGTTGTTCCTCCATGACTGTGCACAGTGCTAAAGACATGGTTTAACGGGTTTGGTGTGAGGAACTTCTGTGGCTTGCACAAGTTGCTAACCTCAAGCCCAGTGAACAACTTAACTGTGAACAGGGACTATCATCACTGCATGAACTTGCAATTTTTTTTTTTTTTTAGGTTGTGAGACAGAAGTTCTAAGAGAGCCACTTTAAAATACACTGACCTTTCTCCCCGTCAGAGTCGATACATTTGATTTAGTGATGAAGTGATCAAATTTGTCTACTGTACGTACACACAGAGGAGTGTGTCCTCCACATTTAATTGTGCCCGGGTAGCAATTAAGTTTAGGTGCCTTGCCCAAGGGCACTTTATCCATATTACTTGTTGGAACAGAGTTGATCCAGAGACTCCTGTTGAGTCGCCATTAATTCGGAAATAGATAACCCTAACTCCTACATTGCATTTATTTCAAGGTTTGCATTACTAATGGTTGAAGCCCTTGTCTTTATTAATTAAAAAACAAGGTCAGCCCTTTTAAGATAGATTTCAGTACATTAGAGAAGAAAAGAAGCAAACCTATTTATTATTCCTATAATTCTATCGATCTTCAATCCATTATCTTCCGCTTTATCCACTACTAGGGTCGCGGGGTGGGGGTGGGGGGGGTTCCCCGTGCCCATCCAGATGATGTACATAAACATCATGGGCAGATACACCCAGGACAGAGCACCAAAATATCGCTGGGCACACTCACTCACATAGACACACTACATATGGGGCAATTTGAAGAATTTAATTTAAATTGATCCATTTTTGGACTGTGGGAGGAAACCGGAGAACTCAGAGGAAACCCACGCGGACACAGGGAGAACATGGAAACTCCACCCAGATTGGAATTCAAACCGGGAATCCCTAGTGCTGAGAGGAGAACATGCTTACCAATAAGCCACCGTGCCAACCACTTTCAGACATATATATATATATATATATATATATATATATATATATATATATATATATATATATATATATATATTTGTGTCACTGCATGGACAGGTTAAATATGAAGGATAAATTCCTCTGTGTCACTTTATCACTTTAAGGTCAGACTGATGTTGGGTCAGTGAACCTGGCTCTCCGTTTTGGTTCATCACAATTGGGCTTGATAGGTTCAAACACCAAAGTCAAGTTCTTCCAACACCAAATAACTTTATATACACAGGGGCAAAGCCACGCTAATATAAAGGCCTCATATAAAATATAAGCACACAGTTGTTTAAAATAAGTAAAAAGGAGACTAAATGAATCAATACCTTAATTAATGCCTTAAAGCTTGTCCCAATACTTTTGTCTGTATAGTGATATAGTTAGGCAAAGTTTGGCCAAAGTCCATGCTGTGTATATATATATATATATATATATATATATATATATATATATATATATATATATATGTGTTTATTGGATGCAGTATTTATTTTTAATCACAATTAATTTAATTATCATCGTGGCATTAAAGGTAATAATCCACTTTAAAATGCATGGAACAATGCGTTCTGATTATTTTTTTTTTCTTTTTACTATTGCATCAAGCGATGAGTCAGTGAACGGTCTGCAAATGACTCAGCTGTGTCCCACACTCACTCCTGTAGTCTTCATCAGGCTTTCCTACGAGCTCTAGAGTTTCCTCAGCACGGGGGCAGACGGTAGCCCTTTCAATATTATCCATGCACACAAATAGCCCCAGTCAATCTGGAAGCGATCACGTCTGGGTGCGAGGGTGTGCATGTGTGGGCCTCTGCTAATTCGCCGAGTCGAGCGAAATCAAACGAAATGGAACAGTAGTAAAACCGTGAAAACCACACGCTTTCACAGGACTGAGTGTGTCACAGTGCTTCGGCGTGATAATAGACACAGAGTACGATGGATATCAACGGCTCAGTTTTGCTCGGTGGTTTGCAGCTCTTATCTCCGTCTATCTGCTTCTCCTTCTCTCTCGATGCCTCTCTCGCCGAGCGCTGGGCTGACGAGGCGCACTTCTCCGCCAACCCGATCCGGTTCCCCGCCAGGGCCGGCGCGAGAGGGAAGCCAGAAAGAGAGAGCGCCGTGCTGTTATGGAAAATCCTTCCCCGTCTCCGTCACTCAAATCGGAGCGGGCGCTCATTTCCCGTTGCCAAGGGACTGACGGTCACCTGAGATTTCCCTCAACCCCAGCTTGGGTAACCAGAGACGGACTCTGCAATTGGGTCCTAGACTGACATTCACTCTCTCTCTCTCTCTCTTTCTCTCTTTCTCCCTTTTGGCTTTCCGCTCCTCTCAACTTTCTCCTTATTGGACTGACAGAATATGGATTTCTGAAAAGACATAACGTTGACAACGGAATATTCGACAGCTGCCAAATCAACATGTCAAAACAGATTTTTGCCAAACAAGTTCATTCTCATTGTCTTGGACCTGCTTCTGACTTCTGAGTATCTACATGCATTTTAAATTTCAGTACTGTATTACAAGTTTGTAGGGTTTGCATTTTGTCTCTTTATAATTATTCACATAGGATTATTGGCTGCTATATCAACTCATTATATTCCACTTTATCCTCGACTAGGGTGCCAAGGGTTTCCATGCCTATCCAAGGTACAACATTCGGGCACCAATGCATGGTGCCAATACATTACCGGGCACACATTCACGCACACATTATATAGGGGCAATTTAGATAGGAATCCATGTTTTTAGACTGTGAAAACCTTGAGAAAACCCATTTGCACATCCAACTCCCACCCAGGCTGGGATTCAAACCAGTGCTAATGGGAAGACATGCTAAAAACTGCACCACCATATCGCCCATTATGTATAATACCATTTTATGTCGTTAAAATCCAACATCTGACAATAGCAATCCCTTCATTTTTGAGTACCAGCTTTAAGACTTATTATCCATCCATTATCTTTTGGTGGGGGGGGACCCATCCAGGGAAGAACATTTCAGGAGCTGGGCAGGTACACCCAGGACAGGACGCCAATCTATCACTAGGCACACAGACACACTCTATATGGGGTAATTTGGAGCATTCAATTGACCCATGTTTCTGGACTGTGGGATGAAACCGGAGAACCCGGAGGAAGTTCACACAGACACTGGGAGAACATGGAAACTCCCCACAGATTGGGATTCGAACCGGGAATCCCTAACGCGGAGAGGCAAACATGCTAACCACTAATCATAATAATAAGCCCTGAAATTATAATTGCCCCCACCCGTTAACAACAGTGTAATGTGTATTTTACCACCGTGATGCCCTTAGACTTATTATTACATTTAAAAATCACATAGAAAATGAGACACCATACATGTTTTTAGACTATTTACTAAAACAGTAATATCTTAATATCTAATATGGGCAATATCTTAATACATGGTGTGATTAGGTTCAATTAAAATGTCTATATATGGATGTATGAAATTTACAGAGTCAAAATAAAAAGGTGTAAAATGGTTTTTAATACAGAAGCAGTGAGCAAACAAACATGCACACACAAGCATGAGCAAACAGGACTGACTGAACTTCGCCGATCGGATAAAATGGGCAAGTCAGACAGGTGTCAGGTCCTAAGTTGGGTCCTATTTTCCACTTAAAACATAAAATTCTTTTAAATAGGTAATTAAAGTTTGGATTTATTTAAAATGAGTAATAACTATAAGAGTCGATCGATATGACCATTCGTAAACTTGTAACGTACTTGGTCTTCGTTGCATTGAACACTTATCTGCTCGCACTGCGTAGCCTGTCAAGAAGGATGGGTGCCTCAGAGCGTATTGACCTTCACAAGGTTTCCTGCTATAAATATAAAAAAAAGTGAGGGTGTTTTCGTCGCCGCTGTCTTCTAAGCTTGCTTTGTGGTCCAGGCTTTAAAAATGATGAAGCCACTTTTAAAAAGTGCTAAATGAATGACTTTAAAAGCATATGGGATGTCAGGCACTGGTGTTGAACATGAGGGCCTGGCTTAAAACCTTTGTTCATTGCACTCTTTGATGGGACCGGGATCAGGATTCTGTAAATTCTGTAAATTGCTCTTTGGGGGTTTAAAGGCTTTTCATTCTGTAGAGCTACTTTGTGACAATGTACTATTGTAAAAAGCGCTATATAAATAAATAACTTGAACTTGAACTTAAATGAACAGTGTTTTTACACCCCATATACCCAACCATGCCCTTATGGACCCTATCTTCCATTGTACAGTCATGCTGGAGCATTCAGTCAATCAACATTTAGCTTGTTCAATTGGGAGTTTAGGTTTAGAACACCATAAGGCCATGCAAAATGGATGCTCCATAGTCAGTTTTTGTCCTTTCAAGGTTTATTCGACCAGCACCAGGGAGTTTGTCCCTCCCACTGTCAGTTTGGCTTGTTCATTGAAGATGTAGGTTAAGAACACTGACAAGCTGCTCTGAGATAATGTACTATATTATAAATTGTAATAAAATAACTTGAAACCCAAAAGTTTGGAAGCACACAGTTGTCCAAAATACATGGCTTGAGTTGATATACATGTAGCAGTGGGACCAAATAAAAGCTCAAGTTCAAATAAGTTCAAGAAGTTTTTTTATATAGCATTTTTTTTTTACAATAGAACATTATCACAAAGCAGCTTTACAGTGTTATAAGTCTTTAAAAAAAAAAGCCCCCAAAGAGCAAGCTGAAGAGACAGCGGCAAGACAAACTCCCTGTTATGTTGATATTTTAAGGAAGAAACCTTGTGAGGACCAAGACTTATCCTCCTTGAGTGTCCGGGCAGCATCACCAGTGTAGGACACTATTGTACAGATTGTGTGATGATCAGGTGACCATATTTAACAATTTGAAAACTATATAAATGAAAGGTTATTCCAAAGTTAAGGAACTTTGTGGGCAAACGCTCTTCCACCAGCTGTAATTTTATTTATTCCAGAAGCTAAGAGGAAACCTTGAGTTCGGAGCTCGCATGTTGGATTATTGTGGAGCCTGATGATGTAGAAAGAATTAAATTTAATAATAAATTTTAAGACGGCACGGTGGCTTAGTGGTTAGCACGTTCGCCTCTCAGCACTAGGGATTCCCGGTTCGAATCCCCATCTAGGTGGAGTTTCCATGTTCTCCCCGTGTCTACGTGGGTTTCCTCCGGGTTCTCCGGTTTCCTCCCACAGTCCAAAAACATGGATCAAGTCAATTGTGTTCTCCAAATTGCCCCATGTAGAGTGTGTTTGTGTGTGTGAGTGTGTGCCCAGCGATAAATTGGCGTCATGTCCTGGGTGTATCTGCCCGGCGCCCGAGACGTTCTTCCCTGGATGGGCATGGGGAACCCCCCCCCCCCCAAGACCCTAAAAAAAGCAGAAGATAATGAATGAATGAATAAATTTTAAAGTTAGCATGTTCTCCTCTCAGCACTAGGGATTCCGGTTCGAATCCCAATCTGGGTGGAGTTTCCATGTTCTCCCCGTGTCTGCATGGATTTCCTACGGGTTCTCCGGTTTCCTCCCACAGTCCAAAAACATGGATTCAAAGTCAATTGAATACTCTAAATTGCCCCATATAGAGTGTGTGTCGGTGTGAGTGAGTGTGCTCAGCGATGGATTGGCGCCCTGTCCTTGGACTATCTGCCCAGCACCTAAAATGACCGGGATGGACATGGGGAACCCCTATTGCTGAGACCCTAATAGAGGATTAAATGGAAGATAATGAATGATACAGAGGGGTTAGTGTAGGATGTTTAATTATTTGGCTTTTTAATACCAGGTGTATACCATTTAAAGGAACATAGACTTAAATCATAAACAAAATGATAAAATGTTCCATTACTAAATCAACTTTAGTCAATTTGTTGACGGTTTTATCCAAACTGACTTGCAAGTACTCCAACTTGATGGTTGGGGGTCAAAGCACAGGGTCAGATATGATGCTCCATCTATGGAGCAACGAGGGTCAAGGCCAGAGGACAGTGTCAACCTTCAGAGCTGTAAATTTGATTAATATTAACTGGTAAAATAGTTGTTCTTCCTTTGATCGGACAACTTTTTCGGCTGTTTGATCAATTTCCCCCTTCGCCAAGTTTAATAACACAGAATCAGGATGCTTTGGCAGAGGGGAATGTGCAAATCAGCAGGGATGGCTTTTCTCGCTCAGCTAATTAAAGTGAAACCTAAGTCGAAGTATATTACAGCCAATAAATGAAGCACAAACAAATATATAGTGTCGTGGAAGAAATTGGTTAGAAAAAACACATCACTTTTAATTGTGGATCACCCTCGAAGGTTTTGAGGCTTAATATATCTGGGTGTCTTATAATAACCCATTATCTGAGCAGATCTTCTTCAGCGCAATCTGATTTCTTTATTTCCTACATCTGAAGGAGATTTAGATCTTAAACATTTACACTGATGCCACATTATAACCTCGGCCTGTGCACCACAGAATATCTACTTATATTCAAGGCTGAGGTGCCCCAACCTTATTTTCTAACTGTTGCTATCCTTGTGGTTCATCTTCACTGGTCCTGACTATGAACAACGAAGAGTTCCAGCGATTTTTCCATTAGTCGGCACATTTATGATGATTAAACTTAAATACAATTTTAATTGATTACACTGTTGAAGTGGCGGCACGGTGGCTTAGTGTTTAGCACGTTCGCCTCTCAGCGCTAGGGATTCCCGGTTCAAATCCCCATCTGGGTGGAGTTTCCATGTTCTGCCCGTGTCTGCGTGGGTTTCCTCCGGGTTCTCCGGTTTCCTCCTACAGTCCAAAAACATGAATCAAGTTAATTGAATTCTCAAAATTGCCCCATATAGAGTGTGTCTGTGTGAGTGAGTGTGTGTGCCCAGCGATGGATTGGTGCCCTGTCCTGGGTGTATCTGCCCAGCGCCCGAGACGTTCTACCCTGGATGGGCATGGGGAACCCCACCGCGACCCTAATAGAGGATAAAGCGGGAGATAATAAATGAATGAATGAATAAATAAACTGTTGAAGTAATCGTATGTGTTTTAATGGACATTTCAAGACGGATTGAGTTCCTAGAGGATGTTATGGCTGACATTAATTAATTAATCCATCTATTTATCCATTATCTTCTGCTTTATCCTCTACTAGGGTAGTGGGGAGGTTCCCCATGCCCATCCAGGGGAGAACGTTTCGGGCGCTGGGCAGATACACCCAGGACACGGCGCCAATCTATTACAGGACACACACTCACACACACACACACACACACTCTATATGGGGCAATTTAAAGAAGTCAATTGACTTGATCCATGTTTTTGGACTGTGGGAGGAAACTGGAGAACCCGGAGGAAACCCACGCGGACACAGGGAGGACATGGAAACTCCACCCAGATTGGGATTCGAACCGGGAATCCCTAGTGCTGCCGCATCATAATAATAAGCCCTGAAATTATAATTGCCCCCCCCACCCGTTAGCAACAGTGTACTGTGTATTTTATTGTGTATTGATTCTCAATTTACAGATTACAACATATGCCATTAAATGTTACATCCATCCAGCCATTATCTCCCGCTTTATCCTATATTAGGGTCGCGGGGGGTTTCCCATGCCCATCCAGGGGAGAACATTTCGGGCGCTGGGCAGATAGACCCAGGACAGGGTGCAATCTATCACTGGGCATAAAATGTTACAATCAATGTTATTTTCATTAGAAGCCAGTGAACATGTACAGAGTTATTGTACATCAATGCTTCAGATAAACTATATAAGCTACGTTCCTCGGGGTACGGTATGCCTATTAGAACGCATATATTATTATGGAAAACCACAAGCTTTGCTGAAGTCCACCACACAATTAGACCAGCAGCTCTTTAGATAATAAGATAATGAATTATAATTTGGTACATGTGTTAAGTGTTTTAGATAAAAAAGACATGCTTAGGACTAATTAACAATCCCGCACTTCAAATAAGCTACTCCATATTAATGATAGAACTTAGCTAGTGAGGCTAGATGCAACCAAATACACACAGAACCCTGTAGCGACAAAATTCTTAACAAAAAGTGGTTGCCGCCAGTCTTGGCATATTAGCCATCACTCTCCTACAGAGTATAAAGGGTTTAAATGAAATCCATTGCCCACTTATCATATAGATGGACTTTGTAGTTCTCCAATTCCAGACTGTAGTCCATCTGTGTTCTTTGTTGTTGTTAGTCCCCTGTTGGTTCTCTGGTCTCTATTGGTCAGCAGCATCACAGAACAGGTATCATTTGGGTGGTGGATTGTTTATTGTCGGTTCTGCAGTGACACTGATGTGGTGGTGGGGGGGGGGGGTTAGTGGGGTTTCATTTCTCCACCTCAGTGATACTGCTGGGATAGGACTAATGCCCCCACCCAATAACCCCTGCTCTGTGGTGCTACTATTGGGGTTCTGAGCATTAGAACAGAGTAAAGGGGACGTACACAGTATGTACTGTAGAACCCAAACAGATGGACTACAGTCTGCAATTGGAGAACTACAAAGTCCATGTACAGTACAAGTCCAACCTTAGGCCACGCCCCCTTCTTGCTCCATCCTCTATCTCCTCCACTTATCATATAGATGGAGTTTGTAGTTCTCCAATTGCAGACTGTAGTCCATCTGTGTTCTTTGTTTTTGTTAATCCCCTGTTGGTTCTGACCAATAGAGAACAGAGAACCATCACAGAACAGGTATCATTTGGGTGGAGGATTGTTTATTGTCAGTTCTGCAGTGACACTGATGCGGGGGGGGGGGGGGGGGGGGGGGGGTTGGTGGGGTTAGTGCAGCAGTGACAATGCTGGGATAGGAATAATTCCCCCACCCAATAATCCCTGCTCTGTGGTGCTACTATTGGGGTTCTGAGCATTAGAACAGAGTAAAGGGGACGTACACAGTATGTCCTGTAGAACCCAAACAGATGGACTACAGTCTGGAACTACAAAATACAAGTGGAACTGACAACATGGACAATAAGTGAAGCAGAAAGGGGGCGTGTCCAAAGGTTTGAGCCTTATACAGGTGCTTTACAGTGTTATAGGCCCAAGTGGAGGGGACCATAGCCAGAGGAAGGACCACGGCTCTGTAGATGAAATCATTCACCTTAGTTATTAAATTGTGTGTGTGTGTGTGTGTGTGTGTGTGTGTGTGTGTGTGTAAGCCATACAATTCATGAGAGCTGCTCCAACCTGTTTTTTTTTTTTTTTCAAGTCTGACTAGACATGCATGACAATAGCATGCTTAATTGTGACATTGAAGGTGCTTTCCACTTATCAAATATGAGCTTAACAACCTCTCGGCGATGTGTCCTTGCGCAGGCTGCCGGCTGAATGTCCAGAGTGCTCGACTATTCGCACGGCTGAGTGGAGTGAACGAAATGCACTTGGTTATGGTGTAAGTGGCGTGAAGAATAAATATGCCAAGGCTAAATCTGATACATAACGAGTCTCCACTGGGTAACTGATGGTTGTTATACAATGCACTCTAAAGCTTGTGGGGGGTGGGGGCGGTGATGTGGTGGGGTAGGGGGGCACGGCGTGTGCATTGAGAGCCTCTCTCCGAAGGGGTCAGGAGAGAAGTGGATCAGTCAGGAAACGTTCAGCACCCCCCCGGGTGCATAGAGATTTAAAGCGTAGGGTGCGGAGAGATCATGCAACCCAATCCAGGTGTCAAGCATGTGGCTGAAAGGTTAACAAGCTGTCCCTGCAGGAGAGGACGTCCCGCTGGCACACGCTCGCCTGACAAAGAGTGCAGCCAAGCCTGGGGAAATGGAGAAGGGGTGAAGTGTACAGTGTTCTGCAAATGAGAGCCGAGGCCTCTTCCTTGACGAGCTGAAAGCATGAGTAGGGTCCCCTGCGGTGGGAGGTCTGAGGATTGGGACGCTGCTTTGGGGCTCGAATGATGCAACAAAAGCCTTTACTCGGTTTCATCCTCATCGAAATGGAAATCGGACGTTTCCGGTCTAATGTTACTCATGGTCATATTAAAAGAACATTAGTAATTAATGACTTGAGGGTTTTTTTTATTCAGAGGGGGAATGATTTGGAGACATGGTTAAGGAGCCAAGAGGTGGTTTGTACATTTACAAAGGAGGGCTAAGGTTTGCGGACCTCTCAGCACTAGGGATTCCCGGTTCCAATCCCAATCTGGGTGGAGTTTCCATGTTCTCCCCGTGTCCGTGTGGGTGTCCTCCGGGTTCTCCGGTTTCCTCCCACAGTCTAAAAACAAGGATAAAGTCAATTGAGTTCTCCAAATTGCCCCATATAGAGTGTGAGTGTGTAAGTGAGTGTGTGTCCAGTGATAGATTGGCGTCCTGTCCTGGGTGTATCTGCCCAGTGCCTGAAACAGTCTCCCCTGGATGGGCATGGGGACCCCCCCCTCCGTGACCCTAGTAGAGGATAAAGCAGAAGATAATGGATGGATGGTTAAGGAGCCAAGAGGTGGTTTGTACATTTACAAAGGATGACCAAGGTTTGCGGGTGGCACGGTGGCTTAGTAGTTAGCATGTTCTCCCCTCAGCACTAGGGATTCCCGGTTCCAATCCCAATCTGGGTGGAGTTTCCATGTTCTCTCCGTGTCCGTGTGGGTCTCCTCCGGGTTCTCCAGTTTCCTCCCACAGTCCAAAAACATGGATCGAGGTCAGTTGAATTCTCCAAATTGCCCCCTATAGAGTATGTGTGTTTGTGAGTGAGTGTGTGTCCAGTGATAAATTGGCGTCCTGTCCTGGGTGTATCTGCCCAGTGTCTGAAACATTCTCCCCTGGATGGGCATGGGGACCCCCCTCCCCCCCCCCTCCGTGACCCTAGTCAGTAGAGGATAAAGCGGAAGATAATGGATAGACTTAGGTTTGCATCAGCGAAAGGATGTAAGGGAGGACTTTGTAAGGGAGGACGAGGTGGATAAACATACGGAGGACTCAACCAGCCTTGCAAACTGAACTAATTTCTGGGTAAAATTTATTTATAAATTTTTTTTATAAAATTATCCTATACCCGTCCAAAAAATTGGATTCGTGGTAAATTGGCTGCTCTACATTGCGTCTATTTTAATTGCCCCTATATAGTGTGCGTCTGTGTGAGTGAGTGTGTTTCAAATGGTGACAACAAACCATCCATCCATCCATTATCTTCCGTTTTATCCTCTACTAGGGTCCTGGGGGGGGGTTCCCCATGCCCATCCATTGGAGAACGTTTCAGGCGTTGGGCAGATACACCCAGGACAGGACGCCAATCTATCACTGGACACACACTTACTTACACACACACACTCTATATGGGGCAATTTGGAGAATTCAATTAAACTTGATCCATGTTTTTGGACTGAGAGGAGAACATGCCAACCACAACATTTGACATTCAAACTCATTCATATTTTGTCTTTTTTTTTCCGATTCGGTTTAAATACAGTAAAATTAAGGGTGGCTTTTAATTAATACCAATTATAGCTTGATATTTTAGGTCAGCAGGGGAATGCAGAGTGCGTGTGGGTGTTCTATGTGTTCTATGTTCTATGTGATGGCTCGTATCATTAAGTAAGAATGCAGATCATTGTGTAGACCAAAAGTGCAACCAGTGCCTTTCCTCGAAGCAGGGCGATGTCTACAGCACATTTATTTTTATGTATGTGTTTCTTAGGTAACGGCGAGTGCTCTCCCAGGAAGGAGAACGGCAGAATGCAGGTGGACCTGTCTCTCCACACACACAATGGGCAACATTCCCAAAGTCCCTCGTCTCCCGCCGGTAAGTCTCCACCCACAAACACTCCTCAGCTTCAGCACTACCTGCATTATTCCACACACAGTTTAATTTACCTGCTCTGTATGAATTCGGCATTACAGTGCAGTGCAGTGGGGGGGGGGGGGTGGAGGGATTACATTTACATTTGGTCATTTATTGGACGCTTTTATCCAAAGCGACTTACAAGGTGAACACAGGGTTCATCACAACGTCCCTGAAGCAATGAGGGTTAAGAGTCTTGCTCAAGGAGCCACATTGGTAACTTCAGTTGACCTGGGATTTAAACCCACAACCTTCAGATTGATAGCCCAACGTCCTAACCACTGAGCTACCACACCTGATTATAGGTGGAGATGTGAAAAAGTGATCCTGGTTACTTTTGGTCATTTATTGGACGCTTTTATCCAAAGCGACTTACAAGGTGAACACAGGGTTCATCCCAACGTCCCTGAAGCAATGAGGGTTAAGGGTCTTGCTCAAGGAGCCACATTGGTAACTTCAGGGGACCTGGGATTTGAACCCTCAACCTTCAGATTGACAGCCCAACGCCATAACCACTGAGCTACCACGCCCACCAGATCCTAAGTTGCCTACTGTTCTTACACACAGAGGAATCAGTCGTCCTGTGCAGTAACACACACACACACACACACACAAACACACACACACTGAGTAAATTGAGAACATGTGCCCGGAGCGGTGGGGCAGCCCTGTATATGGCACCGTGGAAGCAACTGGGCTTAGGCGTCTTGCCCAAGGGCACTTCAGCCAGAGTACATGGTGGGACCGGGAACCGAACCGGGGACCTTCAGGTCACAAGTCTGGTTCCTGAACCACAAACCTATGACATAGTTGTCTATGAGGTGTGGCCATAACAGTCTGTGGATGTGTTTTTTAATTTCAATCTGGACAAAACCAAAGTGAAACCCTTTTTAAAAATGCATCCATTATCTTCTGCTTTATCCTCTATTAGGGTCGCAGGGGGGTTCCCAATGCCCATCCATGGGAGAACGTTTCGGGCGCTGGGCAGATACACCCAAGACAGAACGCCAATCTATCACTGGACACACACTCACTCACACACACACTCTATATGGGGCAATTTGGAGAACTCAATTGACTTGAGCCATGTTTTTGGACTGTGGGACGAAACCGGAGAACCCGGAGGAAACCCATGCAGACACGGGGCGAACATGGAAACTCCACCCAGATTTGAATTCCAACCAGGCATCCCTAGTGCTGAGAGGAGAACGTGCTAAAGCACTAAGCCACTGTGCCGGCCTAAAATGTAAAGCAGCCTTTCCTCATTTTAATGATTCAGCCTTTAGGAGTTCCTGTGATCTGGTAATGGTACATCTTGTAAAATGCAACACCTTTTAAAAAGTGTAATCAGTCATGCGATGGTGTCGTTTACTGTGATTTTTATCAGAGTGTGAAGCAAATTTCCAGGAGCAACATGACAAAATCAGATGATAATGCACACCCAGTTGCTTAATGCTTTTATACAACTTTTATAACAGCTAGGAAATAAATGTTATGAAGTTATTCCAATGTTGGGGCAATTTTGAGCATTTCATTCCCCTTAAATCCATGTTTTTGGTCTCTGGGAGGAGACCGGTGAACCCGGAGGAAACCAACTCAACTCGGATACAGAGAGAACATGGAAACTCCACCCAAATCGGGATTTATACCTGGATCCCCAGCACTGAGAGGTGGACGTGCTAACCACCGTTGCCCCACCTAAAAAAAAAAAAAAAAAAAAAAAAATGTGTATATATATATATATATATATATATATATATATATATATATATATATATATATATATATATTTAATTTAAATCTATATTTTTAAATAACAATAATTTAAGTCTATCATGCAAATCCAGGGAAAAAAATTTCAGGCGCAGGGCAGATATCCAGGAAAGGGTGTAGGCCAATCTATCACAGGTCACACTTACTCGCTCACTCACACAGACACAAACACACTCTATGGGGCAATTTAGAGCATTCAACTTACCTTAAATCCATGGACTTGTTTTTGGGTGGAAACCTAGAGAAAACCCACGTGTGTGTGTGTGTGTGTGTGTGTTTGTGTGTGTATATATATATATATATATATATATATATATATATATATATATATAGGCACGGTGGCTTAGTGGTTAGCACGTTCGCCTCTCAGCGCTAGGGATTCCTGGTTCGAATCCCAGTCTGGGTGGAGTTTTCATGTTCTCCCCGTGTCTGCGTGGGTTTCCTCCGGGTTCTCCGGTTTCCTCCCACAGTCCAAAAACATGGATCAAGTCAATTGAATTCTCAAAATTGCCCCCTATAGAGTGTGTCTGTGTGAGTGAGTGTGTTCCCAGCGATGGATTGGCGCCCTGTCCTGGGTCAATCTGCCCGAGACGTTCTCCCCTGGATGGGCATGGGGAACCCCACCGCGACCCTAATAGAGGATAAGCGGGAGATAATGAATGAATGAAAGAATATATATATATATACATATATATATATATATATATATATATATATATATATATATATATATATATATATATATATATATAATATTTTTACCCCCCCCCCCCCCCCCCCCCCCCCCCCCCCCCCCCCCCCCCCCCCCCCCCCCCCCCCCCCCCCCCCCCCCCCCCCCCCCCCCCCCCCCCCCCCCCCCCCTGTCTTTCTCACATTGATGGCATGATTCAGCTTCAGTTGACTCAGGGGACACCGCAGTGTGCTGCTGACGGTTACTCCTCAAAGGAGGAATTTTAAACCACTATTATTACATATGTGGACATACTAGTTTTTTTGCCTACAGCTATGTAGTAGGCAGTAGGTGAATATCAGATGCAGCACAATTCTTTAAATTTTTCTTCAAAAATTAATATATTAGGCGACACGGTGGCTTAGTGCTTAGCACGTTCGCCTCTCAGCACTAGGGATTTTTGGTTCTAATCCCCATCTGGGTGGAGTTTCCATGTTCTCCCCATGTCTGCGTGGGTTTCCTCCGAGTTCTCCGGTTTCCTCCCACAGTCCAAAAACATGGATCAAGTTAATTGAATTCTCAAAAATTGCCCCATATAGAGTGTGTCTGTGTGAGTAAGTGTGTGTCCAGTGATAGATTGGCGTCCTGTCCTGGGTCTATCTGCCCAGCGCCCGAGACGTTTTCCCCTAGATGGGCATGAGGAACCCCCTCGCGATCCTAATAGAGGATAAAGAGGGAGATAATGAATGAATGAATGAATATATTACGTGAATATTATGGATAAACCAAATGGTAAATTAGCCAATACGATTTTAGAATAATCTGTATTCACTTTCTATGAAATAGCATTAACATTGCTCTAAACTGGAAAAAAACCTCTATACTATTATACCAATTATAGATCTGATTATATATTGTATCGGACATATCGTTCTTAGGATGTATTCAAATTTTACTGTTGCCGAAGTCATTTAAAAAAGAGAACTGTATAAGCAGCATTGTGTGCTTGACAGAGGAAGAACCTTTATCTCGCTGCGTTTTAAATATTAGACGACCAAGAATAGTTGATGTCTTATCTTAGATCTGATGGGACAGGCCTCTCCGTTCCTCAAACCCGAGTGTAAGAGGACATGCAGAGCGCTCCATTTGGGGCTTGTCATCGTGAGCTGGTATACCCAGAAAAGGGAAGCTGCTCAATCTGAGGAATCTATACAGACCACAATCCCATGCTGAAGCTGATCTCAGAGCGACTGCTGGTCACTGGGGGTTGAGAAATTTCGCTCGAAGTGAAAAACTGTTTTAATTTGTCACATCACAGTTCCTTAATGGATTCCTCAACCGTGCCATCTCATGCATGCCACGCCAGGGCTCGATGGTTCCTTAAATTTATACATGATTCATGTCAGGTCATGAAAAACATTCATTCATTCACTCATTATCTTTTTCTTAATCATCTACTAGGGTAATGGGATGGTTCCTCATGGCCATCCGGGGGAGAACGTTTCAGGCGCTGGGCAGATACACCCAGGACAGGGTGATAATCCATCGTTGGGCACACACTCACTCACACACACAGGCATATGGGGCAATTTAGAGCATTCATCTATTATCTTCTGCCTTATCCTACAGTAGGGTTGTGGGATGGTTCCTCATAGCCATCCAGGGGAGAACATTTCGTACGCTGGGCAGATACACCCAAGACAGGACGCCAGTCTATCACTGGGCACACACTCACTCACACAGACACACTCAAACACACTCTATATGGGGCAATTTGCACCCGAATCATTATCTACTAGGGTCATGGGATGGTTCCTCATAGCCATCCAGGGAAGAACATTTCAGGCGCTGGGCAGATACACCAAGTACAGGGTGACAATCCATCGCTGGGCACACACTCACTCACACACACACGCATATGGGGCAATTTAGATCATTCTTTCCATATCTTCTGCCTTATCCTAGACTTGGGTTGTGAGATGGTTCCTCAGGCCCATTCAGGGGAGAAAGTTTCGGACGCTGGACAGATATACCTAGTGCAAGGTGCCAATCCATCGTTGGGCACACACTTACTCACACAGACACACATATGGGGCAATTTAGAGCATTCTTTCCATATCTTCTGCCTTATCCTATACTAGGGTTGTGGGATGGTTTCTCATAGCCATCCAGGGGAGAACGTTTTGGACGCTGGGCAGAGGCAGGGCGCCAATCTTTCGCAGGACACAATCACTCACACAGACACACACACACATACACACACACAAACTATATGGGAACTGTCTGCCGAACAACTCGGGCGCTGGGCAGACACACGCAGGACAGGATCCCAATCCATTACTCGGCACACACATACACACAACCCCACTCAGTTTGGGATTCAACCCTGGAAGCCCATTGCCAAGAGGCGAACGTGCAAACAGACATTAAAAAAAAGACTGTAATTAAATTAGTGCAATGCTGTAAATGATGGTTTGAGCTACCAGTAAGAAGGAGGAAGTTTAAACATTATTTATAAACTGCAACATCATTCTGGATTCAGTGTTCAGAACCACATTTTACATGTGACCAAAGAAAAAAAAAACTTGCGAACACACAAACAGTTGGTCAGATATACTGTATCTTCATAAGGACAAACATGTTCACACCTCATAATGATTGAGCTTGCAGACACATCATCACTGGTTACTAAATCAAGCACCCAGCAAGACGTTATGGACCGCATGCTTCTAAAACTGTGGAAGGAGTTTGGGGAAGGCCCCTTTCTGGGTTAGATTGATTGCATTGAGCAAGATCCAACAGGTATGGGAGACTTCCATATGCCTGGTCATCTCAGCCAACATCATGGAACATGGTGTCATCTCATCCAAAATTATGGAACATTGATGAGATGAGGACATTAAGGGGTAGTAGTAGACTGGACCAGATTGCAAACTGAAGATCCATGGTTCAATTCCCGGTCCCACTAATTACAATGGATGAAGTACCCTTGGACAAGGCACCTAACCCCATTTGCTCCCCGGGGTTCACTGCTCTGGGTATGTGTGCTCATGTGTGTTATTTTATTATACTAATTATACTAACTACTATCCATCCATTATTTTATGCTTTATCCTCTATTAGGGTCGTGGGGGGGGGGTTCCCCATGCCCATCCAGGGGAGAATGTTTCGGGCGCTGGGCAGATACACCCAGGACAGGACGCCAATCTATCACTGGGCACACACTCACTTACACAGACACACACACACTCTATATGGGGCAATTTGGAGTATACAATTGACCTAGATCCATGATCATTTAGCAGACTGGTTTATCCAAAGTGGCTTACAAGTATCACAACATGGTTGGGGTCAGAATTCAGGGTTGATACACCACCCCTAGAGCAATGAGGGTTAATGCTCTTGCTCAAGAACCCACATGGGTAACTTAATGGACCTGGGATTTGAACCCACAACCTTCAGATTGAAGTCACAATAAGGCAATTTTTGTCTGAAGTCTGTGGCGCTTTCATGTCTACACCTAAACTCTTTGGATACTTTGGAAATTTAGAAATGTAAGTTAAGCTGCCATTATACAATACTGGTCAAAAAAACTGGACACGCCCCCCTTCTTGCTCCATTGTCCGTTTCCATCACTTACCATAACGATAGACTTTGTAGTTTTACATTTACAGACTGTAGTCTATCCATCCATCCATCCATCAGCCTATCTTCAGCTTAATCCTCTACTAGAATCATGCCCATCCAGGGGAGAACGTTTCGGGTACTGGCCAGATACACCCAGTACAGGACGCCAATCTATCCCTGGGCGCACACTCACTCACACAAAAACACACTCTATATGGGGCAATTAAGAGCATAAAATATACCTTAAATCTATTTTTTGGACTGTGGGAGGAAACCAGATTATCTGTAGTCCATCTGTGTTCTTTGTTGTTGTTATTCCCCTGTTGGTTCTCTGGTCTCTGTTGGTCGGGAGCATCACAGAACAGGTATCATTTGGGTGGAGGATTGTTTATTGTCCGTTCTGCAGTGACACTGATGTGGTGGTGGTGGGAGGGGGGTTAGTGGAGCTTCATTTCTCCACCTCAGTGACACTGCTGGGTTAGGAATAATGCCCCCACCCAATAACCCCTGCTCTGTGGTGCTACTATTGGGGTTTTGAGCATTAGAACAGCGTAAAGGGGACGTACACAGTATGTCCTGTTGAACCCAAACACAATGTTTTGCACTTTGAGACCGTTTCCCGATATTCCTGCCTTTCCCATGTTTTTAGTTGGTGTCTTGAATGACACACCTGCATATTTTGTCTCCTCAAAGGTCTTTTCCTCGGCGATAAAGTGCAAAATAGTTTAAGACTTTCGACTTTTCTTTCATAGAAATCATGAAGGGGGCAAGCTTAGCACTGAACTGTGTCTAATCCCTCGAAAAAGAAAGCCATGTCGTGACTTGAAGTGCGTATTTACTGACTTTCCCGCAGAAACCGTTTTCTTGCGCAATCAACACTCCAGCTTGTTGTTAACGGTGAAGGGTAGCTTTCTAGCTTTAACCCGCTCACATAAGTTTTTATGACGGAGCTTAATGCCACACTAGGCTCTAAATACCCATGGTTTTAGAAGGGGTGGGGAGAGCAGGTGATCTGAAGGGTGATGCCAGCCTACTTGTTGACAAAATGGCAGAAATGCAGCATCCTTGTTAGCGTACAGATTTAATAGAGTAGTGTAGTAGTGTCCACTGGCTTCAACTACATGTTTGCCATCGGTCATTTGCCAATAGTACCATCACTATTGCCAATAGTCCCACCACAGAGCAGGTATTATTGGGTGGGTGTGTTGTCCTGTGATGGTGTGATGGTCCTGACCAATAGAGAACAAAGAACCAACATAGGGACTAACTAAAACAAAGAACACAGATGGACTACAGTCGCTGATTATAAAACTATGAAGTCCGTCTATATGGTAAGTGGTGGAAATTCATAATAGAGCAAAAAGGGGGCGTGGCCAAAGTTTTGACTTGAACTTTATATATCCATCCATCCATTATCTTCTGCTTTGTCCTCTACTATGGTCACGGGGGGGGTTCCCCATGCCCATCAAGGGGAAAACGTTGGGCAGATACACCCAGGACAGGACACTCACACAAACACACACACACACTCTATATGGGGCAATTTGGAGAATTCGATTGACTTGATTCATGTTTTTAGACTGTGGGAGGAACCCGGCGAACCCGGAGGAAACCCATGCAGACACGAGGAGAACATGGAAACTCCACCCAGATTGAGATTTGAACTGGGAATCCATAGTGCTGAGATATATATATATATATATATATATATATATATATATACTTTTTATTGCAATAAGCTACAAAGACATAGACACTTAAAATGATGCTCAAATCAAAATAAGAAAACTCAAGGCTCACTTTACAATTCGAAATTCAAAAGCATTTTGCACTAAATCCAACTAACAAACTACCAAAATGTCATTGATGAGCAGATATCCCAGGTCACTGGTGCACACACATCATGTATTCTAGCACGGCTCCGGATGAGGCTCAGCCAGTCAGATTTTCTCAGAGCTGGATTTTGCCACAGGCAGTTCATGAACCCGTTTATGGAGCTCATGAAGAATTTGGTGATGGTGGTTTCAGAGTTCAGTTGAGAAACAAGAAAAACTGCACTTAACAATCGGTCTCAGATCTTCTCTTCAACCTTTCAGAAGTCTGGTCTCTTACGTTTACATTTGGTCATTTATTGGACGCTTTTATCCAAAGCGACTTAATGAAGGTTAAGGGCCTTGCTCAAAGACCCACATTGGTAACTTCAGTGGAGCTGGGATTGGAAACCACCAACCTTCAGATTGATAGCCCAACGCCCTTACCACTGAGCTACCACTGCTCTTCATTCGTTATATTAAAGTGGTGTGTATATGAGGCCTTGAGTGCCGGCTCACATTAAAACAACATAACAGAACACTTGTACATTTACATTTACATTTAGTCATTCAGTCATTTAGCAGACGCTTCAATCCAAAGCGACTTACAAATAAGAACATTAAGAAGTTATGGAGAAAACCAATTACACTGTAAATTCATCAAACCTGATTGTTATTTGATGCTGCGCTTCCCCCCCCTTATTATTATTATTTTTTATTTTATTTTATTTTATTTTATTTTATTTTACTACAACAGGTATTTGTTAAAGATATGCGTCTTCGGTAGTTTCTTAAAACTGCTTAGTGATTCTGTATTACGGACAGAGTTGTCCAAAAGGCAACTTGACTCGGTTTGGTGTCTTGAAAGATATAAAGATGTTCTTATATTTTGTTTTTAAAGAATTTTTGGGTTTGGTACCTCAATTTGACTGGCAGTGATGGGATGTTCGGCTATTTTCAGAGAGCTGGCCTTTTGAGGTATGGCACCCAAAGAAGAGCCAGCTGGGTAAACCCTATGCTGGTGTAGGTTCTGGAATTCCAGCTTTTATGAATCAGGAGGTTGAAAGTTGAGGTTGAGGTTGCAGCAGCTCAGTGGTTAGGGTGTTGGGCTATCAATCTGAAGGTTGCGGGTTCAAATCCCAGGTCCACTGAGGATACCAAAGTGGGTCCTTGAGCAAGGCCCTTAACTCTCATTGCTTCAGGGATGTTGTGATGAACCCTGTGCTCATCTTGTAAGTTGCTTTGGATAAAAGTAAGTTTAACAGGGGCGCTATACCAACCGTGTATTCTGACCCCAACCAAGCGATAGATTGGCATCCTGTCCTGGGTGTATGTGCCCAGCGCCAGAAACGTTCTCCCCTGGATGGGTATGGGGAACCCCCCACCCCCCTGACCCTTATATAGGATCAAGCGAAACATAATGGATGGATGGCTGTATGCAGGGCGCTGGGCGGTGTTTCCTTGTTCTCCCCGTATCCACATGGTTTGCCGGTTTCCTCCCACAGTCCAAAAACTTGGCTCAAGGTTAATTGAATTCTCTAAATTGCCCCACATAGAGTGTGTTTGTGTGTGTCCAGCGATAGATTGGCGCCCTGTCCTGGGTGTATCTGCCCAGTGCCTGAAACGTTCTCCCCTGGATGGGCATGGGGACCCCACCCCCTACCCCCGTGACCCTAGTAGAGGATAAAGCAGAAGATAATGGATGGATGGATAGTTGTATGCATTTAACTGGCTATAAGTATGTTCATTAATTTAATTATAAAGCCAAATAAAAGTTTTACGTCATAATGTTTTAATTTACAGGGTTACACTGTGAAATATGACTTTTAATCCCACTAGGACCTTTAAGCAGGGTTCCCCACACTTCTGCATATAAGCATACTGTTTAACTGTTCACACACTTTTAAAAAATGTCATGACATGAGCGCCTGGACCACAGCTTTGGCTAAATTTATTAGGAATTTAAAAATTAGTTAGAGATCATTGTTCCTATAGTGTTTAAAGCCACTAACTACCCCAGCCCTTCACCACTTCTAACGTCCGTGATGAATGGAGGAGTGTAATTCTGTTATCATGAGACTGAGCTGCCTTTAACATTCACATGCTCCCGTACGAGCGTAGTGTCTGGCTGTGTGTCTCACAATGTAAAAAGACGACGCGGTGTGGGCGAACCGTCTCCCTCACTCCATTTGGCCTCTTTGATCACTAGAGGACGAGGAGGCTGAAGGATTTGGCGCGTTGTTGTCCCGGCAACCGTTTCAAGTTCACCCAGCTGCAGCCACCAAAGATGCTCGGTGCTTTCTGTATTTAAGATTTCTTTTGTCTGAGGAAAGAGGATGTTTTTCGGTGCTGTTAACGTATTATTTTAATTAGTGTTATTTGAATGACATACTCACAGTATCCATCGTTAATACATGTTTTGATTTGTGATATGAAAACAATAGGAAATTCATATTTTGCAGCATTGCATGAGTTATAAGACACACACACACACACACACACACACACAAACATAACACACACTTGTAAGGATGTTGTGCAAATTTTGTAAATGATAATTTGCGTGTAATTGGTTGCTTCTTGGTGTAAAGAGTATATAAACCTCCGCAGGGTTCTAAAAAGTAAGTATTTCAAACGTTATGGTAATCAAAGCATGGATTCCCGGTTCGAATCCCAATCTGGGTGGAGTTTACATGTTCTCCCCGTGTCCACGTGGGTTTCCTCTGGGTTCTCTGGTTTTCTCCCACAGTCCAAAAACATGGATCAAGTCAATCGAATTCACCAAACTGCCCCATATAGTGTGTGTGTGTGTGAGTGAGTGTGTGTCCAGCGATAGATTGGCGTCCTGTTCTGGCTGTATCTGCCCAGCACCTGAGACGTTCTCCTCTGGATAGGCATGGGGACCCCCCTCCCCCCCGTGTCCCTAGTAGAGGATAAACTAGAAGATAATGGTTGGATGGATGGATAATAATGATAAAAATTATTATTGGTGGCATGGTGGCTTAGTGGTTTAGCATGTTCTCCTCTCAACGCTAGGGATTCCCGGTTCGAATCCCAATCATGGGGAGAACATGAAAACTCCACTCAGATTGGAACTATTAAGTTCCCATTGACCATATTGACAGCCCAAGGTCCAGATGCGGCCCCAGGGGCATTAAATGACTTATAGAAGGAGAAAAAACTAAATTATAGACATTTTCAGCGTCAGCCGACTACATGCTGATATTGAAAGTCGTCTGAAGACCGAAACAATTAGGACAATTAGGATATAAGTTAAATATTTTAAAAGCTTGGGGTTTCATCCACTTGGAGTTGAAATATTAAGTAGCATTTAAGAAAATACGAGGAAATTTTTTTACAAATGTGGAGAAATAAACCCCCCCTCACCACATCAGTGTCACTGCAGAACTGACAATCAACAATCCACCACCCAATTGATACCTGTTCTGTGATGTTCCTGACCAACAGAGATCAGAGAACCAACAGGGGACCAACAACACAAAGACCTCACACAACACGAAGACATCAACACAAAGACCCCAGCATCCTTGTACCAAAAAATCTCTGTGGTGCTACTATTGGGGTCCTGACCATTAGAACAGAGGAAATTTGAGAACTACAAAGTCCATCTACAAAGTCCGCGGCTCAAATCCCAGGTCTACTGAAGTTACCAGTGTGGGTCCTTGAGCAAGACCCTTAACCCTCATTGCTCCAGGGATGTTGTGATGAACCCTGTGCTCACCTTGTAAGTCGCTTTGGATAAAAGCGTCTGATAAATGACCAAATATAAATATAATATTTATGGTAAGTGGAGGAAATAGACAACGGAGCAAGAAGGGGGCGTGTCCAAACATTTGCCTGTTACTCTATGTTATATATCCATCCATCCATTATCTTCCGCTTTATCCTCTTCTAGGGTTGCGGGGGGAGGGGGGGGGGGTTTCCCATGCCCATCCAGGGGAGAACTTTCGGGCGCTGGACAGATACACCCAGGACAGGACGCCAATCTATCACTGAACACACACTCACTCACACACACACTGTATATGGGGCAATTTGGAGAATTCAATTGACCTTGATCCATGTTTTTGGACTGTGGGAGGAAACCGGAGAACCTGGAGGAAACCCACGAGGACACGGGGAGAACATGGAAACTCCACCCAGATGGGGATTCGAACCGGGAATCCCTAGTGCTGAGAGGAGAACATGCTAACCACTAAGCCACCGTGCCGCCGCTATGTAATATATGTTCTTTCAAATTCTACATCCATCCATCCATTATCTTCCGCTTTAGCCTATATTAGGGTCGCGGTGGGGTTCCCCATGTCCATCCAGAGGAGAACGTTTTGGGCGCTGAGCAGATACACCCAGGACAGGACACCAATCTATCACTGGACACACGCTCACTCACACGCACACACTATATGGGGCAATTTGGAGAACTCACTTGACTTGATCCATGTTTTTGGACTGTGGAAGGAAACCGGAGAACCCAGAGGAAACCCATGCGGACATGGGGAGAACATGGAAACTCAACCCAGTTGGGGATTGAAACCGGGAATCCCCAGCACTGAGAGGAGAACATGCTAACCACTAAGCCACTGCGCCGCCCTTTAAATTCTACATACTTGTTCTTATTTCTACTGTTAAAAGTTGAGCGTTTCACGTTCGGAGCCGTCAACACAAAGACGTCAGCATCCTGTAGTCTTCCTCTCACTAATCACGGCTTTCATTCAAAAGCTCTTTAAAACTGTCATGTGCATGAAGACGGGAAAAGACCTGGACAAAGCCCGGGTTAAGATTGTTGTGTGTTTTAGTAGACGGGAAAGGCTGGAAGGAGCGAGATGGTAGGCCGTGCGTATTGTTCGCATGTTTCTTTGAAAGCAAAGACGCCGCGATGTTGAGCAATACTCACGCGTTCTTGTAAGACTTCTTTGGAAATGCCAGCAGGCAAGATTGAATATTTCATGTGGCTACGCTAAAGGGCACGCCGCGTTCAGGCACTCCACGGTTAACACATTGAAGGAAGAGGCGTGCACTTCTAAAGTATTTAGGGTTTTACTACGGGTTAGCAAAAAGGCCTTTTGCTTGAATGTTTGCATACAAGCTTAGCTAATTTGGACCTCGGCATAGAGCAGTGACTCTCAATTATTTTCTGTTAAGCCCCCCCCCCGAAAGAAAAAAACATTTTGCGCCCTCACCCCCGCCACGTACAGATGGAAAAGTATTTTTACACGACCACTGTAGTATCATTTGTCTATAAATTTGTTCTAAGTTGACCTCGTGTATAACAATGTTTCCTTATTAACAGAAAAGAAAACAAAAAATAAAGAAATATAGATCAACTGAGAACAAAAAATAAGTTTATTAACTTAGTTTTTTAGTTTGTAACAGAAACAAATGAAATCCTTATTTAAACCAGAAACATTTTTGAACTGACCGCCATTTGATACTGAAAAATGAAATGAAATAAAATCAATAAATAATAATAATAATAATAATAATAATAATAATAATAATAATAATAATAATAATAATTATTATTATTATTATTATTATTATTATTATTATTATTATTATTATTATTATTATAAGGCGGCACGGTGGCTTAGTGGTTAGCACGTTCGCCTCTCAGCGCTAGGGATTCCCGGTTCTAATCCCCATCTGGGTGAAGTTTCCATGTTCTCCCCGTGTCTGCGTGGGTTTCCTCTGGGTTCTCCGGTTTCCTCCCACAGTCCAAAAACATGGAACAAGTCATTTGAGTTCTTCAAATTGCCCCATATAGAGTGTGTGTGTGTGTTCGTGTGAGTGAGTGTTTGCCCAGCGATAGATTGGCGCCCTGTCCTGGGTCTATCTGCCCAGCGCCCAAAACGTTCTCCCCTGGATGGGCATGGGGAACCCCCCCACGTCCCTATTAGAGGATAAAGCTGAAGATAATGGATGAATGAATGAATTTAATTGTAATTTTAATCCAAAGCAAACATTAGTTAAAGAACCAAAATGTTGCATCATCTAAAATTAAGTAAACGAAGTAAAGTGTAGATCAAAACCTATGAATTAAGTCCTTATTGAACTTCAGTGATCTTCAGACTCGTGCTAATGCTGCAGGAAATACCGTCTGAGACGAAACCTCTGGGTTTGAACTCTGCGATGGGACAAAATGTCTGTTGTAAAATCGGTTTAGTCCCAGATCCTGCCGAACAGGATCGGAGCAACGTATCCAGCGCCGGATCCAGTCTTCCCCTGACCTGCTTAAAATGTAGAGCCTTTATTCTCGAGAGTGACTCAAAGCCGCTCCTGCCCAGAGACGAAGGTCACGCCGACAGTGCAGAACAGGTCGGGCCGGATGGCGCGTTGAACACTGCAGCTTGGACATTTTTCCACCCGATGCATTGTGGAGGAACGCGGAGAGGTGGTTTTTCATGCGTGGTCGAGACGGAAAAGTTGCGGGTTGGGTGCTTGCTCATTTGTGAAACGCTTTCTGTCTCTCTTCTCTCCCGGGGTGTCTATTTTTGGCCTGGTGTGAGGTGCGTGGTATGTGGTGTGGCGATGGCCTCTACAAATGAGTGTGATGCACTGCTTAAGATCAGACGGCGGCGCGTTGGATCCCTTTCTTTTAAACTAACAAAGAAAAACAAACCGCCCGCGTCCCATTTTTTCATTTTGAGTAGAGGGAAAATTTTTTTATATGCAATTATAAATAAATAAATAAATCTCTATGTCCAATTAAAGTTCTTAAAAAATGTAGAAGCATTTAAAAAATTAGGATTTTTTTTAATTTACGAAATAATGTTCGTAAATAAAATAACACGATCTCTAATAAATACATACATATACGTATTGCAATATATTCTAGTTTGTTATGTAATGATGTTATACAAATTTAACATAATTAGTAATAGTAACGTTAAAATGACATCAGCATTCATGATTATAATAACAGTAATAATAACATTAAAAAAACAAATTGTTATTATTGTTTTTTTTTTTTTTATCAAATAATACTTTTGTAAGTATTGTCCACAACACGTTCTCCTCTTAGTGCTGGGGAATCCAGGTTCCAATCCCAATCTGGGTGGAGTTTCCATGTTCTTCCCGTGTCCATATAGGTTTTCTCCGGGTTGGCCGGTCGTCTCCCACAGTCCAAAAACCATGGATTCAATGTAAATTGGCTGCTCCTAATTGCCCCTATATAGTGTCTGTGTGAGTGATTGTGTGCCCAGCGATAGATTGGCGTCCCATCCTGGGTGTCTGCCCAGCGCCCCGATACGTTCTCCCCTGGATGGGTACGGGGAACCCACAATCCTACTTAAGTACTGTTAAAAAAAAACACTGGCTTGAATTCAACGAAAGTATAAATGACATGTTTATCACAGCTATATAAAAAAAATGCTCATTTTAATTAATACACAGCTGCCGTTTGTTTATTGGATTTTTATTTTATTTTAATTTTTTTTACAACATTTAAGATTTTACTCTTTAATAATTAATAAATACAGAAGCTCTTAATTCAGTACCCTATTTTAGTAAAGTCCAAGAAGAAAGGACAAATAATGAATTAATTTGATTTTCAACAGAGCTATATAGACTCTGTTTTGAGTCGTGTTTGAGTGGTATTGTACGTATAGGTCACGTGGCATCAGGTGTTTACCATTAGTAACCAATCATAATTTACCCTTCCCACGGTTCTGTGTTTTATATATAGCCCTGTTGTGTGTGTGTGTGTGTGTGTGTGTGTGTGTGTGTGTGTGTGTGTGTGTGTGTGTGTTAATGTGTATGTATGAGGGGAAATAAATCCCACAGAGTGGTTATGAATTTTTAAGAGTTAAATGCAGAAAACCCAGTTCGAAGGGACAATTTAGTCTTTGTGAACATCTTCCATCTGTCTGTCTGTCTGTCTGTCTGTCTGTCTGTCTGTCTGTCTGTCTGTCTGTCCGTCTGTCTGCCTGTCTGCATTAACCTGTTTTTTGGCTGAATGCCTTATTTGTTGAACACTTCTGGTCTTGATATAGGATAAAACCCCTCACCCTTCACCCTACATGCACTCACAGCATACGTTCTCCATAACAGAAATGACACATCTCTCTCTCGAAAGCCTCTATGTGTTAGAGCTGATGCAGATTTTCATATATAATGATGGCATTGTTCATAAATGTTATACAACACATATTCCTAAATGTGATAGACACATAATACCCCTCAGACAGACTCTGAACATGTTCGCAGGTTACAAATCAGGAAAATGTCCCATTATCACAATTATGTCATTAGGTTTGGAGTGCAGGGTGAGTAGGGAGTGGGGAGTTTAGCTTTTAAGATCAGAGGGTGCCGCTCCCTCAGGGCTGTGGTTACAAAAGAGACCCGGTTTGGGCCCGGTCTGCCCGGTCTTGCTTTTTTTTTGTGACGTCTCCAAGGGGTCCTTGCCTTATTTAGCGCCCTGCACCAGCACTAGTGGCCTGTGATGTATATTAGTATATTTCACACATCTATATACTGTATTTTTGTATTTAAAAAAAAAAAATAATAATAATTCTTATTTTCTTCTTTAAAATTAAAATTTAAATGATAACTTTAAAATAACATGGTAGTCGGGGTCCGTGACCCATAATTTCGTTCTTATCTCATATACCACATGTGATATTAATGATAATCAAATTTTCTTGAATCTTGAATCTTGAATCTTTCATTCATTCATTATCTTCCGCTTTATCCTATATTGGGGTCGCGGGGGGGTTCCCCATGCCCATCCAGGGGAGAATGTTTCGGGCGCTGGGCAGATACACCCAGGACAGGGCGCCAATCTATCGCTGGGCATGAATCTTGAATCTTGAATTTGCATTTACATTTGGGCAAATGCTGACTAATTAAATTAGAATGACAACATTTAATCCCAATTTGGTCATTAGCAGAAACATTTATCCATAACCTTTGAGAGTGGGCCACAACTCAGTAGGTTAAAAATACAGCACTGGGGATCATTTGCCAATCTGGCTTCTGTAAAGTGATAAAGTGAATTATTTGTACTTACACACAGAGGAATTTGTCCTCCACATTTAACCCATCTGTGAAACACACACATACACACACACTGGTATATACACACCCCAAGGGCACTCCAGCCATAGTACTTGGTGGGATCGGGAATTAAACTGGGGACCTTTAGGTCTCAAGGTTGGTTCCTTAACCACAAGCCTATGACTGCCCCATATACTTACACACAGAGTGGTGGGGAACCTTGAATACAGCACCCGGGGAGCAATTGGGGTTAGGTGCCTTGCTCAAGTGCACTCCAGCCATAGTACTTGGTAGGACCGGGGATCTCCAGGTGACAAGGCCGGTTCCTTAACCACAAGCCTACCACTATCCTACACTATTTAACAATGGTGAAGCATATGGCCTGAGTAATGGCACCATGGTGAGGTTGAAGAACCAGATAGCAGTCGTCACTAAACCTCAAAGAATGAGTCTTGGGTGTATCTCTGGAAAAGTAGTGTGTAGGTAAAAGTGAGCAGAATCAGAGATTGTTCTGTAGATCAGAGCCAGGGCCTTTGAATGCCGGTTAGATGAGTGGTGGAGTAACATGCCTGCTTGGGTTGGTTACATTATATTGCTTAAGGTTTTATTGGTGATACTGCAATCCAAAGCGACTTACAAGCGTCTCAACAAGATGGTTGGGGTCAGATTACCAGGTCAGCCATGATTCAGCCCCCCTGGAGCAATTAGAGTTAAAGGTCTTGCCTAAGGGCCCACCTTGGTAACTTAATAGCCAACACCTTAATGACTGAGCTACCACACCCACCACCTTAATAAAGCCTTTGGAGTGAGTTGGCTGCCATTCATCCATCTGTATTGAAAGGCGTGGTAGCTCAGTGGTTAGGGTGTTGGGCTATCAATCTGAAGGTTGGGGGTTCAAATCCCAGGTCCACTGAAGTTACCAGTGTGGGTCCTTGAGCAAGACCCTTAACCCTCATTGCTCCAGGGATGTTGTGATTAACCCTGTGCTCACTTTGTAAGTCGCTTTGGATAAAAGCGTCCAATAAATGACCAAATGTCAATGTTAATGTATTGGCTATGAAGTCACAAGTCAGGCTCACTAAAGCCCTATTTTGCAAGATGTCCATTGGATCTATTTTGTATCTCTGTACTTCTTGCTTGCAGGTGTTTTTTTGAGGTCATGGCTTTAAAGTGGATTCCAGTTTCTGAGTATGACAGCGTTCCATTCGCTCCTCTTTATTTAAGCCGTTGGCAATCTTCAGCAGGATAGCTCTTCTCAGACCTCTGGTTGAATTCATTTTTACCGTCACTCGCATGACAGCTGGTTTCCAATAATGATTCCTGCGTTTTAATGTGGTTTAAGGTAAACTAACCGCCAGGCAGTGTGGCTTGAACATATTCTATATTATCGGCTGTATCCGGGCAGAGTACTAATCCTTTTGGATTAAAGCAGTCGTAAACTTGTGGTTAAGAAGCCAGCTTTGCAACCATAAGGTCCCTGGTTCGATTTCTGGTCCTACGAAGTCCTATGGCTAAAGGCACTGAACCCCAAATGCTGCCCGGGCGCCATGTGTGCTCAGTACACCAGTGTGTGTATATGTGTGTGTTTCACTGAATAGATGGTGTAAATGTGAAGGACATATTTCAAGATTCAAGAAAGTTTTATTATCATTTGTATCGCATGTGGTACATGAGACATAAACGAAATTATGGCTCACGGACCCCGTTTACAATGTTCTATTAAAGAAAATAAGATATAAAATTAAATAAAAATAAAAAAATAAGATATTTTCAGTGACACTGTTGTGATGGGAATAAATGCACCAACCAAATAATCCCTGCTCTGTGGTGTTTCTATTGGGGTTCTGACCATTAGAGAACAGAGTAAAGTGAAGCAAAAAGGGGGCGTGTCCAAACTTGACAGGCACTGTAACATAATAATACATTTGGTCATTTAGCAGATGCTTTTATCCAAAGCGACTTACAAGGGGAGCACAGGGTTATTCACAAAATCCCTGGAGCAATGAGGGTTAAGGGCCTTGCTCAAGGACCCATACTGGTAACCTCAGTGGATATGGGATTTTGATAGCCCAATGCCCTAACCACTAAGCTACCGCGCCCCTGTAATACTAAGGAACTGCAAATTTTTGGCAAAATTGGAGTATAGTCCCAATTTTAACCCGAGCTGTGCATTTCCATTTCAGCACATAAGATCAAACAAGAGGAGGCGGAGGAAGAGCCAGAACGCCGAACCCTAGGTCACGATGAGACGGGTCACAGTGGTGAGGAAGGGTCGGTATTGGAAGAGCCCATGACCGACAGCCCAGTCAACCCACAGGATGTTGGAGCATCAGCAGAGGGACCACCTGATGCAGCCATACGACTCCCCAATGGTAAATATGGGTGGCATTTTTAACTTTGCCTGCTTTCCTATATGAGTTTCTGATTTACTCAGGAAAAAACAAATGATAGTTTTCAAAACATACTTTCATCTGTAGAATTAAAAATTACAATTAATTATTTTTAAACCTGTTCTGTGGCATTCTTAATGTAATTAAGAGTTGTAGGAAGTGTAAGTGTGTGGAGCTACTGGGAAATTAATTCTAAAAGTAGCACCTTCAGTGAATTTAGAGAACAAACTAATGAGCCGATTATGTGATTGGATTAGTGGGAAGGTGATTTGGTTGCCTTATAATAATGGATTAAAGAGTGGATAGATAGGCGTGGGTGTGTAGTTAGGTTTACTGATGGATGTGTGGATAAAGGGATGGATCGATGGATGGATGAATGTGTATATAGAAGAATAAATGTATTTATGGGTAAACAGGGGGGTGGAAGTTTGAATGGGTGGATTGATGGATGGATGGATGGATGGGTGAGCAGATGGTTGGAGGCGTGAACTGGTGGATGGAAGTCATGAATTAGTGGATGGATGGTTGGATGGGTGGATGGAGGTTTAAGTAAAAAAATGGATGGATGGATAAATAGATGAACGTATGGGTAAACAGGTAGATGGAAGTTTGAATGGATGGATGGATAAATGGATGGCTTAATGAAGGGGTGAAAAGGTGAATGGAAGTTTGAATAGGTGGATGGATAAAAGAGATGGATGGATGGATGAATAAATATATGTATGTATGGGTGAACAGATGGATGGATGAATGGCTGGAGGGGTGAACAGGTGGTTGGAAGTTTAAATGGGTGGATGAATGAATGAATATGGATGGACAAGAAGATGTATGTATGGGTGAACAGGTGGATGGATGTTTGAATGGGTAGATGGATGGATGGCAGGGGGGATGAATGGGTGGATGGTTGATAAAATTGATAGATATTTCTATCTTTGGGAGAATACAAGATTGGTAATCTAAATCAATGCCAGGGTGGATGGAGGGTTCTACAGCTGGACGGATGGATGAAAAGTAGTTTGGCTGTACAGAATGGTGGATGGGTGGAGGGATGAATGAAAGGTTGAATGATTAAACAGATGAATGGATGAGATCTGAGGACAGATTAAAGACGGTGTGTATGGACCCATAGAACTGTAGTCTAGTACACTGCTGTAGAAGCCGTGATGTCATAGCGTGAGCGATCACAGGCAGGGACAGGTCCGATTTACTTTACAGCTGAATGCATTAAAAGTTGGAAAACAATACCAGGTTTCAAAATTTCCATGTGGCCAAACTTGTTCTAGGCCCCGTGTTCTGAGGGTTATCTGTGCATTGATAAGAAGGTGAGGGTAAGATCAGCTCTGTGAGAAAATAATAGAAGAGGTTTAGTTGTTTTCTTTGGGACACTATCCTAGGAATCCTCCACAACCTGTTCTGGATGCGTCAGCTGACGTTAAACTCCAAGCTCGGATTTCAACTTTCCAACGTCGTAGAGAGGAGAGAACCGAACTAATATACAAAATGCTGCGTACTAAGCTTCCTAGCATTTTATAGCACACCGCTCATGATCCAGCGGATTTTATTGGACGTCCTCTAAGTCATATTTTTTTTGTTATTATTTAAGGGGATCTAGATGTTGTGGCAGTGAGTAAAAAAACAATGCACATCACATCGGCAAAAGTTTCGGGACACGCCTCGCAGTCAGTTTCATTTAGCCCAATTGCCACAAGTGTGAAAAAATGAAGTACATGATTCCAGACTGTGTGCGAATGACAAATATGACGATTACGTCTACGTTTAATAGTATTGTCTTAGAAATAATCGCGATTATATACGTATTATGCAAAACACAAAAAAACAATAGATGGCTTTTGCTGAATAATATCGCAAAATGTTCTTACATTTATAACACAAAACACTAAATTGTGAAATCATTGTGAAAATCAAAGCATCCTTTAAAGTACATAACAGTGTCACGATATAGCGAAAACTACATTTTTTTTTTCCTGTAAGAACAAAGTAAACAGACAAGTGTAACTTTAATTTTTTTAAATTTTACACCACTCACTACAAAGAGCTACCAGCATCCATCCATCCATCCATCCATCCATTATCTTCCTCTTTATCCTCTATTAGGGTCACGGGGGGGTTCACCATGCCCATCCAGGGGAGAACATTTCGGGCGCTGGGCAGATACACCCAGGACAGGACACACACTCACTCACACATACACACTCTATATGGGGCAATTTGAAGAATTCGATTGACTAGATCCATGTTTTTGGACTGTGGGAGGAAACAGTCGGAGAACCCGGAGGAAACCCACGCGACACGTGGAGAACATGGAAACTCCACCCAGATTGGGATTCGAACCGGAAATCCCTAGTGCTGAGAGGAGAACATGCCAACCACTAAGCCACCGTGCCGCCCATCTACCAGCATAATACACATATTTCTTATAAATGTCTTCGTGAAAATATTAAGTTGCTCTAACAACAAATGAACTGTAAGATTTCTAATCAGGATTATTTGCAAAAACGATTAATCGCCTCAGCCCTAGTTCCAATGCAGAAAGACATTGGAGTTAAGGTAAGTTTGGTGTGAATCATTGACTACCATTCCGACTTCTAACCTGATTCCTACATTCGGGATGATCTAGAATCATGATTACAAAATTCCCGCCAAAAAGACACTTTTAAAGCTTTGAGGCAGAATGCAATGTAAATAAAGGTCCTGTGTATTTGTGCAGGTGTAATTTGTGAGTCCTTATAGTGTATTAAACAATTTAGCAACCTCCCTTCAACTTGTGAACTATTTTTCATTAATTTGAGGACGCACTTAATCTAAATGTTAATCCAACTATAGTTAAAATCTGCTTTTCAAAAGATGGTGGCTTTTTTTTTTTTTTTTTTTTTTTAAATGTTAATTATCCCCAGAAAAGTGACTCCCACAACCCCAGCATGCTCGCTGGATTAAATTGCAGCTTTTCTAGTCGGTACAGTTTAACTACTGAACACTCTGGCTCACACTTGTAAACTGCTTTTCAACTTTAATGCCTTAAAAGTCACACAGCATGACTATGATTGTCTGAACATTTTTTACTTACGCCGAATGAATTTGTTAATGAGCAAAAGCAATTCAGTCTCATCAGGCTCATCCATCCATCTATCCATTATCATTAACGTTTCAGGCGCTGGGCAGATACACCCAGGACAGGACGCCAATCTATCACTGGGAACACAATCACTCACCCACACACACTCTATATGGGGCAATTTGGAGAACTCAATTGACTTGATCCATGTTTTTGGACTGTGGGAGCAAACCGAAGAACCCGGAGGAAACCCATGCGGACACAGAGAGAACATGGAAACTCCACCCAGATTGGGATTCGAACCGGGAATCCCTAGCACTGAGAGGCGAACGTGCTAACCACTAAGCCACCGTGTCGCCTCATCTGGCTCATTTCTATAGAATTCTATTTTTGGTTTATGAGTTACTACTTAAACACTGGTGCCTTAGTGGTTTAGGTGCTAATCCATCCACAAGGTTAAGGGGTCAATCACAAACACACATACACACCCATACAAACTGTAGGTATGTATATATATATATATATATATATATATATATATATATATATATATATATATATATATAGGGGTACGTTGATGCAATCAGTAAATACATGTAAGTAAGTAAGTAACTTTTATTTATAAAGCACTCTAAACACAACATGCATTGACCAAAGTGTACTTTAGGCTAAAAAAAAAAAAAAAGAGAACTAAGGTGTACTTTTGGAACTTGATCCAGTTACAATGCTGTGAGCTAAACTTGTAGATTTCCATGCAGATCTCATTAGAAGCTGATCTGCAGCGTAATTAGCAGTTTTAGTTTCGACTATGAAATGACATTTTTATTCTGAGAAATAGATATAATCAAAAAAAAAAAATATTTTTAATGATGTACCTTTTATATATTGTAAGCTATATAAAAGGATGCTTTATATTATTATTATTATTATTATTATTATTATTATTATTATTATTATGAAGTAGTAGTAGTGATGAAGGTGGTAGTAGTATTAAATGCCTAGATGTGGTAGTAGTAATTGTACTACTAGTAGTAATGGTGATTGTGGTAATATTAGTATTCATAATAGTTGTAGTGGTGGTAGTAGTAGTAGTGGTTGGGGATGGGGGTGCTGGTGTAGTGGTGTAGAAGTGGTAGTAGTAGTATTGGAGCTAGTGATAGTTGTGGGGTGGAGTTGTGATAGTACTATATTTAGTGGTGGTAGTGGAAGATTTTAGTAGTAGTAGGTGGTAGTAGGTATTAGTAGTAATGGTGGTAGTAGTAGTAGAAGTAGTTGTAGGAACAGTAGCAGTGTATTGGTAGTAGAAATGATGGCGGTGCTGTTGACAATAGTGGTAGTAACAATAGTGATGGTGGTAGTAGAAGTGGTGGTTGGAGATGGGGTGTTGGTGTAGTGGTGTAGAAGTGGTAGTAGTAGTATTGTAGGTAGTAGTAGTTGTGGGGTGGAGTTGTGATAGTAGGATTAAAATTAGTAGTACTGAAGGTGGAGTAGTAGTAGGTGGTAGTAGTAATGGTGGTGGTGTTGCTAATGGTAGTAGTAGTAGAAATACTTGTAGTATCAGTAGAAATGTAGTGGTAGTAGTAGTGGAGTTGCTGGTGGTCATGTTGACAATAGTAGTGGTAGTAGGAGTTGTTGTGTATTAGTAGTTATAGTCGTAGCGGTAGTAATAGTGATGGTAGTAATGGTTGTGGTAGCAGTAGTTGTAGTAGTAATGGTAAAATTTATGAAATTTCTGGTAGTTGGATTAGAACTAGTTATACTAAATGTAGTAGTGTATGTAGTATTGGTAGTGGTAGATTTTAGTAGTAGTAGGTGCTGGTAGTAATGGTGGTGGTGTTGACAATTGTACAGGTAGTAGTTGTGTATTAGTAGTTACAGTGGAAGCAGTAGTAATAGTGATGGTAGTAATGGTTGTGGTAGTAGTAGTTGTAATGGTAAAATTTATGAAAAGTGTGTAATCTGCATATTTAATATTTACACTGAGTGTTAATCAGGATAAGTGTGACAGTCCGAAAGTACATTATGCCATCTTATTATCTATAATGACGTTTTTGATTTCCTCTATGTATTTCCTGTGAGTCGCATCTCTTCTTCCTGTTGCTTCGTACCTTTTGTACTTGATTCATTTGAAGGAACTAAATTAACCATACCATGATAATTTAATAAAACACGCAAAGGTTCCAGCCCCTCTGCAAATCCTGTTCAGGATGAACAGCGTAAAAATAAATGAATTCATAATAATAATAATAATAATAATATTAATATAATCATCATATATATTTATTGCTCATTTTTATTTTAAATAAGCATTTTTGCCTCAGTGGCACGGTGGCTTAGTGATTAGCATGTTCTCCTCTCAGCACTGGGGATTCCCGGTTCCCCATGTCCATCCAGGGGAGAACATTTCGGGCGCTGGGCAGATACACCCAGGACAGGGCACCAATCTATCGCTGGGTACACACTCACTCACACAGACACACTCTATATATAGCCTGTATATATACACAGACACACTCAAATTATATGGGGTAATTAGTGGTTGGCATGTTCTCCTCTCAGCACTGGGGATTCCCGGTTCGAATACCAATCTGGGTGGAGTTTCCATGTTCTCCCCGTTTCCACGTGGGTTTCCTCCGGGTTCTCCGGTTTCCTCTCACAGTCCAAAAACAGGGATCAAGTCGATTGAATTCTCCAAATTGCCCCATATAGAGTGTGTCTGTGTGAGTGTGTGTCCAGCGATAGATTGGTGTCCTGTCCTGGGTGTATCTGCCCAGCGCCCGAAACGTTCTCCCCTGGATGGGCATGGGGAACCCCCCCGCGACCCTAATATAGGATGAAGTGGAAGATAATTGATGGATAGATTTTTAAACGTTGTTGCTTCACATATTAATTTTTAATTTAATGAACGTGTTCAGAAACTTTAAATTTGAGCCACAGGTCACATCATGACTGATGTTGTTACTTATAAAAGAATCGCTCTACAAATAACTAACACTATAGTGAAGTTTAAAACATAGAAGGACGGCAGTCTTCTCATTAAGTTATTCTCATTGAGTCAAAAGACAAAACGAGATGGGTGGGGGGGTGGGGGTGTAAGTAGAATGTGATAGTACCT
Source organism: Corydoras maculifer (assembly GCA_019802435.1). Lineage (NCBI taxonomy): Eukaryota > Metazoa > Chordata > Actinopteri > Siluriformes > Callichthyidae > Corydoras > Corydoras maculifer. The sequence goes on from JAFMOD010001137.1 coordinate 84,922, forward strand.
GTTGCTATAATAAACAGGCTACCATCCTTGCTTTTTATATAAGCCTTCTCTGGAAAGCCATTGTGGTGAGACGTGCTCTACAAAAATGTACTGCGACAGAGCTGGACTATTAACAGCCAACACTTTATTACCTCTGACCATAAATAAGAAATGATGTCTCTACTTTTATAGTGGTTAGCATTCCGCCTCAGACTAGACATCCCAGCGGTGGGAACTCTTGAAATACTGTAGAAATAATATGGTTTTACGACTCCATCCATTCCACACCATCCTGCAATGTTGGCTGATTACTAAATAAGAACTGTAAAGTTAACACTCAGCCATGTGGCACTATTTAAACACCGATTTCCCGACTGCTGTAACTAATGAGACAAATGTGCATCATTTGTAAAAATGTCTTTAAGTGTTATGAAAACATGGAGGTGACATTAAGCTAGTCGGCAGTGTGTCACTTGGAGCCAATGTTAGGCGTAAGTTTCAGCTCTTAAGCAGAGTTGGTTTCCTTTATGGTATTTATCCGGAACCTTAAATTTATTCATTCATTCATTATCTTCCGCTTATCCTCTTTTAGGGTCGCGGTGGGGTTCCCCATGCCCATCCAGGGGAGAACATCTCGGGCGCTGGGCAGATAGACCCAGGACAGGGCGCCAATCCATCACTGGGCACACACTCACTCACACAGACACACTCTATAGGGGGCAAGTTTTGAGAATTCAATTAACTTGATCCATGTTTTTGGACTGTGGGAGGAAATCGGAGAACCCGGAGGAAACCCACGCAGACACGGGGAGAACATGGAAACTCCACCCAGGTGGGGATTCGAATGGGAATCCCTAGTGCTGAGAGGAGAACATGCCAACCACTAAGCCACCGTGCCGCCCTGACATATTTCATGTTCATTCATTCATTATCTTCCCCTTATCCTCTATTAGGGTCGTGGTGGGGTTCCCCATGCCCATCCAGGGGAGAACGTCTCGGGCGCTGGGCAGAGAGACCCAGGACAGGACGCCAATCTATCGCTACCCAGATGGGGATTCGAACCGGGAATCCCTAGCGCTGAGAGGCGAACGTGCTAACCACTGAGCCACCGTGCCGCCACCTTAAATTTACGTTTACATATTTACATTTGGTCATTTATTGGACACTTTTATTCAAAGCGACTTACAAGGTGAACACAGGGTTAATCACAACATCCCTGGAGCAATGAGGGTTAAAGTTCTTGCTTCATGAGACCTTTAACCCACATTGGTAACTTCAGTGGACCTGGGATTTGAACCCCCAACCTTTAGATTGATAACCCAACACCCGAACCACTGAGCTACCACACCCTTCCACTGAGCTATCGCTCCCTTGAAACTTTTGGAAACTAAAGTGGGTGTGGTTGCTCAGTGTGATGAGCTATCAAACTGGACATTGTTGATTTAAGCCCCAGGTCCACTGAAGTTACCAATGTGGGTCCTTGAGCAAGACCCTTAACCCGCACTACTCCAGGGTGCCGTACCAACACTAATTACTGACCCCAACCAAATCGGGATGCTTGTAAGTCACATTGGGTGAAAAAAAAAAAATGCTAGATGACCAAATGCAAACATAAATGTAAACAGATTTAAAAAAATAATAATTTTTTTTTGCTTTATAAAAACAAAAATTAGCTTTATAAATGCCTTATACATTTCATTTCTAATAAAACTGCATTCAGTCCGAGATGAGGTCCAGGAGATGGCAAGTAGATTGGCGAGAGGAGGTGGATTCTCCATTTTCCTCCCACAATCCGAAATTACCACAGACTTAAGATAAATTAAATTGAACACCATTGCTATGCGAACGTGAGGTGGCTACTAATTTTTCTATATTTGCATTAGAAATTAACTAAAGTATTTTTCGCAAAGGGGCGACAACGTGGCTTAGTGGTTAGCACGTTCACCTCTCAGTGCTAGGGATTCCCGGTTCGAATCCCAATTTGGGTGGAGTTTCCATGTTCTCCCCGTGTCCGCGTGGGTTTCCTCCGGGTTCTCCGGTTTTCCTTCCACAGTCCAAAAACATGGATCAAGGTCAATTCTCCAAATTGCCCCATATAGAGTGTGTCTGTGTGAGTAAGAGTGTACCCAGCGATGGATTGGCGTCCTGTCCTGGGTGTATCTTCCCAGCGCCCAAAACCTTCTCCCCTGGATGGGCATGGGGAACCCCCCCCCCCCCCGCGCGACCCTAGTAGAGGATGAAGCGGAAGATAATGGATGGATGAATGGATGGATTTTCTGCAAATTAAGCCAAAGCTTACAGCTACATCACAAAGAACTCAAAATAGCAGTCTTTCTAAGTGTTTGGAGCCCATGGTCCTATGAGCATGAATATAAGCACGACGTGTTGCTTTGTCTGCAGGTGATCGTCCATTCCTGTGCAATCAATGTGGCGTCTCCTTCACCCAGAAAGGCAACCTGCTGAGACACATCAAACTCCACACAGGAGAGAAGCCCTTTAAGTGCCCCTTCTGCAGCTATGCGTGCCGACGCCGTGACGCCCTCACGGGACACCTGCGCACACATTCAGGTTTGTCAGTATTTGCAAATCTTCATCAGGTGAAGTCTCTCATTGTCCAATTTATTAGCAACTTTTTAATATGTGGATGCGATTACATACCTCATCAGTCTCCGTTACTTTGCTGTCTCATGATAGAGACTCCCACAGGGAGGTGGATCATCCTCAGGATTGCGGTCACACTTACGTGGTGATGTGGTGCTGATGTTTTGTTGTGTGTTGTGTCGGTATGAGCCAAAATTATAATCCTTACTCAGTTTCTACTCCATTGCTCCAAAGCAGAAGTGCCCTATTTTGCCTCATCAGTCCTTTAACATTTAACCCATCTGTGCAGTGAACCCCCCCCTCCCACAAACACACACACACACTGAGTGAAGTTCTAAGACGTGCCCGGAACAGTGGGCAGCCCTGTACAAGGCGCCCGGGGACCAATTGGAGTTAGGTGACTGGCCCAAGGGCACTTCAGCCATAGTGCTTGTTGGAACTGGGTATCGAACCAAGGACTTTTAAGTCGCAAGGCTGGTTCCTTCATTAAGCAAACGCTTTTATCCAGAGCGACTTACAAATATCCCAACTTGGTTGGAGTCTGAACACGGGGTCGTTACAGCACCCCTGGAGCAAAGAGGGTTAACAGTCTTGCTCAAGGACCCACATTGGTTTTGGATTTTAAACCCACAAACTTCTGATTGACAGCCCAACACCCTAACCACCCAGCTACCGACTACAAAGTGGTGCTGATTTACACTAGTATCCCTGGGTTCCCCATGCCCATCCACGGGTGAACGTTTGGGCGATAGGCAAATACACCCAGGACAGGGCGCCAATCTATCACTGGGCACACACTCACTCACACACACACACACTATATGGGGCAATTTGGATAATTCAATTGACCTTGATCCATGTTTTTGGACTGCGGGAGGAACCCGGAGGAAACCCACGCGGACACGGGGAGGACATGGAAAATCCGCCCAGATTGGGATTCGAAACTGGAATCCCTAGAGCTGAGAGGAGAACACGCTAACAACTAAGCCATGAGCTTCCCAAATTTAATTATATCCATCCATCCATCCATCCATTATCTTCTGCTCCATCCTCTACTAGGGTTGCAGGGGGTTCCCCATGCCCATCCAGAGGAAAACGTTTCAGGCTGGGCAGATACACCCAGGACAGGACACCAATCTATCACTGGACACACTCACTCACACATACACAATCTATAGGGGCAATTTGGAGAATTCAATTGACCTTGATCCATGTTTTTGGACTGTGGGAGGACACCGGAGAACCCGGAGGTAACCCATGCGGACACGGGGAGAGCATGGAGACTCCACCCGGATTGGGATTTGAAATGCCGCTGGCATTGGACATCTCTTAAAATCAACAACGGTCCCCCTGAATGATTCACCACAGAGTCCCAGCGTTGAAAAGTCTTTGGGCCCCTGGTGCATTGTAGCTGTTATAGTACATGAAGAGCTCCAGCACCTCAGGCTGGCATTGTGTTCTGTGGTGGATGTGGCGTCAAATGCCACCCCAACACAAGACATCCGTTATTTTTAGGCATGCGTTTGGTGTCTGGACACCATGCCTCAAATGGGATGCATGCAGTGTGAGTTGAGCTGGTGGGTTTTTTAGAATTACGTGCCCTTTTTACACCTGCTCGAGTGCACTGTGGTTAACTCACTTAGGACATTGTCTTCCTGTAGCCTGCGAGTTAGCGAACCACTAAAGGAAACCCTCCATCGCTCTCTGGCTCGCTGTCTCTGTTGGTTTTCTCTTTCACCCACTTCGTTCTCTCTGTTCCTCCTTTCTTCTCTTTGTTTCATCATGATCTCATTTCTGTTTCTCCATATATGCTTTTCCACCCTTCTACTGCCCCACCTGGTTGGTCTTGCATTCATCCACCACCACAACCAGTCCTGCTGCCGACCCATTTATTTATCAATCAGTGTATCTATCTGTTTATCCATCCATCAATCCATCCATATACTCATATACTTTCCCTCTCTTGCATGTATATATATTTATATATAGGGTGGCACGGTGGCTTAGTGGTTGGCATGTTCTCCTCTCAGCGCTAGGGATTCTCGGTTTGAATCCCAATCTGGGTGGAGTTTTTATGTTCTCCCCGTGTCCACGTGGGTTTCTTGCGGGTTCTCTGGGTTCCTCCCGCAGTGCAAAAACATGGATCAAGGGCAATTGAATTCTCCAAATTGCCCCATATAGAGTGTGTGTGTGTATGAGTGAGTGTGTGGCCAGTGATTGGTGTCCTGTCCTGGGTCTATCTGCCCAGCGCCCGAGACGTCCTCCCCTGGATTAGCATGGGGAACCCCCCCACAAACCTATTAGAGGATAAAGATGGATGGATATATGCATGTATGTAAGTATGTATGTATATATATATATATATATATATATATATATATATATATATATATATATAGGGTGGCACAGTGGCTTAGTGGTTAGCACGTTCGCCTCTCAGCACTAGGGATTCCCGGTTCGAATCCCCATCTGGGTGGAGTTTCCATGTCCTCCCCGTGTCCGCGTGGGTTTCCTCCGGGTTCTCTAGTTTCCCACAGTCCAAAAATATGGATCAAGTCAATTGAGTTCTCCAAATTGCCCCATATAGAGTGTGTATGTGTGTGTGAGTGTGTGCCCAGCGATAGATTGGTGTCCTGTCCTGGGTGTATCTGCCCAGCGCCTAAAACGTTCTTCCCTGGATGGGCATGGGGAACCCCCCCCCCCCCCCCGCCGCGACCCTTTTATATATATATATATAATCACGCATCTTCTCAACCACTCACCTACAAAAACCACTCATCCACCGTCCATCAGTACATCCACCTACATACACATATGATTTGCCCAGCTAATTGTCAATCAATTCGCCATCCATCCATGCTGCTACCCATACACAGTTATAATTGTTTTTGTATAATTAACCCCCCCCTTTCATTTTTCTTTTTTGCTCTCTTCCAACCCCTCCCCCCCAACCATTTTCCATCTTTGTGTTTCTTTCTCTAACGTCTCCACATCATTCTACTCTTTCAATCTATGTTGCTGAGTCTCTCTCTCTCCGTCTCCCTCTCTCTCTTTACCCCCCGCCCTTTAAAAAAAATAATTCTTTAGTACAGAAACACTTTATACCTCTGGTCCACTCTATCTCCACCCTATCTCTCCATCATGTGCGACCTTGATCGCTGACTCTTCACCCTCACTTGTGCTCGCGGTTGGCTCTGAGGGAGAGGGGTAGCACTCTATCTCTTTAATCATGTTTTGCTGTCTTTCTTTGTCTTTTCTCATTTCCTGTTTTGCAGAGCTAATCGCACTCAGCACCTGGAATAGTGCAGTTTTTCTAGGCCAGGCAGTTAATATGTCAGGGTTTGTCACATTTCTCCGTGCACACAATACACTCGAATCACGAGCAGCCTGCTTTTTTTTTATGCCGCCGGAGAGATTTCGGCCCGATATGCACTCCGGGTTCTTTCTAATAAACCTGATACATTTTACATCTTGCAATGCGCTTGTCACGAGAAACCCGGTGGAGCTCGTGAGCCGAACCTCCCGAAGACGTCGCCGTCTCTCTGACAGAGCCGGAGACGGCCGGCGTGCGGTTTTCGGGCTTTTCTTCGTCACGTAGCTCTGGCAGCCTGCGGCGTAGTCTAGCCTTACCCAGCTTGATTAGTATCAGCGCTGCAGACAGGCAAGGAAAATTACAGAGAAGGACGCCTTTGTCCTGATCCCCGCTCATTAGCTGAGCGACATCAGAGGCTGACAGGAATGCAAGGAACTCGGGCGGGTCTCGCTGCCTCTTACGCAAAAGCACTTTCCAGCGGGAGATGGAAAGGAGGACATTAGAAGCCGTCAATGCAATAACCCAGAAAAACCTTAACCAACGTTTGAAATTGAAGTCGAAATTAGCACTTTGTTGGAAGTGAGGATTCGCTTGCACGATTTCGAACCAATTACATTTACATTCAGTCATTTAGCGAACGCTTTTATCCAAAAACGACTTACGAGCAAAAGAACAAACAACAATATAACTACCTGAGTTAACAAGGTGGAAGTGATTGCAGTCAGTAATTGGGACGCATGCTTGGATTTTAGACATTTTACAAACGCAGACCTTTATGGGGGACACGGTGGCTGAGTCGTTTGTTTTACGGTTTACTTCCACAATCCAAAAACATGGATTCAAGGTCATCTGGCTGCTCTAAATCGCCCCTATCTAAACTTCTATATCGAGTGGGTGCTTATGTGTGAATGAGACTGTGTGCAGGGATAGATTGGCGCCCTGTCCTGGGTGTATCTGCCCAGCGCCAAAAACATTCTCCCATTGATGGGCATAAGAAACGCCCTCCCCCACAACCCTAGTCTATACCCTAGTATAGAATTAAATGGAAGATGATGAGATGAGATGATTGCCCCATAGCAAGAAGGGTTCATGGAGTTCATGGAGGATGGAGTTTATATTTTCTCCTCTTGTCCGTACAGAATTCCTCAATAAACAATGTTCTTCTTCTCTAGTCCAGTGCCATGTAGGTCAGTTGAAGTCAATACTAGGGCCGTTTAATACATAGTAGGCAAAAGGTGTAAGAATGTCCCAGAATGTCCTGCATGTTCAGACAGGGGACATTAGGTAGTTGGTCTTTTTTTTAGTGGTCACCGGTGGAGCACTGGTAGAAATGAAGATGCTTATTTCCTTTTCACTTTAAAGTGATGAACTAATATAGAATTTTATATATATTTTTTTTATATTAAAAAAAAAAAAATATATATATATATATACAAATTTTTATTCATTCATTTATTATCTCCAGCTTATCCTCTATTAGGGTCGCGGTGGGGTTCCCCATGCCCATCCAGGGGAGAACGTCTCGGGCGCTGGGCAGATAGACCCAGGACAGGGCGCCAATCCATCGCTGGGCACACACTCACTCACACAGACAGACACACTTTAAACGGGGCAATTTCTGAGAATTCAATTAACTTGTTCCATGTTTTTGGACTGTGGGAGGAAACCGGAGAACCCGGAGGAAACCCACGCAGACACGGGGAGAACTCCACCCAGATGGGGATTCGAACCGGGAATCCCTAGTGCTGAGAGGCGAACGTGCTAACCACTAAGCCACCGTGCCGCCACGAATTTTTAGAATAATATATTAATTAATTAATTATTTATATGAAATAATTATTAATTAATTAATTAATAATATATGAACCCCAAACGTTGTCCGCTTCACTACACCCCCACCACACCACCTTTTCCCACTTCCACCTCCCTCTGTTCCACTACATTCCTGCCATACCACGTTGCCCCACCCCAAACGTTGTCCGCTCCACTACACCCCCACCGCACCACCTTTTCCCACTTCCACCTCCCTCTGTTCCTCTACACCCCTGCCACACCACGTTGCCCCACTCCAAGCATCATCCATTCCCCTACACCCCCACCACACCACGTTGCCCCACCCCAAACGTTGTCCTTTCCAATACACCCCCACCACACCACCTTTTCCCACTTTCACCTCCCTCTGTTCCTCTACACCCCTGCCACACCACGTTGCCCCACTCCAAGCATCATCCATTCCCCTCACGCCCAGCATTGTCTCTTTCACTACACCTCTGCCACACCACTTTTCCCCACCCCCAGCGTCATCCGTTCCCCTACACCTCTGTCACACCACCTTTCCCCACCTCCAGTGCCATCCATTCCACTATACCCCACTATACTATACACCATTTTTTCCCACGCCCAGCATCATCCGTTTCTCTACTCCCCTGCCAAACCACTTTTCCCTCCCTCTACATCGTCCATTCTTTTACACCCTGCCACTGATACGTTTTCTATTTTAATGTATAATTTTCATCTATACATCAATGGATTCTCCTAATTACTAGATTTATAACCCTATACGTCAGAAACTCTGCTTAACATGACCAGACTGAAAGTGTTTTAACCTTTTTGCAATGTTCTGTGGTCAATTTTGAAGAAAGCGAAACCACAAAATGTTGCAATGGCCAAAGCCCCACCTCACTCAAGTGTAGCTTGGAAGTCTAAAAGTTGTGAAGTGGCGTTAACATACATTTAGCAATATTATGACTTTAAAATGGGCGGCACGGTGGCTTAGTGGTTAGCATGTTCGCCTCTCAGCGCTAGGGATTCCCGGTTCGAATCCCCATCTGGGTGGAGTTTCCATGTTCTCCCCATGTCTGCGTGGGTTTCCTCCGGGTTCTCCGGTTTCCTCCCACAGTCCAAAAACATGGATCAAGTTAATTGAATTCTCAAAATTGCCCCATATATAGTGTGTCTGTGTGAGTGAGTGTGTGCCCAGTAATGGATTGGCGCCCTGTCCTGGGTCTATCTGCCCAGCGCCCGAGACGTTCTCCCCTGGATGGGCATGTGGAACCCCACCGCGACCCTAATAGAGGATAAAGCGGAAGATAATGAATGAATGAATGAATGACTTTAAAATGAGTTTGTTATATAGTGACCCAGTGAAAAAATGTACAGAGAAGAAAAATACAAAAAAATGTTTCTTTACCTCAGAAAATGGGACTTTTTGGAAAACCCGTTTCTTGTAACAAATTAAAGTTCTGCATTAGACCCTGAATGCCAAATAAAGGGAGAACATGGACTATGATGCGCGACTTCAGTAGTCCATGGTAGGGTTAGGTGGCTGAAACTCTGGTACATGCATTTGTCACATCTAGGCTTGATTAAAACTCCGTCCTAATTGGGCTTCCTTCCAGTAGCCTTAAGACGTTACAGTACGTACAGGACTCGGTAGCTAGAGTTCTTGCACGCACCAGGGCATGGGATCAATCAGCCCAATATTGAAAGAGTTGCATTGGCTTTTGGTTCATTACCGTATACTGTTCAAAATACTGCTGCTGGTTTTCATATGCTATTCTATTGTATTTTTATAATATTATTATATTAAGGTGACTATGGACCATAAGGCTGCCATTGTGGAGACCTTTAGATTGTAGAACATATTGATAAATCTGCGTAATATTTTAAATGTGGACGGAAAAACAAAATTGGACTGTGTAGAACTGAAAAGACAAAGATCCTTGGTGAAAAAAGACAAACGCTATTCTACAGGCCAATCACATCTTCACGTCTCTGAAGTTTAATGAGCAGAATTATCACCTGACTGGGGCAAATAGAACACTCTCGAGACTCTTAAGGTCAAATAAGTTTCATCCTGGCAAAGAAAAATGAGTTGATAAAGTGAATAAGTGATCTAAAAGTTTGTGACGGTGTGAATGTTGCTTTGTAGGAATGCTGAGTGTAATATTTCCATCTATGTGTCTGCAGCACGAAGCCTGAAGACCATCAGAATGTAAATATTTATGAAGCTGGGCACTTGTGCTAGATAGAAATGAGCTTGAAGTGAAATGTCATCTCCATCTCACGATTTCCTGTTTTCAACCCGAATGGATGCGGTTAAGTGGGCTTTAATGCAACAGTAGAGGCATTTGCATAATAAGAATAGATGCAGACACAGGAATTTTTCATCCAACATCTGCAAAAGCAGATTTGATCGGATGGCGGCATATCAGCATTTCAAGATGGCAATTTTTTTTTTTTTTTTTTTTTTT